>PYXC01002106.1:652500-825000 GCA_015244755.2 Tenualosa ilisha
AAAGATTAGTGGCCGTATCTGGGTACAGCCTGTTCCAACATCACAAAAGGTCTGACTGATTTTTTTTTTCACTGCATTTTTAGGAGTTGGAAATGGAAGTAAAAAACAATATGCCTGGACTAGCAAAACACTTGAGCTGAGCTTTATGAAGGCCTCCCGTATAGTAGCCTACATCATTGGATGTTTCTAAATACAGAGTACAGGGCTTGAATACAAAAGCAGAGACTGGAACATGAATACTACGATTTAATTCTGTGTATAACATTACTGTAATATGGCATCTTTGACATAAGCAATCAAGCGCTAGAAGAAAAACATGGAAGATGAAAGTGTCAGAAGCAAACACATCTGTTCTGACATTTATTACTTCACATATTTGGACAATATGTGTGTCTACAACAATCACAATATTTCACAATCTTAATGACATGACTATAGACCAAAGGAAAATCTAATTGTTTTTGTGTGTTACTGAGATCAAAAACAGATTGCTTGCTTGGAGAGTACTGGAAGCTGTACCATCACATCAATGGAGATGATGCAATATGTCTCTCCCTCCCTCACTGCCAAAATTCAGAATCTTAAACATGTTTGTATAGATAAATGTGTATCCAGTTACTTTACTGCAATACATTACATTATTGAATTTAGTGCAGTGGAATAATTCCATGCCATTCACAATGTATCCTATTTGGTGATGGTCTTTGCTGGAGAGGTAATGTCATTTTTTATTAAAAGCAAAGCCAAACAAATGCTATGCTAATGCTTTGTTATGCTAATATCAAAATTAAATGAAACGGGCACCTCTGCACTCTAGTCTTTAGCTATTGGAGAGTGGTTTTACCTGAGGGCAATTGCACAAATCCAAAATAACAGATCAAGTTGAATTTAACCTTGATGTGGCAAAAATGTGGTGTTTCCTTTTAAAGAAGAAATACCTCATTGCCTCATTTGCCTTCATCTAACCCATGAGCTGCTTTTAGTTTTGCTTTTTGTGGAAAGCCATCAATGAACATGTATTTCAGATTAAACTTACTTAAACCTGGCTTGAGCCATGCCTCACTTTTTCTTTCATCTTTGATTTCTTTATTCTGGTTTTGTGAATGGCCTTCAGGTTGACATTGCTAATTAATGGAAAAGTATCCTATATATAAATAATGAACAGTACTCATCTATGTTAAACATAAGAATGAAAGATGTGGGCTACTTGGGTCTTTTTCTCGCTCCTGCAGCTCCTACATGCAACAGTGTCAAACCTACTCTGGAAGCAGACCCATAAACTATTAAGCCACAATCAAGCCGTAAATGCATAAAAGTTTTATTACACCAGTGTTTTGAAGGAGCACATAGCTCTATCCACATTGTGCTGGGGGCTCAAGAGGAACATAATTTCTCTGACACAGGAGGATGTAGGCTGTGGCCAGTTTACAGGAAGCACTTCGAGATGGCTCCAGAGAGTGACACACACTTCTTTCACAAACTGTCAGGAACTGTACTGGATCCACCTAAGGCAGATCAGAAGGACAGACAAATTCATTTCACTGATGAATGAACACTTGGTTTTAGTATGCTTAGGTATATTGTGCTTTTGTATTTGTATAAATTCATTAATGGCTATGTGTTTGATATTTCACTGTTCCACTAGAAATATGGACCAGGCATTTCTGCCTTACCATGTCATATACTGTAAATACTCCATCTTGCCTTTACTCACTCTTCCCGACCCACATTTAGACAGAAATTTTAAAAAAGTTGATCACTGGAGAAAAATATGAACAAATGTACTTTTACTGGAACAATTCACTAACGTGTTCCTATTGCTTCGTCTAGCACAACTGGGTTGAAAAACTGCAATTATCAGTGCAGTGCTCTGAGGGCAGAGTGAGAATAATGTGCTTCTGCTAAGAAGCATGGTAAATGGCAAATGGACTGCTTTTATAAAGCATTTCCCTATTCGTTTGAGTACTCAGTGCTCTTTAAACTTAAATGCCTCTCATTCACAGCTACACAAACACAGACACTCATACACAAACGGCACAAACGAGTCGTCTACACAAGGTGCCAACCTACACATCAATGACAGTTTCAGTGGGTTCAGTGTCTTGCACAAGGACACATTGACAGGGTCAAGTGCTCTGAACCCTAGAATGACTCCTCCACTATTCCATTGTGCCACCACTATTCCATTGTGACTGAGCAGTATACTTACAACTCTAAAACAGGAGCTCAGCGGAGAGTCCGGGCTCCAGAAGAGTGCTGAGCAGTCCAAGACGTCAGAGGTAACGTTCTGGCAGAGCCACGCCTTCTCTGGCGCCTCGTTTAGACACTGAGGCTCCACCTGCAAAGCAGACGCAGAGAACACAACGCAGGAATAAAAAAACAATCCACACAAAAAAAGTGTTACGAGGTGTCAAGCACTTGTCAAGAAAATTAGAAATACTAGAAAAGTGTCTCTCACTCTGACTCCACATTGTAAATAAAGAGGAATCTGCTTGGAGGCAGTGTGTGCTACACTAACGTTTCTCAGAAACCCAGAATCCCTGGTCTGTAAGCCTGGCTCAGTTATCCCTCAGAGGAGGTGGGTGAGAACAGACACTTAATACACAGAGGGGTTCTCTGGCTTAATCTCATGGATAGAGCAAGCTTATCAAAATATGTATGAGAAACTCTAAAGTAATTTCTGCTTCCATCCCATTTCTTTAAAGACTCCTACACAGAATCAAATAGAGGCTTAATCGCTGTATTTTCTCAGCGGGTGGACTTCTGGACACTGGCATGCAACAGAGGCAGTAAATGAAGGATGAAATAAAATAAAATATGCGTTCCTCTGCACCTGCCAGCTTTGTGAAAACTCTGCTAAGTCTGCAGCATGTGAGCCATTCGGACGGGTTAGGTCATTAGCAGCTTCATTGTCGTTGGTTCCCAGAAGGCCAGTGGACACACCTGGGAGACAGAACACATTAATACGTCATGGTAACAGTCTACATGATAATGACATACTCTTGGGTTTGATGTTTGACATTAATGATACAGATTACTGATACACATAACAGTACCACTGGGGTTGGAAACACCAAAACTACACATATACAAACTAAAAATTTTACAAAATATGTACCCTGTACATGTACCCTGTATAAGGTCTAGGGTAAATCCAAGAAGCACAGACTTCCATGAATCAAAGTAGTTCCAGAAAATGTTATGATGAAGACTTTTTAAATTAAAAGCTCTACATTTAGTAACACACAGATTCTGTAAAAAGATGTTTCAGATTTGGAACCAGGAACCACTTCCTGGCAACCCCTGGGAGACATGAGACTATCTTTCCAAACCGAAACTAAGTAACTGCTTGAGCAAACAAAGTAACTTGATTCAACCGGTCAACCAAAGAGATGGGGATGCAGCCAGCCATCTCACCATGCAACCACCCATCCAGAGTCACAGTGCATACACTCCGTAATGGGTCACATGACACCGTCAGTCCTTTCTCATTGGACACTTTAATAAGATTAATGTCTTTCTGAATAATGACTCCATTGTACTTGTAGGGTGGATGAGTTACACGGCAGTCCAACTGCACCTGCAAAACAAAGTGTGTCTCATGTTATCATTTGTCTGACATATATGTCATTTTGTTGTTGTCCAACAAATACACCTTGCTATTGACATGCTTCTGTCATCTATCTCTCCCATAGCAATTTTGCTCCATCACTGAATTCAGTTTAGAGTGTATAAACACCATGTATTACAATGTAACACACTATAACAAAGTGTACTACATTCACGTATGTAGTACGTAATGAACTTTTGTGTACTTAAAGATTTTAGGTTATAGGAAAGACTTGTTACAGTACTCTGCTAACACAGTTTTTTTCCATAGGAATTGGAGATGGAGTGATTATATGTACCTCTCCACTGGGATTAATGGTCACGCTGGTGTTTCTTAACTTCACCAGTAGGGCACGTTGTGACTGCGCTCCGGGACTAAGGATCACGCTGAATGAGTCTCCACTGGCGTCCGAGGCCAACAGGAGGCCACAGGATGCAGGCACCTCATAGAGATGCCCATCAAACGACACTACAAACTCATCCGCTACCAAAATAGCTTGGTCTGATGGGAAAACAGTGGTTTATATTTGTGAGCGATCGGGCAGAGTACAGGATGTCTAAGTCAGCAAGCAGATAAAGCAGAGTGTACATTTAGAGCTACTAGTACATTACTGGAAGATTAGAGTTGTAGTAGGGTTGCTACCATGTGTCTGACGCACAGAATTAAAACAAAGTCTAAACTAAAGCTAAAAATGCTGTATTTGTTATTTTTAGTTTTTCCAATTTACCACGGCACATAAATCAATTGACCAGCTGATGTGGCCGCTGGCAACACTCACGGTTGAAGGGGCTGTCTAGAAGCCTCCGCTTCATGTGGTAGAACTCGGCAGTGGGGTCCAGGTCACTGAGCGCCAGCAGGGGCCGCACCAGCAGCTCCTCCAGCAGCACCTCCACCACGCCAGCCTGGCTCAGCCGACGCCAGGAGCCGCCCGGCAGCTGCAGACGCAGACGGACCTCGTAGTCGCTGTGCAAGACCGTCACAGCACACCGCCAATCACACTCATTACCATGACTCAACTGGCAGATACCATGACTATCAAAGGCTTACTTCTCAATTGGTGAGCTTGAATTGTTTATGAGTCACAACAAGCCTTATGCTATGGTATTACATCATAAAGGCATTATCCTTTCTCGGACAAAGTTGGCCTGGTCCATATCATGCCTCCAGATGTTAAACTTATATTCTATACACCATTTTGCTTTACCCTTGTCTTCGCATTAGAGTACTATACAGTTCTAGCATCCAGTCAAGAACAGCAGTCATGCATGCAACAATGACTTACTACAGAGAATAAAGGCATTTTGAACAGAGGCCATATTTCAAGCTTGCATGCGGCTAGGGAAGAATGCATGCAAATGCCAGGTGTCATGCTGTGATGGGAATGTTTGAGCGCACAAGCCCAACCACAGACCAGTGGTGGTCTGGCACTATTCCAGACAGTATCTGAGGTAGGCATATAGGCGATATAGAAAGGAGACAAGAGTAAAGACAAGAGGTATGCATACTGATCCCTGGCATTAATTTCACAGAAAGCTTAGATGTTTGATATCCAGACTGATATCCCCTTCCAGATCACATGCACATGTGAGGTGTGAATGCACGGATTACGTTTAGGATTGTTTTCCAGGCATTGACATGCTGATAGAGGAGGCGCACTAATGGAAGGTGTGAACGGGGCTGAGGGTAACTGAATCATCTCGTCTGATGTTACATGTGTCATACCTGTGAGAGAGCTGGTACACCGATGCCAGCTGTCTCTTGGCGCCGATCAGCGCCGCTGCCAACCTGGCCTCTGCCCACTGTACCGCTTGGTGACATATCTACAGACAGTTCATGTCAAGTATGTTCAAGAAAGATGTCGGGATTTGGTTGTGAAAATTTACGGCTCACTTTTAAGAACATGAACATGTATATAAAAAACTAGAGAAGAAAATAGAGTATTAAACATACATAATACACCACACAACCTGTGAAGTTTTCATAAACTTTGGTTGACTGTTGTGAAAATGCATTATGTTCAAATATAATAAACTTTCATGGTGAATTAAAGTTACCTAATGCCTAGGTAATAATAATGAAGAGAACCTCTGCTGTGTTAGATTCAAAGAGTAATGTCTACATCAGATTCAATGAGTAATGTCTAAATCAGATTAAAAAAAATAATGTCTACATCGGATTCAAAGAAAACTGAGGTGCTGTCTACCTCAGATTCAAAGAGTAATGTCTAAATCAGATTTCTAGATTACTAGAGGTCAAAGTGCTAAGTTGTATGCAACTGGACTTTTTTTTGGAGATTAAAGACATTTCACCTTTCATCCAAAATGGTTCTTCAGTTCTAACCTGATGGTAGAGAACCAGGAGGTCCACATCATCACAGCTCCACCCACAGTGGTCCAGAGATATACCTCCTAGTTCACCACCAGGTCAGAACTGAAGCAGCTTTTTGGATAAAAGGTGAAACGCCTTCAACCTCCAAAAAAGAAGTCCAGTTGCATACAACTATCATGACCTGGAACTGGAACAATTTTCTCAATCCAATGGCAAAATAACACAACCAAACAAACAACCATTGACTTGCCCTATATTCCCCACTAACTCTAAGGTAGTCTGGCTGGATCAGACAAGCACAGATTTCAACCTCTCCCTGCTGGCATGGCTAAAGATGTCTCCCAGGGTGACAGGCTCCTCACCATGTCCAGGACAGTGGTGAGGGATTGAAGTGCAGCCTGGGCTGGCCCTTGCAGTAGCTGGGGCTCCTCAAGCACCACAGGCAGGAGCTCCACCAACCTCTGTCCCCACAGAGCCACGACCCCTTTCCACAGTGCCTCTGGTCCCTGGCCCGTTACATCATGGTAGGCACCCGCCAGGGTTGCCAGAGGCCCTGTAAAGCAGAACCAGAGAGGGGAGAGAGTTGAGGTGTGTGACAAGATTAAATGACATGACATGAGATGAGAAGAAAGTCCATATCTAGTCTACTTAGTGTTAACAGTCATTTGACTGAAGCTTTAAAGGATTAAACAGAATTTCATGTATATTATTGCATGTGTGTATGCATTGCATGTATGCATGTATGTATATTATAATTCTGAGCATGTCTGTGTCTAAGTTACTGTAAAAACCCTAAGAGAGCATTGCATGTATGAGTGAGTAGCCAGTATGTATGGCTTTCTGTGAGTGTGTGTGTGTATTTGAGTGAGAGAGAGAGAAAGAGACAGACAGAGAGAAAAAAAGAATCTGTGTGAGGGAGAAAAAGAGAGTGTGTGTATATTCCTGGACTATTCTGTATGTGTGTGAACTGACTGTGCAGCTCCTGCTGGGCGAGCTGGGTGGTGTGATGGAACAGCAGCAGTGTGTGGGGCAGGGTCTCAGTCAGGCCGTGGCGTAACCATCCTGACCTCCAGGCAGTCCAGGTCAAACCCGCCCTCTGATGTAGCATGACCTCTGCCCTCTGGACCAGACGCAGTGGACCTGCGCTCAGCTCCTGCAGGATCAGGCTGTCCACAGACTGTAAGGAAACACACAAGGATCACTTTGCTACCATGTAGTAGCTTTAGCACAGACAGGGCCACTAGATATAAAACACTGTCTGAAAGGGATCATACTTATGTGTGTTAATGAACTGTTACTGTACTGCGTTTTGATTTCCATTTATGTGCATGTATTGCATGAAAGCATGTCCTTTTCAGTAATTCACATTACTGTATTGTATATGCTGAAAATGTTCATTTAAAGGAGGAATCGGGTGTGAATCAGTCAATTTGTTTAAGATCACCGAGTGCTAGCTGTAGGAAAAAGTATCAGAAAATTACAACATAGACAGAATGGTGAACTGGCAGATAATGTTAAGTGAATGGAGAATAGGAAAATTGAGTTGCTGTGTCCCATTCAGTTAGTGTTAGCTGGCAATTCTCTATCGAGTCTACGTTGTATCACATTTTCTCATTCTTTTTCCTCCCCACAGCAATCGGTGACCTTGAACAACAGGGCTATGGATTGATTCACCCTGGACTCCTTTAAATATTTTGAAGATTTATACTTTTCTTCTGAAATCCACAAGGTGATGGTGCATTCTCTGCACTCTGTCCAGCAGCTTGTTCCTTATGCGAGACCCAAGGTGAAGATAGCGCATCTGTAGGAGCAAATTAATTAATTAATACACTGCAATGCTTGCCCACAGCAGGGGCACTTTTCAACAGGGCTCTGATTTGAGGTGCTAAGATACTGACCTCCAGATCCGCCAAGCACTCTGTACAGCCTCTAGCACTGAAAGCAATGCTCTGATTGGCTGCGCTCAAGGAGACCAGTGCTAGTATTTCCCTCTTGACTCCACCCAGATGTCTCAGAGCTTCCAGTGTGGCATGGTACCGCCCTTCCAGGCACAGTCCCATTGTAACATCATCAAGAGAGTGTGGCCCTTGAGACGGGGACAAGCAGGCATGTCAACATTTGGCATGACAAAGACTTCCCCAAAAACAGCAATACACCAAGTTTTCCATACAGTGCAGTGTGGTAATAGCCTGGTAGACAAGACTCTTTTACTTCACAAAACTTTAAACCTACTGGTTTTGCCTTCACTTTCTGTTCTCAGATTTGAGATTAAAAAAAATCTATTGAAAGTAAATCGAAGCCTTTGGAGAGTGCCATGACTAGTACTGTAGCAAAATGTAATGTTGAGTGCTTGGCATTGCTAGCCTGGCTAGCATGTCAAAGTGTGAAAACACTCATAGCTTATCCTCCTTGGGCAGTTTGAACATTTGCAGAGCAATTCCACAGGAATGACAAGTAGCCAACATACACGTACATGATGTTTATATATACTGTTCCCTTTATTTGGATAGAGGCTTGGCTAAGTTTGTATGTCTACATCTGAATTTATATGTTTAATTGACCTGCACTGTGTCTGGACTGTGCACAGTGTGCACGCTGTAATGGTCAAAGGTATTACGTGTGATGTATTGGACTGTATTATATAAGTGAGGCCAGCTGATGACGTACCATCTTCATAACCCAGTCCTGCCCTCAGACAGTGTTTCTCCACCCCTGCCTGAACCCAGACACGCTCGGTGCCATCCAGACTGGCCTGCAGACGCAGCCCTGGGCCTCTTCCAGATGACACAGCACTGCCCTCCGCCTCCACACTCCAGTTACCAATCTGCCACTGCAACACAATCACACACGCACACAAACACACACACACACACACACAAAAAACATCATGATCTATAGCATATCAAATAGCAAGTTCTATTTCAGCAAATTCATATAAGATAAGGTCTATGTTTTGGCCCAAGTAAATCATAACAGCTAAGTGAAACTAAAAAAGTGCTTGGAGAGCACAGACCTTCGCCAAGGCTATACAGGGTCACTGACCCAATACATATTCCAGATCACCCTGCTCTCCTTTGTTCCACCTGGACAAGTAACACTCACTCACCATACCTGAGCGAGTAACACTCACTCACTATACCTCTGCAAGTAACACTCACTCACCATACCTGAGCGAGTAACACTCACTCACTATACCTCTGCAAGTAACACTCACTCACCATACCTGGGAGAGTAACACTCATTTACCATACCATGATGAACAGCACCCACTGTACCTTGGTGATCATGGAAACGTTGGTGCGCTGGGCGGTGGAAGTATTGGTGAGAGCCACGGTGAAGCTGCTGAGCTGGGGCTGTCCAGACACAGCCAGCCTCGTCTGGCTGTAGAACACCTCCTTCCCATGGGTGAGTCTGTGACTTCCTGACCAGGATAGCGCCTGCAGGACAGCAAGAACTAGACTGTATCACATATTTCAAAGCACACATTTCAAATGTCATGATTTACCGCAACTAATTTGAGTCAAAAAGTGTCAGAAAGTTGAGAATTTGTTTTGTTTTGTTTTGTTTTGTAAAAGTTGTTCAGGCCTCCTTGAGGGAGGCATAAGCACTGACACCACTGCACTGTGTCTGCTTAACTATATCAGCAGCTCATTCCAACAGAGACTAACACCTCATTCCAACAGAGACTAACACCTCCATCTGACGCACCTCAACAAAATCAGCTTTGAGGAACACAGTACTCGCTTTCCTAAAGTGCTTGAGACAGAATATCTTTGACTTTGGAGAGAGGTAGGAGAACAGCCTGATCTAGCTGTAAATGCCTTTGGGACTCACAGGGCGAGGGGGACAAAGGCCTAGCTGCAGATGGTGCTCCAGTGTGTCTCGGGTGTTGGTGTGGATTTGAGCCAGCAGGTGATGGGTTGGGCAGGGGGATGGAGAGACATTCTCAGCTCCCACCTCCACCTGCAAAGTGTGCATGGCCTTTGGCCTTATCTTTGTCACACACACGCACACACACACACACATATACACACACACACACACACACACACACACACAAGCAAACACACACACACACACAGGTCAGGGGAAAACAAGCACGATTAACAGAATTATCATAATCAGTAGCAGAGCCAACTCATTCAGTTAAAATGTAAAATCTACACAGGAATCTCACTTAAGATAAGCACAGTGAGAATAGCTGACGCGTATAGCAAAGACATGTATAAAAGCCAAATGATAAATGAGTGTTCCCTGTGTAAGTTCCCAGTCCAGAGTAAATCATTATGTTATCACCAACTAAGTCATGGTACAGTGTTAACCCATGCTTGCAATGATAAATTCCATGCTGACACTTAAGTGCTATGTTCTGACCCCTCTCAGATTTTAAGCATAGCATTTGGCTATCCCATTAATCCTTAGTGTGCCTGGTGTGCTGGAATGATACAGCGTCTCCTGTGATCGTCATGATACCTGGTATTTCATGCTTTGTGTAAGTTTCTTGCTGCTCCACTGGAGTTCTGCGTTTTGGGTGTAGGACAGCCCCTCCCGTGCCGCCGACACGCAGCCCTGCATCTTCACTAGGGGGCGCTCATCCTGCAACTGAGATGACAAGAGGAAGCTGACACAGGTCAAACAGCACATCTGGAAACCCCTGCGGGTGTGCTCGAAATCTGAAGAAATACAACCTCCAATGTGATAAGATCATCTAAGGCTGAAATGATCATACTGCTGATGTAAATACAAAGCTTCCTCTGCTGCTCAGACACAACTACAAACAGCTGATTATTTAGTCCAGTTAATCTGTTATCATTCAATATGTGACAATGTCAGTTACACAAGGGATGATCTAATGTACAGTTAAACAAAAGCCTCTGCTGATGATAATCTGTGTGGTAGCAAACATCCTTATGGGTGTTTTCTACCTGTCCAGGTATGAAGAAAACACACGCCTCGCTCCGGCTGGAGCTCTCCTGGGAGTACTGACTCATTTTCATGGAGACATTCACAGGTCTTCCTCTGTCCCGGGAGAACATGGCCTAATGTGGTAATTATGTGACACATGAGAATCTGGTGCAGAAAGAGACAAAGAACTGACAGAAGGAGAGATGTGAAAATGACATGGACTGAGAGAAAACAATAGGCAGAAAGACTGACAAAGAGAAGAGCAATTGCACACCAAAGGGATAGGAAATGAAACAGGTGTGTGTGTATCTGTGTGTGTGTGTATGAGTGTATGTGTGTATGTGTGTGTGTGTATGTGTGTGTGTGTGTGTGTGTAAATATGCCTGTGTGAGTGTGTGTGTGTGTGTGTGTACCTGATAGGCATTGTGTGTTTCATTCTCTGGCCCTTGTGAGTGCGTGTGCAGGTAGAGGTGGGCAAGTGTGGTGGTAAAGGGCTGTCTCAGCTCCAGTGAGCCCTGTGAATGCACTCCTTCTCTCACCCAGGAGCCTGTTGCCTGCACCTAGTCACACAGACACACTCTCACCTCACTGGACAAACACCTGCTACTCACAACAAGCCAGGCATTGTACTATGACCATGAGCGGCACATTTAAAGAGACAAGCACACATTTAAGTCAACAAACTTGGAACATGTAACTCTACTCATGGGCACAGTGACACTCACTCTCTTGGGTTTGCCCTGAGCTGTCCAGTCAAGGAGCAAGTCTGCTGACCGCCTCTGAGGGGCGCTCTTCAGCTTCATATCCAGATTCCAGACGCGTGGAGGAGAGTGCCCTTGGGCTATGATGACAAAAATATGAATTGAGTGTCAAACTGTGCTCTTTTCCGAACTTTATGTTCAACTTGCTTTATGTCTGCCGGTGCATCACTGCTGTGTTGTGCTGTGCTGTGTTGAGTACCTGGGTGGTCAGTGGCTGAGCTTGAGGGTGTGAAGTCCATAGGCGCCCAGTCTGCATGGTGCTGAAGCACATGGGTAAAGTTCCCCCTCTCATACAAGGTGCTCACTGCAGCTGTCCGGGGCACAAAGATCAGCTGGTAAAAAGCATTAAATTTAGTTAAGAGAAATGAATCCAAGATGGTGGATCAGCAGCCATGTATGGTTTGACTCCCAAGGAAGGTTAAAACACAAAAATCTACTCATTCAACTTACTTATGATTAAGAATAGAAGATTAGAATATTTCATACACAGAGAATATGCTTTATTGTCACTGTATATAACAATAACCATAAGGAAATATGGTAATGAAGAAGAAACATCTACCTACAATGGGCGGTGGTAGCGTAGTGGTTAAGGAACCTGGCTAGTGTGCAAGTAGCCTGAAAAAGATGTGGGTTCTAGGGGAGACTGGCCCTGAACAATTGATAGTTGACAAAGTTGTAAGTCGCTTTGGATAAAAGCGTCTGCTAAATGTAAATGCAATGGAATCTACCCCCAAATACCTGACTTTCATATAATGTCTTATGGTTGGCAGTGTGATACAGTTGCTGTTGTAATGGCCTCACCTGTGGGAAAGTGTGATTGAGCACCACTGACTGCCTGAAACCTAGAGCTGTGTAGATTAAATCTCCCTCTGTAGTAAACATCCTTTTGTGTGTCTGGAGCTGGGCCCCCGCCTTCACCTCAGGCCCAGTGTGGTTAATCTACATAAAAACAGAAAGGAGACACAGGATTTTTTATGCTGGCAAAAGTATGAACAAGCATTCCAATGACCTAGTTACAGTTTATACAGATAAACTAGACAAACAGACATACACTCACAAAAGCTTATGTACTCAGTATTCACTCACAAAAGCTTGTGTACCCCTTTACAAAGGAAGGCAATAAATACCTTTGATCTGCAGTAAAACATGTCAGGTAGATATGGCCGCAAGACTGAAATGTTGTTGGCAACACTCAAAAGCAGCTCTTTACTGAAAAACGTTACGAAACACATGTACATCAAAACAGTTTAGCTTCGTCACTTCCAATGAATTAATGAAAAATGAGAATGAGAATAATGAAAATGAATCATCTGAAAAAAAACAACAGAGCATTCTCAAAGTGTACATGGCATGTAACCATAAATAAATGTCAGTGTACCAAGTTGGAATCCATTGGCCATTTACAATAACCGTCAGGAGCTCAGCTTCCACAGGCACAGGAAATTCCGCCCCATTAGTCCAAATCTCTGCCTACAGCCCATAAACACACAGAGACACAACCATGACCTGAACCATAATCCAAAACAAGGCAAAAATGTTGCAGAAGGAACATTACAAGATGATTCTTTCTGGCGCCATCTCTGCCACTTCCTTTCAGTTGCTCCAATGCATGCTTTGAAACACACAAATATTTTTACTGCTTGATGTAAATGGTCTGTTTTATTCTTGTGACTGGATCATTTCCCCCCTTTCTCATTTGCTTTGGATGAGGATTTTAAAAGTCATGAGTATTGGCTACAAACGGCAGTGGTGTCCTTGCCTCTCAGTGAGTTTAGACAACTGGTCTCAATCAATCTCTGTCATTTTCATCTTCTCTGTATATTTACTCCTATGCAGAACATGACAGTGGCGGTTCCAATAATATCTGCTCCCTCCTCCCCTCCACCTCCTCTAACAAGTAAAAGTCTAGTGCGGTACCTCCAGAGTCTGGTCTCCAGCTTGTCCAGAGCACTGCCCCAGCAGGTGGTGAGAGTCAATTCTCCCTGTGCAATTCACCTGTGAAAACAAGCCCCCCCCACACCCCAGCCCTCAAATGAGTTTGCTTTTGAAGTGGAGTGTGAAAACTGAGGTATTTCCTTAGTGATAGCGCGTCAAAGAGGCTATGGAGTGGGTGAGGCGCCTCGGGGTGGGGTGGGGGGGAGGGGGGGCAGCGAGGCCCGCTGTAACAACACTGCGACTCCTTCAGCCCCCTCTGAAAGCCATTATCACTCTCTGTTTGACTTGCACTGTCAGCACATGTGGCCTATGAGGCTTCATGTGCTGAGATCCTTTCATCAAGCACCACGGTGAAGAATATGATAACATTACAGATTGGAGAAGCTGACAGTCAAGATCTTTCAACATCCTTAATAAAATATATGCTACCCTGTATGGAAAAATAAGCATGAGTGGTAGATGTAAGCTGTGATAAACTAAAGCATATTGAGGAGTCTGATACCAGCAGGATAAATAAGATATTCTACTGTGCCCAGACTAAAGACTGAAACATCATAATAATCACCCATGCCTGTGCTACCAGTACTATGATAGTACAAAGAGAACTGACATGAAGCCAGCCTCAAACCTTAAACTGTCCTGTGATGTTTGTGGCATCCTTCTTCATCCTCGCCAAGAGACGCCAAGACCCAGAGTAAAGCCTCAAGTCCACCTGAGTCCGGTTCTCTGCCGAAAGCCAGCTCACGTCTGCGCTGCTCTCTGCTGGCACACCTACAGACAGCAATGAAAACAGAGCTCAGTCTGAGCACCACTAGACAACATCTCAGTGTAGAGACCACTACTTTTAATTGTTTTTACTCAACTATCATTTTACTCTCAAAAGGTCTGCTGTTAAGGCACACATCAAAATTTGGATGCAACATTTATGATCTTTCTACAACTATGTCATGGGTAGAAATTGATTGACAGGGAGAAATTGATTGACAGGGAGAAATTGATTTTTGACTGTTTTGCATGCACTATAGGAACCCTTGACTTAGTGTTGATAATATTTGGGATACGGTATTTAAATGTGCACAAAGCCGGCACTTCATATCTGATCTTGTTTGGATACAGAAGTCTCTGCTACAGAAGTGCAGCGCAATGGACTGTCACTGCGTGACTGAATGAGTCTTGCCCAGCGCCTGCACAGACTTTGCAAAGAAACTGTCTTTTCAGTGATAGTCTATGACTAAGGAAAACTCACTCATACAGGCAAGCAATGCTAAGCAAATGTCAATGTTTTTAACATGCCAACTGTTACTGTTGCAAAGAAAGGTTGAAAATCAGTTACTGCACAGCTGAGAGAAGCTAATCACAATTATGTTTGAGTGTCTCGCTGTCAGGGCCAACTCCCCCCTTTGACACTCAAGGCTGTAGTCTCTATGCAGACCTCTATGGGTAATGCATATGGTTTCTGCCTGATAGATAGTCTACAGTGTATTGTTTGTATTTTCATGGAAAATGATGTTCAAAAAATGGGCTAATTTTCAAAATGTTTTCCAATAAGTTTTAACCAGCATTTTCAAATAAAATAATTTACTTTAAAAACTGACTACAAAATTTGGACTACAAAAAAAAAATTTCCTTTTTTCTTTTTTTCCCAAAAAAGAGTCTAGAAAAGGGGGGTTGTCTTATATTCAGGATCATCTTATATGCAGAAAATATGGTATTTGTGTGGTGTGTCAGACACTGGTACATAACTGACAATAAGGAAGTGTGTGAGAGAGAGAGAGAGAGAGAAGGGGGAGAGAAAGGGGTCCAACCCAACAACCTGAATCCTAAAACACTGAACTGCCGTGAACTAGCTAATCATCCAGTCGATTTATACCAGTTAAGGGGTGAGTTTTAGGGGGCAGATTGAATTCAACCAGAAAGATCATGAGTGACTTTAAGACCTGATGAGTGTATCCAGGGGAAGGAGTGAGAGAGTCGACCGGAGATTCTGCTCCCCTCCTTGTGGCTGGACTTGCAAGTCACATTCATGCAGAGGTGCTTGTCTGCTGATCTCACACACAGCCAATCGTGTGTCCCATTCTGACTCTTTCCCAGCATGCCCTCCTCTTCTCTTCTTCCTTGACCCCTCTGGGTATCCTCCCCGCGTCTGAACTCCACACTGTAGAACAGTTCATTCACTGACAACTTCAATCCACCTGAAAGGAAAATGGCCAATTTAATAAAAGCATACTGTGATTGTGGCTAACCGTTTTTGATATCTGACCTAAGCCAAAACAAACTATACCCCTTTCTTTAAAGCTTAAGTGACAACATGTTAACTGGTTAGTGCTAATCTGAGTCACTTTTTTTGATTTGCATTTACAGCACCTTATCGGTCAAATAGACAGATCAGACAGCAATCAACTGGGAAGCGCAATTCTCTGAATTTGACGAAGCATCAAAATTTGCAATTTTGTGTTTATATCATATGCCTCAGCAATATAATGCTGCTTACCTTCAGTCAGGCCAGCAGGATGAGAAACGATCATTCCTTCCAAACCCAGGCTTTTGGGAAGAGTTGAGAGGCCAGGCAAGGGATTCTTTATGTATGCTGTGCCAGAGTCTTCAATTCCAGGCCCAGGGCTGTGTTCCATGGCTCCAGTCCACTGGAGCTGCAGACACTCACTGAAATGTACAGATGGACAGACAAACAGACAGACACATGAGAGAGTGTTCAAAGACAGAGAGGCACAAATCAGAGGAAGAAAGAGTGAAAGACAGGGGAGAGAGAAAGATGGGAAGTGATGACTGAAAATATGAAACATATCTAATTCGTATCGCTTTGTGCATGAAATAGGAAGCACACTCATGCCGGTTTTCTATGAGAGCGCCAGATGTATTGTGGATGCACCTGCTGGTGGAGGCATTGGCAGCCAGCTGCAGGTGAAGACTCCTGGATGCAGCAGGCAGCAGTGTTTGCTGCAGGCCCATGTGCAAGCCCACGGAATGCAGCGTCCCCTGCACGCTATTAGCCAGCAGGACCTCCAGTGAGGCCTGGCCTTTCTCACCAGCCCTCACACCCATGGATCCACTCACACTGCCTGCAAGGGATGTGCCTGCTGTGACATATGCCTACAGATATATGTGGGAGGAATACAAAGCTAAGTAAAGCAATCCATACATAATAACACAATTATATATCCAAGACCTTTGCTAAGATGGGTTTTTCCCCTAAAAACTGTGAGAACACAATCCACTATGAAACTGACCTAAAAACTTAAAAAAGTAAAAAAAAAACATCAAAATGTATAGTCTGGACATGACCAATAGACCGAGCTCAATACTGGGGACAGAATCAGCAGTTGTCTTTTAAACTGCCTCTGCATGCAATAGGATAGTGCTACGACCAATCACCTATTGAAAAGAATGACTTGAGTGCCTTTTTCTGCTCAACTTTCAAAAAAAGCCCAAGTCTAACTCTTCCAAAGTCAATGCCAAAGCCAGTTCAAACAACCACTATTCCTTGGCCAAAGCCTTAATCGTTTTGCCCTGTTGTCATCGTGCTAAGCCCGCCCATCAACTCTCTACAAAGATAGAGCATTGTGATTGGTCTGACCAAACCTTGGAGAAGAGCTACTGAGGCCGAGGCTATATGGCTTGTAGCTAGACGTACCAGCTGAGCAACTAGGGGACCTCTAAATTGTTTATTGTTCAGGTTATAAACATTTGCCCAAAATCAACAACTGTCCCTTTGTAGTTCTATGAGTGACGATGTTTTATAAACATGATCTTGCATTGTCTTACCTCCATTGTGTTGGGAACTCCTGAAATGAAAGGATGATGAATATCTGCATAGAACCCAATGTCCTCGGCAGAGCCATTAACATGTATTGAACACTACACAAGAGAAAAAAGAACAAGTGCTTTGGAACAAACACTCCGGTGAGAGTAATTTATGTATGAATAAAATACGAGGTCAGCCGAACAGCACCTGGCACACATGGAGATTGATCACTGCTTTTGCTTTGGCGAGGTAAACAAACCGCCCGTCATTCAAATGGTTCCGAGACACATTTCCCTCCACGCTGAGTGAGGCTGGCGTCAGAAACTGGAACAGTGTGATAGCAACCAGGCAAAACATTACCAACCACAGCTGGCATGTCTCAGGAAACCGTCACTCTTTTGTTGAAACGTAAACTTAATGTGAACAACACCAAAAGATAAAGTCTGTGTCCATTAAAAGCATGTATGTGAAATTTGTCCCGGTAAAATGCTAAACATCAAAGATGAGGTCTAAAATAAAATCAAGGGAACATACACCAGTGAGGCCTGACCAAGTTCTGTTAAAGAAGAGCATTTAGTTCTTTAGCTTCACCTTGAAATACGCTAGGATAATACTTAATAATTATGTGTTATCCAAAAACAAGGCCTTTTCCTTACCTGAAGTTGGTGACTGACGTTGGCCCTGATAGTGATTCTTTGCTGGGCCGAATCCCACTCACTGAACTGAACCTTCCCATGGACCAACAGCATGTCCCTCTTTTCAACTCGAAACTTTCCTTGCAACTCTCGATGTGACTGTCAGAAATACATACATGCATGCAGCACATACATTATATGATTAATGTGACAGTGTATTTTAACTTGCTGAACAGTAGCTGTATTCCACACGCCAAAGTGGCGGAGTAGCTGCCATAATTCACTCACCAAATAAAAAATTTACACGCCATTGGCACTTGGCGGGTGCTAATTTTGAGCCCTGCACATATATATATATATTCTCATTTAAAGAATATAACAATATTCTGCGGTAATGCTAAAATTAAATGTAGACACATTAAACCTAAAGCTATAGAAACATTATTAATTAATGAATAGTGGTATCTTTATTTGAGTACCTGCCCTTGGCCCAGTGACAAACACATCTCAGAGTCCTGCGGTATGGCATCAGAACTGAAAGAATGGACCAGGGAGGAACAGATCTACTCACAAGCACACACACACACACACACACACATGCAGTATACATGAAGAGACAAATTTAAGAAAGTAAATGTAGGCCTGTAGGCCTATTGGCAACAGTACGACAAACAATGCAATATATTTTTAGTCAGATTATCTATTTGGGCTGTGGTAATCTAAACTCACAAAAGGCTTCTGAGACGTGTATCCCATGATGAGGGTGTGGGTGAGCTGTTTGTCATTCTGAAGCAAGGCTTTGGACTCCAGACTGTAGGTGCCCTTTTCAAGATCTATGGTGAAGGTCTCCTGGAGAAGCAACCTTTCAGGGAAGAACTGGAATGGCTGTCTGCAAAGCAGAATGAGACTTTAGAAAAAATTGCAGCAGCAAAATGATCACCCCCAATAGCAGAATCAAATCGACATCTCCAATATCATCACTGTTGCTGTCACCTTCATCGCCACCTTCATCATCACCACCACAACTATCATTGTCATCATTCAACAGCATCATCATCAATGTCATCATCATCCTCATCATCATCATCATCATAACCACCACCACCTTTTCTCCTGAGACAGCTGTTATCTGACCACAGAGCTGTGTGTTCTCCACACTCACCTGAGGCGGAGCATTGCTCTTTTCTGGTACATCCACCAATCCCTCCTCAGCTCCTCCAGGCTTCCCTCCATCTCCAGGTCCATGGCTCCACCGTTTAACTCTGACAGCTTCATCTTTAGCATCACATGCCTCTTCTTCAGCTGCTAGGTGAGGCAGGGGGTGTGACTGATTAATGCATATCACAGCCCATGAATAGGCCTACACCTATTTTAATTTTCTTTAACGTTCCTTTGCCCTGCCAGACTCTGATCAGGTAAGAGGGTATAAAAATCTTGTTAGTGTCTCTTTTGGCAGTCAATATTTCCCCTCAGTGATGTGTGAAGCTCTACCTTTTCCACTGAGGTCATGCTGGTGGAGAGACTGAGGTTGTGCCAGCCACACACAGCATTCAGCTCCAGAGTCTTCAGATGGCGGCCGTCGCTCATAACGATATGACCCTGCGCAGCCTCTGTCCACACCGAGCTGAAGGAGCAGGAGGCCTTCAGCCCTCGCTTGCCCAGCATCCCATGAACCCCAGCCTGGCAGAGAAAGGAACAAGAAACCCGCTTAGAACATCTGCCTTGAACCCATGCCCTTTATGATAGTCAATCCTAGTAGACTAGTAAATTGTTGAGGAAAGGTCTAAATTTAGCGATACCGGTAGTCTATGTGGCCTAAACTTCATCACCTGTCCTTTCATCATAGGCTCTCATTAACTCATTCTTGAATGGGCCCATTTCACAGCAGCCATTTTTCCAAGTCAAAAGCACAGGTGTTGACAGCCAATAAGTTTCTGATTTGGTGTAATGGAATCAGATCCTTAGTGGATAACATCGCGACTTCTTGGAAAAATGGTTGCTGTGAAATAGGCCTATTGTGACTGCATTTCATTTGTATATATTGGCTGCCACTTTTACAGATGCAGAGCACAGATTTAAGTAAGAGTGCAGATTTAGCGAGGTAACATGTAAGGTTAAGAACTGAGCCCCATAGTTATGCATTGTTCGGTTCGCTAACATCATTACAACCCTTAAAAGCTCTGGAATTTGTTTCAAGTAAGCTTTGCTTGCTAACTCCCATCAGTACAACTAATACCAAGACTGCAAAAGCAGTTGGCCAGCAATGCTTTCTTAAAATGAACCCCTGATCCACATGAAGACCAGCTGCTGTGGAGAATCTTGAGGTGTGTCTACCTTCAGGTAGGAGATGGTGGGGGTGAAGATGTTTAACCTGGCCTCCTTCTCCCCTTTTCTATCCTTATAAAGGCCCTGCAGCGTGAGGCTCTGTATGTTCAGGAGTCTGCGAGTGGTCAGCTCTGAGCTGAACTCCACGGTGCCTCGCTGGGGCTGGTGTAGCTTATGTGCACAGAGCACATAGAGCCAGGGGCTGTCCATGTTAAATGCTCCTGCACAGGTAGACACATGAGAAATGGAAGATGGTAGGCCAGAAGAGATAGAAAAAAAGGGGGGGGGGGTTGATGTTCAATTCCATTCATGATATTATCAAATGTTTTTATTATTTTTTGGCTCATGAAGGAATGAAGGAGTCTATCTTGTGTGTTAGGGAGTGTATATGACAAGCGGGGGATGTTTTATCACCTTCAAATCTCCTAAGGGAAGCTTTGGAGATGAGCTCCTTCCAGTGTAGGCCAGCCACAAAGGGCATGTGGTCATTGTAGTTGACCTTGAGATGCGTGCGGCCTTCTCCCTTTTTGCTTTGAAGTCGAGAGTGGAGCAGCTCTACCCTGTAGTTCATGTCTCTGTCAGGGACTTTCAAGGAAAACTACAGCGAGAAAAATGTTGACTATATAAAGCATATAAAATATCTAATCTCACTTGGTAAGAGTCCAAGTAAGTCATTCATAAAATATTTTATCCAAACCAACTCCAAGTATAAAGATGAAATGCATTCATCACTTTCAGGACACTGAACTCCTTTTACCCTTTTAGCAATACAGACATGCTATATCATATGTTAGAACAATGATTCAAGATGTTAATAAACACGCCACGCAACAAACCAGATTACCAACAAATTGGCCAGCCAATCAACCATGGAACATCAACAACCAAGAAACATACAAACCAGCTGACAAAACATCCAACCGCTCAACCACCAAATCAAAATAGCATTAGACTAAAAAAAGATATTTCATTTGATGGCAATAAGATACAGGGAAGACAGACCTCTAGAGCATAGTTGGTATGGCCAGGCCGTGATTGGTTTCTGAGGGACTGATTGAAAATGATCCTGTGCTTGTTAGCTGTCTGGTCCCAATGCTTGCCATAGCTAAGGTCCACAGAGACCAGCATGTGCTTCACACTCCGCTCATGTCTGAGCTGGATCTGAAAGTACCGGCAAGGCAAAGCAAGGTCAAATTTATTCATATAGTGCATTTCATACACAAGGCAGTTCCATGCTTATCAAAGTTATATGGTTATAGTTAGCATTAACAGAGTAGAGAGGTGAGACACTCTGCTCTTTAAATATCTGTTGACAGAACTGTGGCAGAAACACAATGGACCATATATTACACCTACGTTTCGCATCTACATGTAGCCTGTTACACACTATACTGAACTTAATCTGAGTTAGGCAGCAACATTCTAGTAGACCATATACGCTTGAGTAATTTTTCACTGTATCAGTACTTTGTGGTTGATTGATGGTGCATGGGAGCAGTGCAGCTCATGTTGAGCCCTCATCTGATAGGTCTGCATGGGCACCAACTCTCTGCTCAGGCTCTGGGAGATGTGGCACTCTTGTCTGAGTTCCTGGGCTTCGTCTACGGAAAACAAGAAAAAAAAGCACAGATTTGAAAAGGACGTAATGCAATTGGTTCCACATGACTCAGTAATGCAGTCAATCACCCCACCTCCACAAAACAGATTTTGTCTGGATCCCTCTCTCATCCTAAGAGCTCTTTAGGAAGGGCTTCTGGTTAAATACACAACTGCTTAAAAACACATGGATTTAATGGCACAGTAATTCAAATCAGGTGTGCACACGATGCACAATCCTCATTTAACATACAAATGAATATAACTGTGTAATAAAAAATAATCACATACCAACATTAAGCCACAGTAAGAGATAAGTCAGAGCACATATCATTAAAGTGCCATAATTATACCATATAAATACAGCTGTATGGGAGCCCCTCAAAATCCAAATATCTAGCATCCACGTGCCTAATTTAATTATAGACATCATTAGAGAACACTGCACAATGCATGCACAATTATAGCACTATATAGATCATCCTTATAATGGAGCGCCACAATTGGACTTTATACTTACTCTCTCCTTTTTTATGTGTTATTTGATGTACACAGTTTTATATGTTTATGTACACAGTTAATGGGTTGTGTTTGTAGCACTTTTCACAAAAGTGTATGTCTCTTGGTCCACATACACACACACACACACATACACACACACACACACACACACATTTCCCACACGCTGATGCAAATAGGCTGCAATACAAGGGCACCAATCTGCACATGTCCATATGGCCATGAGTTTTGTTACTATGGCCTGTTTGAGCCTCATACCTCGAAGTCCATATTTGAGCCTGAGGGCAGAGCTCCAGTGTGGGCCCCTGTGCTCCAGGAGGCCCAGGATCCTGCCACCGAGCAGGCCAGGCAGGAGGACCTCTGCGTCCACCGAGTACTGCCTCTGACCACCAACATCCTGCCGACGATCAAGCTGCACTGTAGAGCACCAAGGAAAGGAACCCAAACCCTCAGATGACAGGCTGGAATAACACATCTGCTGGATGACAGTTTCTAAACAAAACCATACTGTCTCCTTTAAAGTCTCCAGATGAGCATGACGGGACTCATTTACAACATATTACATAATCCATAGCTTTTTGTTTTAGGATAATTAAAAACACCAATTTGTACGAGAGCCCTGGAGTTTGTTTTGTAAACTGTCAGAAGACTTGGAAAATGGCATGGGTTTGGTCCAGAAGAGAAGACAGCAAATTATTACATGTTGAGCACCTGAGAAGGAGGCTGTGTCTTTAAAGATGTTCTTCAACATGGCTGCCACACTGATCCTTCTGTCCACCCCCTGAGCAATGTCGACTGAGAGGATGATGGGACGACTAGGAGCTGTCCCCTTTGCCTCCAAACGGTACTGCTGCCTCTTCTCGGAGGGAAGGCTAAAAGTCTCCATCATTCCCTGAGATGCAAGGCAGTGGTACCAAAATAGTTTTTTATATACAAACTAAGTTTAGCACCTAAGAGTTGCTAAGTTTGACAGAGACTGACAAAGTCTGAGGACAATGGTATCTTTTTTTGAGGTATCCAGTGGATTTTGAAAGTGTATTGATCCAATTTTCTTGACACAGCACATAAGTCTCATACCAAAAGTGTAAGAGTTGGTGACTGCCAGCTAGTCAGGCTTAGGAGGTGTGAGACAGTTAATACCACTATCACACTATTACACGCTAACTCTTCTCTTCTGTATTTGCCATGACATGTATACGTTTCTCACCTTGAGGTAATAATGGTGAGTATGATCCATCAGAAGCTCAAGTTTTGCAGTATGTGTGTTCTTAACATGATCCAGCTGCCCTGTGAGAGATTGATGATGAAAACAAGTTCAGGTTTAACTACCGATTGCATTAAAAAATGCAAAATGGCAATACAATCAAAGGGATTTGGTGGCAAAGACCTTGAATGAGAATGTTTTCTGAGGGTGGGTGATCTTCAGTAGAAGTCTGTGCTGGCTAATGAGGAACTCTACTCCCATGTCCCTGGGAATGCTGGCCTGAGGCGTCCGCAGTGAGAGGAGAAGGTGAATCTCACGGGGTAACCAGGTGTCTCTCTGAGCACATACACATCATGCAAAGGTTGGTTATGGGAAGATTCTAACCTTCTATCATTGGGCAGCCATGCAAGACCAATTGTACTGTGTTTCACCATTCTGTTTTTGAAAAAGCATACATATCATAAACAAATAAAATGTCAGCAAATAATCATGAAAGTGCAGCATTGTGTCAAGCCTTTGTTTGCTACACAAACAGTACCAGTTACTGCTCTGAATTACCAGTGGGAGCGAGGTATAAACAGATTCAAGCAGGTACTGATGGAGGCCTTTATCAAGCTTCAGGAGTCTTAGAGATAGGTTAATGGGACCATGATGGAGGATGGTCTGACCCACTGAAGACTGGGGATGCGACACATCATAGCATAGCTGCCACCCAACGATTCTTGACCCTAAAGATAAGCATTGTTAAAGAATTACAAAAGAATTAGAAAGAAATACACTTGGTTCATTACAGTGGCAAGGATGTTGGACTCCGGGACTTACATGTCTTTGGAGAGCAGATGGTCTTCTCCATCATATTCTTTGAGCTGCTCAACTCCTCTCTTATACCCCCACTTACCCTAAACAGCCCTGAGCTATTTAGACATGGGAGACATTAATTAGTGGCATGGTGGGTCCAGCCACTCTGTGTTTGTTTGTGTGTATGTGTGTGTAGTGTGATGTGTTGTGGTTGTCATCAGGTAACGTAGCACGCAAATCTGAAATTACACATCTTTTAAGTACCTGAAAGAGAGAAGGTCCATGGATTCATCAGGTGTGTTGAGAATCACTTTGACAGCCTGGCCATTGCGGAGCTGTATGCTTCCATCCAGGCTGGTAGACATTTTGAGTTTAGTAGACCACTCCAGCCCAACCTGTCCAAGGGCCCCTTCTACCCCCATTCTAGCTGAGATTCCAATCAGGGCACTACAGGACAAAAACAAACCACTTAGAACACGTTCATCAAAGGTCATTAAAGACACATACACATAATTTTCCTGTTCAAAGACTTACTTTGGTTTAATATGGCCGGATAATAAGAAGTTGAACCAGTCTTTGAAATGGGCATTTCCTTTCAAACGCAGGGAGAAGAGGGAAGATACATTGACACCTAACTTGAGGGGTAAACCTGACAAAGAGGGCAGGGCCAGCTCCTCTGATATCACAAAGAATCTGTGGTGGAGCTTTACCTCATGGCCCTGTTTTAAACCAGAGGGGAAACAAAGGAAACTATTAAAAAACAATTCCTCAAATATGAAGATATGAATGGAATTCCCCAAAAAGAACCCATTCTGGAATTCCCAAAGAACCCTTTCTGGAATTCCTAAAAAAAACCCAGGACTGGAAGACATCACCTTTAGTAGCTTTAAAGCTATTTCAGCCACTCGCAGTGATAACCTCTCAACGCGGTCAGTTAGGTCATCACAGGTAAGCAAGTCCAGTTCATTCCCAAATACCTTCATGCTGAACCAGCACTTAGGTGTTGTGTCAGCCAATCTTTGACCTGAAAACTAATAAAATATTTTAAGAATATTATGAAATATGAAATACATTTTTATTAGTGCTAGCATGTTTTGTATGATTTCCATTATCTTCAAATCCATTTTGAAAAGCGCTATAATTGACAAAACATAGAAGCAAAGTATTTGTTATATGGGATATTTATATTCATTTAAAATTTGTATGACATGTTTCATGTTTCACATGTTTCAGAAAAGCTGGGAGGCACCAAAAGTGAGGAATAAATGAAGTCAAAACAAGGAAGGATTTCATGATTAATTAGGTTAACTAGCAAGATGATAAATAAAAAAGAGAATGATTTTCATTACAGAATTAGATCTTATTTTCATGCTGTGTTGCAAAGATTTTGGTAACCTATTGTTATAATATTGTTATGTAAAAACAATGGATGTGGACAATGTGCAATGGATACCTCCAAAGCTTTTATTCTGAGAGACTTCTCTGTAATGGTCACCATCAAATTCATTTATTCAAAGAAAACAAACAAATGCTCTATGAAGATACATGTGTTCACCAAAACACATGAGCCACAATTATTGGTGGTATTGAAAAGTCTCCTTTGTATATGACTCTTTTTGTCAGACAGAAAGATCCCCCTTCAAGGTGTGATTTCTTTTTCATTGTGAGACTAAAAGATGATTTTTTAATTCTTTTGTGTGCGCATTTTTACTGGTATCAATGAAAAAAAGGAAGGCACTATAATGTTATATATAATTCACAAAAATAATAGTTGACTCCAATCACCCTGGCTTGTGGTGTTACCTGAGCTTTGGCCTGCCTGAGAAAGTTCTCTGTGTGGGCTTTACACTCATCTCCTCCAGTCTCGCTGTAATCCCCTTGGCTCTCAGATCCAGCTGTGTGTACAGCAGTCCTCCTCTGTGGTACCATAGCCTGTCTGGGCCTGTTCAGGGGATCAGCTGACTGTCTTCTCAACAAACCCACGATCAGTGGTTCCATGTTCTCAGCCCGGAAGTCAATCTAACCAGAGACACAGTACAACAACATTATGTCATCATGGGTGTAACGTCTATTAAAGTACCCACTTACAATCAACTGAATTATATACTGTTTTTGATAGCAAATATATCACGGAGTCAGTATACAATACCATAACTCTTTATCGCGGAAGTGGAATTCAGGCCAAGCTAAACAAAAAAACATTATGTTAGAAGCAAAACCAGGTCCTAAAATCAATATCTCACCTCCATCAGATTAAATGCTCTCCCGAAAGTATGCACTGTGAGATTTGTCATAAGGGAATGTGGGATAAATGATTTTGGAGAGAACACCAAAGCTCCTTCAACATTGGCAGTCCCAAGGCCTGGCACACAAAAACAGATAGAACTTTAAAAAGCCTGTGAAATACCCTTGAATAATCAACAAAATGAATCATATTTATGACACCCATTTCAAAATGCTAACACATGGGTATCAGTCTGGTGAAGGGAGCTAAGTAGTTTGTTTGTCCATCTGAGAGAGCATACCAGTATCTATGGTGGAGTCCATGAATGAGGAATATTTCCAAGGCTCTGCCTCAAAATTCTTACTGATAATGTCATCAGGCAATGACTGCATTAGTGTCTGTTTAAGGGGGTCTTCTGTTTTTTGTATTTGTGTAAGATGACTCCAAACAAATGAACCCACTGTAAGAAGATCACAAGATGACTAAAAACAAAACACGGAACAGCAAGCACAAAAATGTAAGAAATCTAATTTTAAAAATTTGTTTCAATATAAACCTTGGCTAGATGTCTCTCTCTCAAGAGTGGATCTTATTACTCCAAAGATTTCATGATTGGCACAGAGAATGAGCTGCTGGTAAGCTGCTATCCTGACCTCCACGTCCTCCTGAAATGACTGGTAGGTCAACATCAACACTTTCCTCTGGGGAGAAGAAACTGTCATCAGTATACAGTAAGATCTGTGCTCCTCAGTAGACATTAAAAGCCAGAGAATCAACAAGTTTTCAATTCAATATAATTGTAAAGCCTGGAACAAAACACCCTAGTGTGTAAAAACTTGTAAGTCACACTAACATTAGCACTGCAAGGGAAACGCCTGAAGGCTTGGATGGCAGCTAGACGTAATTCCAGAGGGACTGAGTGGTTCAAAATGCAATCATTCAGTTGAGGGACGAGGTCAAGAGCTGCCTGGCCAGAGTTCCCCACAGCTTTCAACATCAGGAGCATCTACAACCATAAACATCATTATCATTCTCACTGCTGGCATCACTTATATTGTTATATCAATCATTCAATTAGACATCAGTACTTGCTGATAAGAAGTTTCACCTGACAGTGTTATCGTTTCAAACAATTAAACAGTCCACCATATGTTTGTTTTGAACAGTCCACTATGTCAATACCTGAATTCAAACTTAGAACTTATCACACTGCAGTATTTTTCTTAGACTGTGAATAGAGTGTGAATATGAATGTCTCTTACTCTAGAGGGGTCTTCAACTCCATGGGCCTCCTCTAGGCTGTTCCTAAGAGCTCGCACAAACTCCTGGACCTCAGGGGTCTGGCTGCATGGGGCCTGCTGGATCTGACACAGGCGGTGGACCAGGGCTGATCCAGGCAGAAAGAATTTGGGTTGGGAGGCTGTGCCCTGCAACAGATTCTGAAGGAGACCAAAGAATAGATGCTTGGAACAGGTTACATTCGAGAGGCCTATAATGCTTCTGAATTCTGATATCAACAATTGTCAGCAATGCAGCATTTGTTCACTGCTAATCACAATAGTTGAGCAACTTTCATTCAACATTGCAAGCAAAAGCTATGTTATGGAGCTATTACTTTTTACAACTTTCTTTGAGATATTCTTTAACTCACATTAATAGAGCCAATAATGGCAGGAGAAGGATGGTGAGCGAAAGCAAAGGCAGTAAAAAGTGAAGATGACAGATCCTGCTCAATCTCTCCGGACGAGAAGAGCTCGGACAACAGACGGACACAGCCCTCTGAGCCACATGTGAGGAGGCCATCCATCAGAGGTTGCCTGCGACAACAGCAGACTTCCGTCAGAGCGCAACTTGTTTGTGTTTAATAAAATGACTCTTTCACTGATCCTTCACACAGAAGTGATGAATGTGCCAGCCTCTGATTCAGCAACATCAACATTCGCTATCTGAGCACAGTGTGAGAGTGACCGCATTACCTCATGTTGTAGTTGTAGGTTTTGTTTTTACAGAGATGCTACTGACCAGTCATTGCGACACTTGAAGGAGGCTTCCTGCCAGACGTCTCTCAGCCGTTGCAGGGACAAAGCCCTCAACTGCACCACCAGATCAATGAGCTGGTCTGACTGCTGCAACAAAGGACAAAGGACAGGAAGGATGGTTTACAGAGTCAACAGGAATAATCGGTAATGATGAACTAATGTATACATTTGGGATTTTATAATAATCCTGGAAATCGTGGAAAATCAGGTTCGAAATCTGTTCTGATCTCTTCTGACCTGTTGCTGGTCAGTTGTATGGGTACACAGCCTCCGAACTGTTGAAATGACTTCCTGTAATGCAGACTTTCGTACTTTGGCTGGGACATCCAGTGCTTCTTCAAATCTTAGGTCAGTCAGATATCTAGATTTACGTTGGTCTGGTACAGATCACAAGTTGACAAAAACATAATATCAGGTAACTTTATTTAGACAGTATCACGTTTTCAGACAATGGAACCAAAATGCTTTCCAGGTGATGGAAAATGAATAAAGGAAAAAATTTAATTTTGTAATTTCATTCATTCACAATTTCAGGTTAATTAACCTATTTATAAAATTAACATTATAATGGAAAGAAACATTTCAAAGCTTGTAATAAATTTTTTATCTTGATTTGTATATACTAACACTGTAATCACATAACTGCTGACTTACCAAAACTCAAAGGTATGTTGTCCAGGGTCCTTAGCATAATGAGAACTGACACAGTCTTTGTCTGCACGACACCAGGCGGTCCGGATGATGATAAAAAGGAAACTGTCTCTGTACAGTTTACTTTCTCCATTGTGTTTTTCCCCAAATGTTGAACACACTCATGTTTCATGGAAAGAGCCTGGTCAAAAGGACACAGATGAAAACAGAATAAAGACTGCCTAATGTCCTGTCTACTAGTCTGCAATGACTGGTCATAGATATGTAGGTCTCCATAGTCAGGAAAACCCTCTAAGAGAAGTAATCATGTCATAAGCCTACTATAAACATACTTCTTCAGCTATTCTGTAAATGTGACATTATGGAAGCCCTCCGCAACTTACATTGTTATCTTTTAGCTCCACAGACTGTTGCCAGAACTTAGAGACCCTCCTCTGATGACACTGCTGGAGACTCCGTGTCTTCACCAGCACATGCCCTTTCCTCTCATAGCGGCTCATACATGTGCCATGTATGTCTGTCTAAGGAAGGAGAGGAAGTGGTTTTATGTGCCATGTTATCATCACAAAAGCTGAGATTGTGCATAATACAGCACTCAGTGATTCCACCTAATGTAGACCTCTCCCTCATTCCTTTTTTTTTGTCTAGACCAGTTTCATGATCATAATCCACATATGTATTTGCACACAGGAATGCTACATTTCATCTTGTATCTACTGGTTTCAGGTCTTGTTCCAGATACCACAGTGACTCCAGAGAGCAATGCTCAAGTTACTTTCCAATAACACACTTTGCACATGTGTTTGGAGCCCATGTCACTGGCTGGCTTGTTGTCTGACCCTGGGGTCCTCACCTCTTCCACCATCACCCGAGTCCCCACGGAGTGGGAGGTCTGGAGCATGCTCAGTATGGCTCTCTTGATGTTGAGCGCCCACACCTGCTCTCCCTCCTGCGGGCACAGAGTGGTGACCTTTCCTTCCTGAAGCGAAAACCACAGGGGGTTCTTCTCCAGCAACTCCCTAGGAAATCAAAACACCAGATGGGGAGTCGGGAGCTTTTCAGAGCAAGGGAACTTCTCAGAGAATCTACAAATGACAAAACGTCTCTCTGTGGTTCATTATCTGCATGTTTGATAACATTAGTCTTACTCTTGGATATCATGTGTATGTACACACATACGCACATACATATTAGATATTTGCTTTGCTCTCACCTCACACTCTTGAGTCGGAGCACTGTGTTTTCTCGCTGTGATGAACTACGCTTCATCTGTGGATTCCTGAGCTGTGTAAATATTAGTAAATTCATTAACACAGCACTGTGGCCAAATTCAGTTTATTCTTTAAATAAATAAACAGTTTTTTTTTCTTTTTTTAAAAATGCTGAAGTTAAAGAGAAACAAACCTTCATCATCATCATTGGACAGTTTGGAAACACATCTATGTCCACCACACAGTCCATAGACACCTGGCTGCCCATGCTGAGGTGAGTTTGCAGACTTGTGCTCACTGTTGTGCTGTACCTGAAAGTGTGCCTCACCGCATGCTGAATATCCACCTCTGCAACTATGCAACAGAAAATATCGGTACATTTATTTACCTCAAATTTTTAACTGCAAACATATTGCTGTTTTAAAGATCTTCAGAGGTGTATGCAAGTATTATAGCATAATTTGCTGTTTCACTGATTAAATTAAATAAAATTATACTGTTTACAAATTGTGTATGTAAATGTAAATTTTAAATGGGAGCAGTAAATGCAACACCGTAAGAGGATGAGGACCTTACCAATACAGACTCTTCTGCAGCTTTCATCCTCCTTAATGGCATGGTCTTCCCCTGACAGAATAGCTCAATATTATATAATCCTTCTTTGGTTATGCTGATGAATTTAATCAGCCGGAAATTTATGTTGTACTGTGCCAATATAACAAGCTTTTATTCACATAATGGTATTCACACACAATTGGTGATTAGGCCAATGCTTTTATCATGCTGTACTGTTAATCAATATCACAAAATTAAATATTCCATGCACATATTGTAGGTCTATACAAAAAGAACTAAAGTCTAATAAAAAAAGAACTAAAGCAGCTTACCGTTCACAGTGCTGATCAGAAGTATAAAAATTACTTTCCCACCAAGCTGCAATGATCTAGGAAGCATTTTTTAGTACCGTGATAAATAACAGTGAAGCTTAATGACTACACCTCTACCCTGTAGCAGTTTAGTGACACATAATGACTAAACCTCTACCCTGCAGCAGTTTAGTGACACATTGCAACTCCACATCCTGTCTCTGAACTCTGTTCCCAGAGGGTCCACGGCTTGGACACATAGCAGCCAATCAGGAGCGGTCATCCTGAGTCAATCTGACCCCCAATAGTTGGACCCAGGGCACTATGGCTCTGGCGTGCATTTCCCAAAACCATAGTTGCAAACTAAAATAGCAACTTTGTTGGTTGCAATGCAATTGTCCATTGCCAACCCACAAAGCTCCTAACTGGTTAGATTCAATGGTTTTGGGAGATGCACCCCTGCTGGCTGATACAACAGTTTGTTTGTTTATTTATATATTTATTTACTATTAATTGAAAAGCGACCCAGGTCTGTCAAATATTTTGGAGCAATATGTAGCAACATGGAGGTTTGAGGTAGTGCCTATTTTCTTAGGCAACAACCTATGGCATAGATTTCAAAATTGAATTGCTGATACATTATTAAGGGAAGGACAGAGAAACCCACCTCTCTTCCCCACCAGCAGTTCAGACTGCATGTAGGTCTGATGTCAACGGAAGACTGAACTGTCTATTACATCTGGTGCAGCTCACCATTCCATACATTTGCTAAGGGAGACCTCTAGTGGCAATGCCCTGTTGAAAGTCTTCAGCAATATTAGTCTTTTTCCAGTTTCCTCAAGAGTTGTATTTCAATTTATCTTTAACCTGTTCAAAAAATTCTTATTACCTCTGCCAAGGAGTTTATGTCTTTGCCGTTGTTTGTTTGTTTGTCTGTGTGCAAGAAAACTCAAAAAAGTACTGTATGGATTTGGATGAATTTTTCAGACAAACAGCTGATTAAATTTTGGTGGTGATCCGGAACACCATATAGAATTTGTATTGGGTCAGTGACCCTCTATTGCCTTGGCGGAGGTCTGTGCTCTCTGAGTGCTTTTCTAGTTGGAGAATATTATGTTCAAGAGGCAGTGTTAACAAGTTAAATATTTGCCATTAAGGAAAGATTGATTAGCAAAAAACAAAAAACAATTACACAGAGGTGTAGTTTAAGATGACATTTTTTTTTCTCTATAGTACCATCTGTCTATATTTCTCAATAATACCATCTGTACTGCCCATGGGGATCGACGTTTTGAATCCAACCGGCAGTCACATCAGTTCCATCCCATTGCTTCCTTGTCTACTCTGCACTCCAATCAGTAAAGGCCTATGGTAAAGGCTAGAAAAGACCACAGGAGGATAAAATATGAATGGCTGCAAAAGGATAAAATTTGGATGGCCAATAAGAAACTAGAATTTCAAAATAGGTTTCTTGATCAGTCTAGAATGTTCTGATGGTGGGTGGGGGACAATTCCTTTTTCCTAGTTAATTCCTCAGTGAAAAATGGCAGGTTTTTTAAGCTGGTAAGAAAACTGTTTTGAACATCTGCAGACTAGTCCAAAGAATGTGTTATTTGAATATTTTACACTTACACAAGCATAACCTATTTGAGCAGCTTGGATGCCACTGGATGTGATGCATGTCTAACCAGATATCTGACCAAGGGCAAAATGTGCATTCTCTGTCAGCCAGAGTATAGGAATCTGTAATCTCTGTAGACAAGTATATCTGGTTTGGTGTAGAGAACATAAGGGCATTCAAATCAGGAAGTCAGTCTGCCCTGTATGAGATATTTTTTTAAGCCATTTTTGCTTAATTACTTAAAATTACATTGTAAACAGCCCAATCTAAGTCATTTAATGAAATGCTCTGAAATGAAAACAAACAAACAAAAACATCTCACCTATGAAACCCAACCAGTCACCCTGAACACTACAGTGGAGTAATCAGACTATCAAACTGTGAGCAATAACAGATCTATCTAATGTAAACAAGCTTTGTATGTTTGTGTGCTAGGAGGGATACATTGCTTTGGGTGGAGGTCTAAAGGAAGGAGATAGGACCTTTTCAAATGAACACAGATAGCCTAGTCCCAATGGGCCGTGGGCCTATGTGTAATACGATACTATGAACTATATCTGAGTGATCTATCAAACTTATCAAACTTAAAATCACTATAATAAAAGTAGAATCCAAATGCCTCCATTACAATTAGTATCACTCTATCTTTCAAATATAAAACATCATATAATAACCAGAAGTGAGAGGCAATTAAGCATGTTAAGGCTCATTGTGTCTGCTTTAAGAAGTATGGCAAGGGCTTGCCTTTGAGTTGAAATTTACAAGAGCAAACCTGCCCCTGGACAAGGATCTGTTGTTACATTAGTCACCAGTTCCAGCTGGTGATGTCCAGAACCAGACTGTCCATGCAGTTCCATATGAATCTGATTTTCTTTTGTGGCAGTGCCAGGTCAAATATGGCATTGCCAGGACACTCTCATCTAAATAGAAATATACTGAGTTGCAAACAAGACACAAGTGGACTCCTGTCTTACATTTTGCTTAACTGCTGAAAATATCACATAATCAGGGATCATGTTACCTTTACGAATTTGCATCGTGCGGATTGAAGATGATGATGCAAATCTCCATTTCCATTTTCCTATGCCAAGTAGACTATATTGAAAAATATAGAACATATATCTACACAAATTCTGGAGCATGGAGATATCCTCCCAAAGGCCTAATCTTGGGTTAGCAGATTACCATGGTCAAGTGTTAGTGTTGCTTATCTGGCTATGGGCAGTCCATGAACGTTTCACGTTGTCTTTTACATTGAGACTAACGGCCTATGATATTATTATGCATGGTGTATGATGTAGCAAATTATTTTTTTTTATCTAAATAGGTTGTCTTTCCTGAATGCATGCACAGCGAACCTCCGCCCATTTCCTATCCTTCAGTTTGCGCTCCACGCCTGCAGTGCGACGTCACTAACTGCGTGTTTCCCTCTCCCGGGGGGCGTAGGTTTTACCGGCTTACTCGCAGACACAATGAACCAAGGGGCGATGTAGGACACCACGTTGGGGATAGAAGCAAGGCGTCCCTCTGTAGCGTTTTCTGCCTTTTATTTGAACGTTTTCCGATATCGAGGTCTGTATTTTTCATAATTTACGCGCTGGCGACGTTGGATAGTCAAGACTGAGGTTTGTGACCGACTATTTGGAAAATTTTGAAAGGATCAGCTCGTCTTAGGAAACGAGGCGAACCTTTTTCTTTATAGCAGTTCATTTGATAATAAATATAATGTCAGCATTTGCTTATTCGGATTATTTTGCTGCCGAGTGTCTGGTGTCGATTTCGAGTGGCCCTGTCCTCCATCGACCCACCCCGATGGCTGCGACTACCCAGGCTCCTCCTCAGGGCCTTCCACCCGGGGAACCAGACGGGTCAAACGAGGACATGGAAGTACGGGAGACCCTAAAAATGGAGGGGGCAAACATGATGTCAGTCGCAGAAATCCTCACGGATCTGCACGGCAAATTTCGACCAATGTCGGCGTATTCGGACAGCAGCAATTCGTCATGCGGAGAGAGTGGGTACACCACGTTGTCCGACTCAACCACTCCTACCCCAACCATGACCCCCTCTGGCACCCCAGTCCCAGGACAGTACAATACATTACACATTTCGGGAGGAGCGGGTGCACCACGTTCCCCCACCAAGCGTCACCCATGTACTTTCGACGGTTGTGATCGAGTATATGGCAAATCTTCTCATCTGAAAGCGCACATCAGAACCCACACAGGTATGGTGTAGCCCCAGACCTGTTTATTTCTATGTCTATGTATAGAGCAGGCCTAGGCAACTTCATGCCGAACTTGAACTAACGTTTAACTCTTAAATGTTTGAATGTGAAGAAAGATGTATAGCGTCCACTAAAGGCACTAGCAATATGTAACGTTATCCTTTGTGAGTGTTTAGCAACTCTGACGTTTTCATCAACCAGTGGCAGGCCACGATGTCGTCGTTCCGGACGGGTTCCATCACAGGGAGGTTTTACTGTTACTAACATTAGTGTTACTAGGCCTCCGTAGTCTACCCGGACAAACAAAGTAGCTCATTACGCGGACAAACAGTAACCCTTTAAACTTATATTGACCATACAGTAACTTTGTTTAACTTTTGTCTGGTTACTTGTTTATCCGCACCGGTGTGATCGCCATGTGCGGCATCAGTAATCTCACTTGGGAAAAACTCGTCGATGAAAACGTATTTGGTCGATTTATAGGGGTTATCGTTTGTTTTAATTTACTGGAGTACCGTGTACAATAAAGTAATGGATAAATCCTGACTGAGTCCTCAGAACAAAGACGTTTACGAACAAAGGAAGAAGTGAGGGAGGACCGAAATGCGCAGTGACGGGTCTTTCATTTGCATATGAAGAGATTTGGAGAATGAGCACACGTTTGGTTGTGCTTATATTACGCAGGTTGTCATTTGATCCGAGTATTTCTCACGCAAGCCGTTGAGGGCGTCCATGTCCGCTCCTGTACAAGTTGGTTTCCAGAGATTAATGTTTTGGTAGGTCTAAAAGTAGGCAATAGCTTCTCGAACAGATTAGTTTACGGTTGGATAGGAGTAGGCCTACAAACTTTGTTCAGTGTAATGCTGGTTGAAGGTTTAGGACCAATGTCAACATGTCTTCCCCTTTTGCATCCTTTTGCCAACGTCAGCTTGTGGGCAGTGTTCCACAGCGGAATTTACTATTTACTTCTGAAATCAGATATTTCGAAATGGTGAAGGCGTGTAGACTCGTTTTTAAAAACGTAGGCCTACCATTGTAAAATGAAATGTGAATGTGTATTTTTGATAAGAAGGGAGGAAGTTTGTTTTTTGATAATAATATGATGACATGTTACTTAATTGGCAGTCTCACAGGGGACCTGAGCAGCATTATAGGCTGTCATAATCATGAATGTTTTATATTGGAGGGAACATTTTGAGCATAGCTTGAATCTGGGGCTCATGTCCCACTCAAAGTATTATGATCACAGCCTGGATTCATAAGGGATCGCTATTGCAATTCAGGTCACAGAGGCTGAAACATATTCTCACAAAACTGTGCTGAATTACATCTTTGGTGTAGCAAATAGAAAGTATGGATGTAGTAAGTCTGCCTATAAAAATCTCTCTCACTGCTCTTTCTTGTTGTATTCCAGGTGAAAGACCATTTCCTTGTACCTGGCCTGACTGTGAGAAGAAATTTGCTCGTTCAGATGAGCTGGCACGACACACACGCACGCACACAGGCGAAAAGCGTTTCCTCTGTCCACTCTGCGACAAACGCTTCATGCGCAGCGATCACCTCAACAAGCATGCTCGCCGCCACCCCGGCTTCCAACCCTCCATGATTGGACGTAAGGTCTTGACCAATGGATCTACCAGTGCCCCCGTGGAGCCTCAGTGAAACCCTCAGGTCGGGCCGGGATGGGTTCCTCAGGGGCGGACCAGGGGAAGCAGCCACATCCTCAACTGAACCAGCTCATCCAGGCTGCCATCCTCTGTTAGGTTTTCCTTCCTCAGCTTGAACCTTGTCCTTATCCACAATGCAACCGACCACTTATGCTTTACAACACAGAGCCTCATAACTTTTCATGTTTCTTTGAATCGGAACACTCACAGTTCACAGCAGGGATCTTTTGTGCAACTTCCCCTCACATAATTCAAACTTTTTGTTGAGAGAGAGAGAGAAAAAGAGAAAGTGAATGAGTGAGAGACAGTGCACTCTCTTAGTTATCCTCTTCTACTGAAGCAACAACCAACATTTGTGCTGTCTAATTGCTGGGCTGGCAGTGAAGCCTCATGGTGACCCATATGTTGGGCATACTGCCCATCTGCATACATAAATAGTATATCTTTATGATCTTCATGAACTTACACATATAGAAGAACATTCTGTAATCTGATTTAAATGGCAAAGGGCCATAAAGCATTTGGCAAAAAAATGTTTTCAAGGCCTGTCTGTCACTCTATGCAGGACATCCCATGTCACTTCTTGGCTGTGCTTTCCTCTTTTTTTTTCTGCCGTCAAAGCTAAAGGGTCACTACAATGTAGTGCATGATGATGTTTTCCCCCTTGTTCCAAAACCCACACTCCTTATGTGTCTTGCACTCTTGTAGCAAAATCCTGCTGTTGTGCTTTCTCTGACAGCTTTCTGACGGAGCCAAACCTTGGTGTTCTGGCCCTGGAACACATTAATGAGAGAGGTGTTCATCTGCCTGCTCAAATGCTACTTACACGTCTAGCTCAGTACCTTTGGCACGACTGACCACTTTGTTCTGGTTCAGCTTCACATGGCAAACTCTGCTTTCCCAGGGTTATGAGAGGTGGATGCACACATCCACTGAAGCTGTTGGCCATTGCGTAGGAAGCTTTTGAAGGCTAAAGTAAGCCTGTCTTATCAGTGGGATGGGGAAAAACACTGTATGTCTGTATTCTCTTTCCACTGCAAAACCTCACGACTTTGATTGCTATTTACATTTGTAATATTTTCAATAATAATTCCTAAATTCCTGTCAAAACTTTGGACCTTTAGCACCAAAAATGGTTCGGAGTGGTATGAGTTTCTTTTTTTAATTATTTTTTTAGTTGTAGAACAACTCTTTTTTTCATGTCAAATTCTGATGCAATTCTCTCTCTATATATGTGTGTGTGTGTGTGTGTGTGTGTATATATGCTATATGCTTCAAGCTGCAGCAGTAGAGATGGTATAACAAATATTACAAGGCGTAAAACGCTAAGTGTACATGTAGTTAGGATAGCGCTGCTTGTATATAATGTGTGTGTGTGTTATGTCTGTTTACTTCCTCATTTTTTCATTTGCTAGAGATGATGGGGAAAACAATCTACTTTCTGCACAGGCCAGTCTGTGGACGTACATTATCTCAGAGAACAAAACACATCAGGAAAACTCAGAAAGCCTTAAACTATTTCATAACTTACTTTGCACCATTGTTTACAGGTTAACATTTTTTCTAGAGATGTATAAGCCACGTGGCACAACACAACTAAAGATATACACATATGCAAGATTGCACTTTTCGTAATGGTGTTTATAAATGCTATTTGCTTGCTAGTGTGATAGGTTACACTGTTTGAACGTGCTTCAAGAAATGAACACTGTGGAACTTAACTGAGATGTATCACAATAATAAACCTTAATGTGCACATTTGTTCAAGTGCTTAGACAAGTGCAAGAAAGGGCAAAGAAAATTGGACTTGATTGTTGAGTTTAGATTTTGTTTGTTTGGTTTTTAAGTGTTGCAGTTAGTGCATTTTTTTCCCTCCAGATATTTTCAGGAATTTGGCTTGAGGCATACTTTGAACATACATTCACAAAGGGCCACATAGAGTTTTTACAACCACAACAGGATGTCATTTAGGTCTCAGGATGGCAGTACATGCAGCATCCGCCAAAAGTCTTCCTCACGTGTGCTCTTGTGCAGTATGTCTTATCTGATACTGTAACAGCACGTTACATTTGATCACTGTTTCTTCAGTTACAGCCGCATCTGCTTGACTTGAAAGAGCGATGCTTCATGTCAATGCATAATAATGTATGGCAATCTGTAGACTGCTTTAGATAACTGCTGGCAGTTATTTGGAATTAAATAGCTTGTGGAAACGAGTGACAAAACCAAACCAGACCTGTGTAATTTGTAATGTGTCTATTTGAATTCATGCAAAAATATGTACTCCCAAAATGATTTTAAGGTCATTGTGGGTATGGAAGCATCAACTATGCTTTATGATTCATCCACCTCTGTCAATTATCTGAAGTTTTTGTATCTGTAAGAGCTGTCTGTATGTGTGAGAAGACATGTAAGGAGGGGGAGGCTGTTGGCATTGCATCCATTCAGGAACTTCATGATGTTTACATTTTCAGTGACCAAGATGATTCTCAGTTTGAAACCAATGCATATGAAATATTTCATTGAATAATGATGCATCCAAACTTAAATGGACATTGTACCTTCTTTTAAGAATTTCACTTGAGGCCATAGTCTTCCTCTATGCACTGGTCATTTTCTTTCTCTTTGCTTTTTTTATTTGTTTTGTACAGTGCTGTCTGTAACATTTAGTATAGGGGTAGTTTAGGCCTTGCTAAGGGTGATATAAACCATAAATGACCATAAATGCTAGGTTGACAATAATCGTCAGATAAATAAAAAAAAAAATCAGTAGGGTGTAATTCTGCTAGCATTAATAAGTAGTGCCATCATGTGAGTGGCATAGAAATGGTATATGACCTGATTTGCTGTATTTGCTGTAGACTAGAGAGTGAAGACTGTTCCCCTGCTAGTGATCAATCTACAGTATGACAGTCATAATGGTCAACCCTGTTTAAGCACACATGCTCAACCCAAATCAGAGGTCGTTTACACAGAAAGACTGATGTGGGGTTTTGATGTTGTCCAGCCTAGCCACTATACTTTACTTAATTTCACTTGACACCGTGGTCCCCCAGGGTCTGAGTCAACCTTTGGAAATATTGGTCCAAAGTGAGTAACAACACTAAACATATACACACTTACAGAGGATTGTGGACCTAAAGCTCAGGTGTTTCAAACAGATAAACAAAAGCGATAAAAATGTTCATAAGCACCTGTGTATATGCATTTTTTTTCTTTGTACTCTTTTGGATTAATTTATTCTATCCTATTATTTGTGTGATTTTAAGTATTGTTTTTTTCATAGGTTATTTTGTTGTATCAAACAGTACTAATATTTTTTTTGCCTCAAACAGAACTGCCAGTGCTTTTTAAATAATAAATAAAATAATAAGATTCAATAAATAATATTGTGTGTTGTGTCTCATTCTGTCACAGGTTATCTCCTGTTTGGTTATATCTTTTCACATCTAGATTAGTCATAGATTTTGGAAGATTTATTCTTGGTGTCAAACCAAACCCTTTCAACACATCTGGCTTATGGTTGCCATCTAAGTGTTCTTTTTCTAGGCTGACAGTCATATTGTCAACTAGACAGATTGTTGATTGCCATTTCAAGCATCTTTATCAGTACACAAATGAACCAAGACACCAAGCCATTCATTCTTCAGAATGGCGGTGATGTTGAGTAACAGGGTGTAGCATCTACGGTAAGAGATGTGTCACAAGTACATCATAAGACACGACGCTTAATAAGCGTATTGCATAATGGAAACATGAAGATTATATACACCATAAAGACCATTATTTAAATCTCTTGCAGACTATGTTCAAAGCCAGTTCAAATTGTTTTAAATTAATAACCGAAAAGACATTTGTCACTCACAGCAGGTCATCAGGACAAATTATGAACAGAGGTTTTTCCTCAGTAATCAGTGAGTAATGTGTGAAACTATGAGCAAACATGCAATGCAGGGCCAGTGCACAATCCATCAGAGATGTTCACATCAGAGTGTTTCTCCATCCTGCCCCATATGGATCTCACAGCACCGCTCATTGTAGACCTGTTCCTACAACAAATCATATGAATGCACCAGCTCAAGTGGACCTAAGACAGTAGTGATGTAGTGCCAATAGCATAGGTCCTTATTTACAACACATACAAACATCGCTGTGCATCCCAAATTTGATAACAGGATTAGGAGATTACAGATGTAGTTAAGACTGCTTTTCACATTTCCCTGAAAAAAATCTATTCTCGTCTTCCTTTTCAGCTTAGTTTTTCCATCTTACTTTAGTTTCTGAAAAGATCTGCTTTCGGTCAGAGTTCTTCCCTCTGACTGCTAGCGCTGCTGGGGGAGCTTGAGATGGGAGGGCGGGTGCTGGCGTAGTTCCTCTTGCCATTCTCCCGGTCCCAGTCGGTGCTCACATTCTCATTGTCCCAGATGGTAGAGGTCTCTGTGTCGCTGGTGTAGCCCGGCTCACCCGTGTAGTGTGTGGGGAAGAGGAGCAGAGGTTCCACAGAAAAGGCCTTTAGGTCCCTGCGCTCAAAGTGGGTCATGTACTCCTCTCTGGACCCATGGGGACAGGGAAAGATCATGGTTATATTAAATGCATAGACTTCAGGGGATTTCAAAACGGTGCAAAAACAGTTAATATATGCAAACTATTATGACTTGCCAAACAAAACTATACTATTTTATACTAGCTAACTATACTAAACTATTATTATTTGCCAAATATTAATACATAAGCCATGCAATTTGAAGAACTGATAGAGGAAATGATATTCTAGTAAAAAGAATTAAATGAATACAGAGAGAGAGAAAGAGAGAGGGAGAGAGAGACTGACTAACTTTGGATGCTTATTAAACATGAGGGGCAGAAACTCATCCACTGGCAGCATCTTGCCAAAGGGCTCTGCCTGAAGAAGCTTCAGAGCCCCTTTTAGAGAGAGGGCGTATCCCAGCGTCCAATAAGAATAGTCTGGGTGCACAAGGTTCTTTACCCCTTTCACCCAGCGCTCAGGTTCCTTCAACTGCAGCCGCTTCCGGCCCACATAGCTGACAGAGATGGGGGAAGGGGTAGATTGAGAGAAGATTTATTGTATTATAAGGTGCAGGGCCCAGTGTGCATTGTGCATTGTGCAGTGACCATCTGCTACTCTACTAGAGTCCCAGGGTAATAAACACCATTTCATGCAAAGACTATTGCGTGAATTAGTGGGTCAGGAGAACAACAGCAAAGTTGCAAGGCAGGTGTAATGAGTAAGACTCCATATTACAAATTAGGTTGACAATTAAAATAGATTTAAAGCTAATATATTTGTAAAAAAAATTGTCTATGGCACCTTTAATTTTATTTGTACTAATGTGTCTTTTTATATCACAAATGTTTCAGAAGAATGAAACAACACAACATCTAAGTCTACATGGAAAATATTGACCCCTATTAGAGATACAAAAAACACAAGCGGATATGACATGGTACAGCTTTTGGGGACCTAAAAATACTTAAGTTTTTCCACATCTCAAAGGCACATGTTCCAAATAACTGTGAAAATGTGTGAAAGTGTCAGCTCATGAATCTTACATCAGCTCCCAGTCAAGACTAGCTGATTTTGCATCCTGCATGATGGTGATCAGGCGGCTCTTGAAGCGAGGCTCAAATCTCACATCATCCTCCAACACGAGTATTTGCTGCTGCCCCTTCTCTACCACCTGGAGGCATGGGAGAATAAAAGTGACTGAGGCACAGTGCTTTAAAAGTGGGCAAATCTGGACGCTGTTATGTGCTATGAATGTGGGGGACGAAGTGTATGGAGAAACTTACCTGTTTCCAGATGTTGTAATGACTAAGAAAACATCCAATCTCTCCTTTTGTCAGGACACGGTCAGAATATGGGTCCCTGTAGCTGGGAAGCATGTCAATGCCCAAAGCTATCAACTGAGAAGTGTTCAGAGCTCTGTGAGGGGGGAGAAACAAAGAGAGAGAGAGGGAAGAAAGAGAGTGCCCTCTGGTTTACAAAATGTATAGATATTCAGCAATGCCATGTACAACTGACCTTTAAAAATAAATGATAGATTATGACTTTCCAGAACCCCAGTAAGAAAACTGGAGCTGTGTGCCTCAGTTAATGGGAGACAAACAAACAAACAATAAACAGAAATAAACACAAGTTCTTCTGTCGTACTTGCCATCCACAGCATCAGTTAGTGTAGCTTCAAGGCCCAGAGCATCCAGAGTGCTCAACATCCTCTGCCTGCGGTCCTGTCTGCGCTTCAGATTGATCAGGTAGATCTGACAGAAAACAGATTAGAGTTACAGCAACTTTTATGAATGGACATGAATTTCAGACCATCACTCTCAGCAAAGGGTGTATATAGGATATATGCACATAGATTCATAGTGCACTTTGGCTGCACATAATCTCTGTTGCATATTGTATGTCTTACAATCTGATCAGTTTGCTATACATTTTTGGCAGATTTAAAAACAAGACTAATTCAAACAGAGAAACAGTCCAAGGCAGGTGTTCTTTGCGAGGAGGGAAGAACCCCTTTCGTATACAAAGCCAAGATGATAGGTGAAAGTAGGAGTTGAACAGAAATGTAATTCTACCTCATCAAAAACCATTCTGTCCTTCCGCTTAGGTGGGGCATGCAGAAAATGGGATGGATCCAAAGTATGCTCGACTGAAAAAAGAACACACACTTATCTGACTGTTTGCTTTCATGTGAAAAACTCGGCATGCTCTACGCTTACAGCTGCAGTAAATACTTTTGGTCAAAGTCATTAGATAATGGGAGCGACAAGTCTGCTTATCCGTTCTTCACATGACCATATAATGATAAGAGAACTGGAAAGAGGATTACAGTTGGGGAACCCCTGGGTGCCGTAGGTCCCATAATAAGAGTCAGTCATTATCACCTAGTCATATTTGTGTGCATAGGGTACTTAAGAAGAATCACAATGGCTAAATGTATGACTGGCTTATTTTGGGTCATTTGTAACTGAGAGCTGGAAAAAGGTCAGGGCAGAGAGATAAGAGTCAAGAGTCGAGCCAGATTTCTGCTGGCAGGTCAGTTATGCAAGATGTAAGTAATGTGAGTGGGTAAAAAAGACTCATTGAAGAGGAAAGACAACTGGCAGCATGAGGAGAACTACTGACTGAGGAATGAGGCAGAGAAACGTCTCAGAAAAGTGAAACTTCTCTCTCCTCAGTGAGAGGACTGAGAGTACATAGAGAAATAGTAAAAGAGAGGAAAGAGAGAGAAAGGGAGAAAGAGAGAGAGAGAGAGAGAGTTGGGGATGTAAGAAAGGTTGATTTACTTTGTATATTTTCAAACACAGGTTCACACATGAAATTTGAGTAATTCTGATGCAATAACATTACTATAGTGTATATTGTCCAGTGTGTCTGAGAGTGATACCGTAAAACCTACTCAAAGCCTCAGAGACTGTATGAGAAAAGCTTTCCGCCTCCTCCTCCAGGGTCTGGTCAGGCTTCATTGGCACAGGCAGGTACCCATAGTGCTCTTTGTTACTCACAAACATCTGCACACCTGGGTATTGTTACACAGAGATGAAACAGCACGGGATTCCTTTACAGGTAGGAGTTTGTGATGCTAAGTGATTTCAAAACACACAATACTTTCTGCAACATTGAATGAACTTCCCCTCATGATCAACTAGCTCTCCATTCTCTGTGTAATATATATATATATAACTTATTTATTTTCTTTCAGCCCTGACTCTGTAAACTGAAAACGAACAATTTTGCAGCAGCCTGCCCCTCAAACAATGACAAATTTGTTGGGTGCCATGAAGGGATGGGTGAGCATCCTCTCTGGTATCTTTTGTTTGTCTCTTTTGTATGGACAAAATATACGCACAAGCAAAATGGCACTCAGCTTTGCTTACCCTATCTTTAAGGGTAACTTGATTTGACTTACAAGCTCAACAGCTATGCTTCTGTGGTATTGTAGACTGGCTGGATTTTGGCACAGCTCAGCCTAAGCAACTTTGCTTGCCTCTAATCTACATAGCCAAGACTGTTTACACACATCAGAGTTTCAAGTATTTCAAGCAGACAATAAAAGGGACAATGAAGAGCAATTTCATAAACACAACATATCAATTGTTCTGCATTACAATCATTGACACTCTACAGTCTATGCGGTATGGCATGATTAACACATGACACCCACTCTTCAAAGCATAGCGGTTGGTACAGGTCCCCCAGCTACTGACCTGCTTGCCTGGCTGAGAAAGAGAAAACCATAATGTCATCCATAACCCAGGGATAGAGGTGATGGACCGGGTAGAAGGCCAGGTCTCGGCTGGCTTTCCGTCGCAAGTCCAGCAGGAATGTGGAGTGTATCATGGGAACAGCGTGACATCCCAAACGCTTCCAGTCTCTGATGGGTATGTACTCAGGAGTACGTCTATAGTAACCCTGTAGGAATAAGACAATAGATTAAGAGAGCGGACTGACCACCGGTTTAGGAAAGCCATGCCGGTGAAACAAATGAGTGTCATTTCAAATACTTTGTTCATAAAATTAGAAGCACAAATACATTACAAATATAAATAAAACGATATATACCTGGGGAGTCATGCCACACCAGAAGTTGGAGTAAAGGGTTTGAGACTCCAACATGGGAGCCACCAGAGTCTTATTCTCAGCCATCAGCAGTCTCAGCACTTGTGGATTTACCAGCAAATTGTCACTGTCTGCAAACTGCAAGACAATTCGTGTGAAATAGCACAATATCAGCTTTTTACTACACATTTTTGAAAATGCTTTTTTCCTCACGTGTATATGAATTTCGCATAACTGACATGAAGACATACACACATAACTTGTCTTCGAACAAATTAATCTCAAAACCTTGAACATGTGAACAGTCATTTTCAGTACTTCACAGAGGCAACTGTGTAAAATTGCCTTCAGATAAAAGAAACACAGTGACAGAACCACCACGAACAGATTGAACATCAAAACCAGAAAACTGTCTCACCAGTATATAGTCTGCCCACATGGCTCTGGCTCTCCTCAGTGCTGCCTGCCTCAGCTTCAGCACATGGGTGTACCTGGACTCAGACCAGTGCTTTGGGCCCAGCTCACCAAACAAAGGACTGCAAAAGAGGATACACAAAGTCACATGCAGACACTAGGTTTTCAGGCTTTTTTACAAGCTGCAGACAAATTTTTGGGTAGCATCAACAGTAAGGGTTTTGAATTTCATCGCAAGTTGTCCTTAAACTTGAAAAGTTTAACACTATATAATGACTTTACATAATAAGCTGGCTCATTGTATGACTCAGTCCTAGACCTTCTAATACAGTGTTGAAACTAAACTGTCATTTTGGAGGTGGCTACCTAGCCTACACCACAAGCTCACCGGGGCTCCTCTGTGGTCCTCAACTCAACCGAATGGTAATGGCTGTCCACTGAACTAAGCCAGTCCTGGATCATCGCTGTTGTGTTGTCCACACTATGACCTGTGGCTGCCCTGCAAAAAAACACCATGTTTTAGTAGCTCCTGTGGTCAGTATCAAACAATACTGTACAGCGCCTTTATGCCAAATGGTGCTCTAATCCAGGGGTTTTCAAACTCACCTCATCTAACAATCATTTGATTTGCAGTTAACGTTATTGTCTGAGGAAAGTGAGGAGAGTAACAAGCACAATGCAATTAGGCTGATACTGATCTGTAGCATTTTCTCCACATACTCCATATCTCCACAAGTTTAATTTTTATAGCAAAAGGAGCAAATGGTGATCACATCATTGCCACCTCTCTTTAGCCCTGTGTTTCCTGCAGCGTTCAGCATTCTTGCACTGAGATGTGACTGCTGCCATTGCTTTCCCACTCTGAAATACTGTTTGCTTTTCTAACTTTCCCAAGTCTTTCAGACCGGCTCTGGTCTCTCACATGCAATACCTATCTCCTTTGGGGACAAGTAAAAAAAACACCACTTTTTATATTTCTCATCCATATGGGTAGACACAGTTCTGACAAAATCTGAAACTTAGGCTATCTGAGAAAAACAAAATGTCCCATGTAAAGCCTTTTCTTTTTTCTAAAATAAAAAACACAAGAACTCTCTGGAAAGCTGGTCTGAAAAACAAAACAACATAAGAAGTTTAAATATTACACAGGCATGTCTAAATTTAACCTGACCATGACATTTTACCATCACAGTCATCTTTATCTCATTTTGTAATCAAGGAAGGATGTAGGAATGTTACACACATCTTTATCTAAAATGATTTAAGGGCAATAAATTAAGCATTAGCCTATTTGATTACAAACTCTCATACCAAATTGCGATGCGATCCTTCGGGTAGTCCAGCCTGTCTATGCATCCCAGGTAAAAAGGCAAACTATGTTCTGCATTTCGAGCAAGTATAGCAATCAAGACTTTAGGCTTCAGCATGGATGACTCGGGTCGGACCGGGTCCAAATCAAAAACAGGTGGACTCGCAAAAGCACATGTCAGTAGAGCCACAAAGACAGTAAGTAACAGTCCGGTAGCTACTGTATCAAACGGCATTGTTTAACAGGTAGTGCAACAGGCTGATGGCCTAAGCCACAAGGACTCCGATGAGGTGCGGTCGATGAGACCCACTGCCAGGAAACTACGCATCCTGCATGGAAAATAGGGTGGTCCATTACGAGTGCATCGGAAGTTAACAACTCGGTACTAGTTATGAAGAACGGCGAAATGCGAAATGAAAAAAGGCTAATATTATGTCAGATGATAATGTTTAAATTTTATCTAGTGTAACGTCTTAGGTCATTGATAGAATCGAAATTAAAATACCTCAAACAACTGTAAAAACCCGCTGAGCCTCATTTTAATTAAAATTTGCGTCGACACACTTGGTTAAGCACAGATGAAATTTGTCTGCTGAGGCAAAGTGGGTAATTTTCTCGAATGGCTTGTGTATGCAGAATGTACGCATAAATAGGCCTATATTATACATCTGCTCTGCCAAAGCACAATACTGTAGTCATCAGGGCCCATATTTACAAAAAAAAAGGCTTAAAGTAGCCCCTAACAGACGAATTTAGCATAAACTCCTTAAATCAATAGGCGTGTCAGTCGCAACTTCAGAACTCTTTTTTGACTAAGAATAATTCACAAAGAAATTTAGGTACGCTTAAAGTACCTAAGTCTGGGACGGCATAGAAGCAGTCTAGAAGACTCCAAACTCACTAACACCACTTCAAAACATCCGAAGACAGCAATTTGTATGTAGCACGTCCGTAATCTTTTGAAATGTACAAGCGGAGTCACCTCTATCTGCCTATCCCTATCTGCCATCAGGGAGTAAATATGCAGCTTGCAAGAAATAACGCCACCAAAAGCGTGTCAAAGTATATGTACACTTTATTCATAAACAAATTCAGTTAAGGTATTACAAATTTCATTAAAGTATTACAGACATTAAAGTATACTTTGAAATTCAGTTAGTCTACTTCCTATCTATGCAAACATGTCATGATGAACATGATGAATGTGGTACAAATCCACTTTGTCAGTCCGCAGTGTATCCCGTTAATGTTTTATTTGTGGCCCATAATCTCCGCCGGCACTCGCTCAAGAGGTGCTAACACAGCAGCACAGCACCCGCATACTTGCATAGTGTAACTCATCAGTCAAACACGGATGTAAATGCAAGCAGGCATGAGAGATGACGTCGACCATAGCGACACAACTCTTATCTAATCCTCCTGTTGACTTAAAACTTAACTAAAACTAGTGTATCAGCTGCTTTATGAAGAAGTTTCAGGAGAAAACTCTTAGTTAGCAACTTTTAGCGCGATTTATGAGTTCTCTTAGAGCTAAGACAAAATTCTTTGTGAATATGGACCCTGGTCTGTGGCCTCAACTTAAAATGATTAAAAGAAATTGTTGTGCTATGATGCTTATGAACAAGGTATCAATGGCAGGTTACTAAAGAAACATTTAGCCAAAACCACAGTTTGCAGCTATTAATCTATGGATCATTATGGAACATTTTTATTAAAACACTACTGCCAATCTACCTACAAGAGATGGAGAAAATTGGGCAGCATAATTCATGATATTCCCAGACCACAGGAGACTGTTCAGGAATCCCTCCCCAGGGACCCAAGTTATTTCAGTCAGGTAATTTGCCATGCCTTTAGAGATGCATTGACATGCTACCCATTCATGTGATGTTGAAAAACTGTGTAAAAGTGCAGTAAAAACCTGACACGCTGCCAAGTTAGAAAGGGTTGAAGCACTCTCATGATTCTGGTCATGTCACTCTCTTAACCAACAACTTAAAAATCGATTTCCGTCTGAAATTGACTGACATTGAAACTTAAAGATAAAGAGAATGTGACTTACAAAGTAAGTGGATGGGCTAATGTTTAATACCCTAAAGGACTTGCAGCAAGAGCAAGACTGACATTTGCAATATTGACATAAAGTATAATTCAAAATGTGCATACCACTCAGCATACCACTCAGATTCACAACACACTACCAGTTTATTAATTTTAGATACATGAGATGAAGTACCAGACATATAACACACACAAACACATAAAATGACATGAGTGACAGACTTCTGTATGAAGTCCCCACCCCCCCCCCCCCCTCCATACTCTTAAAAGTACAGTGACTGAACATTTGTCTTCATTTCTTTTTTTAAATAAAACATTGGCTCATAGTGCTTAACATTTGGCTCATGTGCAATAGGCTATTGTAGGACTGTGTCGATCAGGAAGTGTCTCATCCAAAATCCAAGTGGTTGAATCAGAACAAAGGCACCCAGGTGAAACAGCAAGCTGAATGTGGTCCTTTACTGGGCCTTATCATGTTCAAGAGCAATTCTAGCAGCTGAGGGAAAGAGAGAGAAAGAGCGCAAGAGTAAAAGGACTGCACACACCTAGCATGGTCTTGGTCTGAACTCTTTAGTCCTCAAACTATTGCAAAACAAGTTGAAATCATGATGAACATATAGTGCCATCCTTTCCTTCCCAAAACAAACCTCTGAAAAAAGCTAAATATTGGCCCAATCAGTATAGTTGTGAGAATGCATATTTGTTACAAAATTTTTAGAAAAGATTTTAAGTTGTAAGATTTTCAAAGATATTTCGTATGACAAAACTCCAGATAACATAATTTACACATAGGATCCACTTATTTGAACACCAGCTAGTCTAATTAGGTGCTACTGATAAGTCAGTCATTTTTTTTTTATCTATGTGGACATAAGTACACTGTCCAAGGGTCAGCTGGCAAGTTGTATTCCTGCAGCTACAAGAAACTGATTAATTACATTCAACTGAACAACACTGCACCTAGTCAGGCTAGCGCTGCCCAGTGCTTCTGCTCAATTTCTCATTTAGCTACACCACTGTTTCAGGGATCTATCCGTAGACTTAGGTTTCCACCACCTGAGGGTTTTGTGGACCAGTCAGCAAACAGAGGGAGGGCTGAATGCAGAGACATTGAACTCAAGTGGTGCGTTCCAATAACACGTCACAACTATGTCACAACCAAGCAAAGTGGTTGAAGCAGATAGTATCTGCCCACCAGGGAGCAAACGTATCCCAATGGATAGGTTTCAGACATTTAGTACAAAGTGAAGCCATCTAAATGTGTTTGATGCATCAGGCTACACTGGACCCACAAGAAAATGGAAACTGCAAAATTTCATCCAGATGCTTTGTAGAAAATGTTGAACCCCAAACCAAGTGTTAGGGGAAGATAATTAACCAAGTAGAGTAGCCAGCAGCTCAGCCCTTACCACACCTCTACAGAGTTCAGTGGCTGAATAGGAATGCCACTGGGAACCCATAATCTTCTAAGTTATCCATAGAACTGGACTCCATTGGAGAGTGGCTAAAGAAGTCAATTATTGACAAGGCCTGTTGCTTCAGGCATGGGGAAAGGTTCATGGACACACAATAAAATTGAGCTTCACTGCCAGTCCCCAATGCTCTAGATGTAGAGTAAATCTACCACTCACAGAGATTCAAGAAACACATTACATTACATTTACATTTACGCATTAAGCAGACACTTTTATCCAAAGCGACTTACAACTTGTCAACTATCAATTGTTTAGTTGCTCCCCTAGAGCAACTTAGGGTTAAGTGCTTTGCTCAAGGGCACAACGGCGGCAGCTGGGATTCAAACCCACAACTTTTCAGGCTACTTGCATGCTTGCCAGGTTCCTTAACCACTACGCTACCACCACCCCATCACCAACACCATCCTAATTGTGAAATGACTATGAGTCTAAGATCACAGTAGGAATATTCCTGAAAGTGAGAAACCTTCAGTATACAGGGAACCATGAAGAGAGACATTTAGTTACTGATTTAGACATGTCTGGCATCCCCCATCTGGGTTTTTAAGCATGCCATTAATACATACTCATCTTTAGAGAATCTGAGTCCACAAGACTCCATAACGGTCTTTCTCCGAAAGATTTAAATGATCCGATTATTGTTATGTAGAGCCTCTTTTGCTTCGCCCAAGCTTCGCATGCTTACCTTCTTTTGTGGCGGTTTCTGCTGCACTTCTAGCCTTGCTGCTCAGATCCTTGACCATGCTGTCCATTCGGGCTTCATGCTTGAGGAAAAAGGGCCGTACCACTCGTCCATAGATGATCTGAGACCCATTCCAGGAGACTGGAGCCATGCACCACAGCAGAAAGACACACTAGAGGGCAGGGGATGTTGTTAAATGATCATTAAGATTTTATCAACTGGCCTTAGCAAAACGCCCACATCCCAAGTACAAGTTAAACATATTACAGGTCTACTAGCTGTTGCACTAAGCTGCACTCATTATCTCATTCTCATACAGTATATAAGATCACAGTCTCATTATACAGTATATAAGTTCACAGTGGTGAAACATGAAAATTGGTTGCAGCCATTTCACACAAAGGAGGACAAAAAACTTTACAAAAAAAAAAAAAACAACTATTGCAACACCTTCTTCCAACTTCAAAGCAAAAATTCCATTTAGGTTTCAAAACACTGCTCTCACAAATCAAAGTGCAATCTGTTTTCACTCAAGATGGATCCTACAACAAACGTTAAAAATATCTGACTGGAAGTGGTCCGTGCCTTGTGCCTTACCTTTCCTGCATAGTAAAATGGAAACCAAAAAAGGAAGATGTCTGAAAAGAACTCAGACACACTGAAGAGTCCATACACTACCCAGTATGTCAGCCATTTTGTATCATCTTCTTTGTTATTGCTTTCAATGGCTTTAATTCTGTAAATAACAAAAGTATACCTCTTCAAGCATCACGGCATGAACATTGCTGTCAGTGTATTAATAATAATCGTAACACTAATTTACTGTACAATTACAAGTGTTATTTGATGCCTCTTCACATGAAGAATTCATACACTGAGCCATTAATTTGTACTTACGAAAAATAAGCTGGGTACATAAAACCAATCAAGTTGCAGAGAAGGGATGCACCATATCCAAACAACAGATACATTGCGGTGATGGCCACCAAACCTGTGGGACAAAACAGAATAAAAACAATACTTAAAATATGAGCACTGCCTTTTCAAACTGTAACACTGCACTGACACGACACTGCATCATGTGTTCAGAGATTAACAGGATGTGTGATGAGTTGAACAGGACACAACAAAGTTCAAACAAAGTCTAAACACATCTTGCAGCAGCGGCAGTCAACCAGCAATCATATTGAAATATAAACAAACTCCAAGAGACTGACGTGCACAGACAGCATTCATCCTGACTTTAGTTCCTTGCATATGCCAACATAGATGCTTTAAAGGTGCCGATTCAGGCCTCCTGTTTCATTAAGACAAAAAAAAAAAAAAAAACAGCCGATGCCAAAAGAGTCCAAAAACAAAGTGAAGTTGAGACACTAGGCTATACAGTAGTTAGGTCTGATGGAGCTAAGTCTGCTTTGTCAATGACCCTCTAAAGGACTGTGCCATTTCAGCAATGCTCCACAACATTGTGCCAGATTCCACAAGTATGCAAATGACAATTGTCTGCTTAAAAGTACGCCTTTGTTCCCAGATTGCCTGTAGCAAAGATCAGGTTTAGGGACTTGAAGATAAGGAATCATGGTCTGTGAAGCCTGTACAGTCCCTGGAGGATCAGTGGGAATGTGGTGCTCCATGAATTTCCATAAGAAAATTATCTGAAAGGTGTGTTCACCAATACCAACTTAACCCTGTATTAATACGTGCTACACATAACTTGATGCGAAAATTCAATGGTCTTCTTGGGGCACAACTTGAAATTATTTAATTAGTATTTCTGCATTTTTTACACCAGCATTCTGAGCATGATCAGAAAATGTCAAGTCACTTCTTCAACTTATGTCAAACAATGTCTAAAAGCCAATATGCTGACACATTAATCCTGGTTTCAGAGATGTAAAGGACTGGTGAAAACATTCCAAAAAAGTTTTCACCAGCCTCAGGTGAGCATCTGAAGAAAATAAGCACACAAAACTGTCTGAGGTACATGGTTTAAGATTGATGATTCAGTCTTATTGCTTATATTGCTTAGTTTGGGATTAAGTTCAGTCTTACAGGAATTTGCTCTTTATTGATCCAGGTTTAACCAGCCTACTTCCTAGGTCAATAATGCACTTGATAAAAAAAAACTAATGCAAAGGCCTACAAAGTTAACTGAGCTGTCAGGCACTGGTGGTGCTGCAGTTCATATAGGGAAGACATGTTAAAAATATCTCTTGAGATCAGCTGTTAGCAGATAGAAATTAGAGCTCTCCCACTAACTTACTCATACACCAACAACTGGGGTGGGGGGACTGACCTTAGAAATCGTCCACTAGTTTATTTTAGTCAGTCACCACACACCGACAGTCACAGGAACGGATTGAAGTCATAAGATAGAACCGACAAAATTTTCTACAAAACCAAAGCAAATTCACTTCATTGGGGTGTTATTAAGTGCATTTTAATTTGAAAACTTGAACAAGTGCCAGAGTCGACGCTGGGCAGTGGTCATCCTATCCTACCTAACGCGATGCTCACAATAGTTACGCTGATTTGGCATAACGTGGACCTAAAATTGCATAACTGGACGAAAGCTGTCGAGCATTGAACATGCTCATGTCGTATACCGGCAAGTTGAACTTACCCACAGCAATATATTGTTTCTGGATTCCGGTCTTTTCTTCCAGTATACCCAAGGTGTCTGTGACTACATTCTTCTCTTTTAAAAATCCGTCGGTTTGATCTTTGATTTGGGAGAACATTTTCTGGTCTGTACGGGTGGACAAAGCAGAACCCCGTTAACTGAAATAATAAAATATGGTATAGGCCTAGCTAAATAAATCAGATTAACGTTTTGGCACTATTTGTTCTCAAACACATGTTAACAAACCTCGACACTCTCTTGTGCTCCACAAACTTTCTCAAAAGGTCGATCCAATGTGCGCCGCGTTACATTAATGAAGCATGTCGCGTCAGTGATGCGGGAGGAGCCATTGCGGGTGGGCATGTAACTGGGAGGGAGCTGAGTAGGGCCAAAGTACAGGTGGACAGCATCTAGATAATATCCCATTAGTACCCATTATTTCGCTTGACATATTTCAATGTGGTTGATATGTTGACCGTGCGCCTTATGTGGCCTTATAGGTTACTTCAGGATTAATAAATTTAGCTGTACTAACTCTGCTGGGTTTTACTTTAATGAATAACTAAGCATGGAATCTGCTTTAGGCATACACATGCTTTGCGCCAACCCCCCCTTAAAAAGGAAACCCTTAACATGAGTCACATTAGTTTACTTACTCATACTCTTGGACAAATTTTCAGTAGCCTTCAGGCCTATGGGGACAGGTGGAAGGCTACATTTTGGCCAATGCCCTTAAGGGAAAATAGATTAAACAGCATAAACTATATTTTTTAAACATTCATGACCTTGAGAGGTGATTTGACATGCACTGACACATTCACATTTCCCGTAGCCAGATCAATGTCAAGTTTTTTTAATTATATTTATTTTTTTAATTTATTTTAATTATATCAATTATATTTATACAGCACCTTTTACAATAGTATTGACTTATGGTGCTTTACAGCAAGGAGCGCCCAAGAGCAACAGGTGCAAGGAAATACTTCCTTATGTTAGTTAGTCTACAAAGAAACCCTGGGCAGATCCATGACTCAAGGGGATAACCCAACTGCCAGGGGTCATTAAGGAAAAGTACAATCATAGTAACCATGATAGACTACAAGCTGTCCATGGTTTTAACTAAGCATCATAATAGTTTCAAAATATTGTCCCATAACATTATATGGTAGTCAATCCATCGGTGGTTATCAGGAATTATGCTTGGACAGTGTAGTAGCAGCCAGAGTGTTAAAGTCAAGGAGTAAGATGGGTCATAAGGGTAACAATAAAGGTGCTTTTCTGACAGTGCTATTGTTAGACGGGGTCAGTCACAAAGTCCCGGCACATTGAAATTCTTGTGCAGGGCTCTCTGAGACTACAATTTAAGCATAAAAAAACAAGAAAATTAAAAGAAGAATATAAGATGTATGAAATACCATCACCCTGTCCTCTGTAGGCCTGGGTGAGAGGGTGATGGTTCCTGAGCTGCCTAATGACATAGAGCTTTGCTGGGCCTTTTTCACTGTGGCTGGGGTGTTAAGAGTTTGGTTCAGTTCTTTGAAAAGATGGTTTTGTTGATAGGTGGTGGTGGGCTGGGGTGTGTGTGTTTAAGGCTATCTGGCTCATGGCCTATTTGTTTCTTTTTCAGAGAAACCATTGATCTATTCCTCAACCCTATATCCAGTGAAATATTATTTGACATGAATAAAAGTTGCTTCACCATTTCACCAGAGGGTGGCACTGCTCTCACATGTCAAGGCAAGAATTAACAGCAAATTGCCTTGAGAACTGGAATTTTACTTTTCTAATTTAATTGCACAGTAAAAATAGAATTATGCATGAGCGCAGCAGTGAATCTAGGATAACTTCTAATATTGTAATATTGTATGAAAAAAAGGCTGTAAGTTTATTTTTGTTTTGCATGTCACATATGTCATTTTTGTTTTTGCCTGATAAGCCTATTTCACATTTAATACACTTTGCTTTACAAGCCTAACCAAATATGGTATTGCTTATCCTTGGGAAACTAGTGTAATAAGGCACATTCATGGAGATCATGGGGCTAATCACTAGTCCTGTGTCTGTATTGATGTCCTACTTGGAAACAGCCCATTTAACCTGCACAATCACTAATTAGCCTGACACTATCCTATTGTGAACAAATGAACTGTGAACTAGCATGTTGCTAACTATATTTGACTGCAGAAGCCAAAAAGCAAGTTGACACCCTTGCACTGTCTGTCGTTTTCAACACATAGTTAAATGATTGGGGAGGTATCCGTCATCCGTCAGAGAGCTGGTCGAAAAGGGTTTGCAGCGTCGGAGAGGGGTCTGAGTGTCTGCGTATTAATGGATACAGAGAAGTATAGTAGAATTAAGCTTGAGGCTTTGATTTACCCAACTAGGTTTGCTAGCAACCAATCAGTTTAAAGTTCATAGTTCATCCCACCCATCACAAAGTAAACATATGCCTATCAAGAGTGTCCAGACTCACCGTGAAAGTATGGTCCACCAGGCTAAGCTGATACATGGGGTGGGCTATTTGTCAAGAGTTGCAATTATAGGAAACGTGAAAATGGCTACAATTGTATATGTTAATGAGTTCTGTCTTAGGGAAATTAATATGAGAGATCTCCTTTTGGAACGCTCCTTTCATCTAGTTTCCTCCATCCATCCATCCATCTAGTTTTGTATTTATTAGACAGCAATGGAGAGAATCCATAGAATCCTAATACTGTCATTGTGTCAGTTTGACTGCTAGAATTTAAAGCCTGACCTATAACAATACAGATCTGCAACCAGAGCTGCAACCAGTGATGGTTTATTTAGCAACTCTCCATCACCAGTATACTCTAGAGTTGCATAAGGCAATGATTGATCCTGGACTCAAGTTAAAAATACTGAACTTTCCTTTTGACTTCATCACATATATTAATCCTATTGTAAAGACAATGCTTGTCCTTCCCATTGAGCAACACTGCTCCCTCTCAGATCTAATGATAGGCACCCTGTGGACATTAGCAGTAGGTCTGGACTTAATTTGACAAAGTTCACAGTGAGGTTTAGGTTCTCAATGTAATGAACGAGTTGGTTTAAATTTGCTGTCTTGAATGAGCAAATGTATTACTTTATCCTGAGTCCATATTCATTCAGTTTCCCATCAGACAGGACGGGCCCTGGTTCGGGTTCTGGCCTGTGGTCACTTCCAGTTCCCACCCCTATCCCACACTTGCTGCCTGTCTATCTCCAGTTTCTTATCAAAACAAAGATAAAAAAGCCCCAAAAATATACTCAGAAATTGCATTAAACATGCATGGTGCTTGAATTATGGCCATCAGGCCTGAATAGACCAAGACAGTGTAGACTAGTCCTTTTGGCCTGCATTGGTTGAGGGATTATGTTTGGCCTTTAGGGCCATTGTCGTCAAATGCCGTCACAACTAGCAGAGCACTGTCACATTTGGACGCTGGCCATTCTCTCCTGGCAATGCCACTGCAGGAATGCCATAACACACCATGGCAAGCCATGAGTTCCAGTGTCAGTTCACTTTTTAAAAACAATGCATCTCTATGAATCTCTGTGGTGACATAAACCTGCAAGCACAAATATGTTGCATTTATGATGAAAAACAAAAGAGAAGTACATCTTGCCTGGAGAAAGCACAATGAAAATGTATAAGCCATACTGTATGCCATAATATAATAAAATTGAATAGATATTAACTCCTCATGGAAGATTTTAACAAGCTCCATTCTTGTCCTCTTTTTCCGTAGCCAGAAAAGAAATCTTCCCTTAAAGGCAATCAAGACAACTGGAGACAAATGCAACTGTGAGAGGTAACACTAGCGTGCCATCTGAAATCCCATTAAGTCTATGACGTTAAGAAGTGAAGGTGCATGCCCTTTGTCTGTGAATAGCTGGCCAAAGTAAAATCTGTGTAAGACCAAGTGTACTCTTAAAATGTGGTACAACACAAGCACGTTAACTCTTGGGATAAGGACACAGTCCACTGATGGGAAAAGACAGTATCCTCTTTTACTATGAAGAAAGTCTGACTTGGCAATCATACTAGGGTCATGTAATGGTCACTCACCAGGGCTCAGTTTAATATGTTGCCTTGAGGCTGATGATTACTTAAACACAGTATCTGTCTGACTTCTAGGAACAACCAGATTTTTCTTAAGCTTGGCTCCTTTTTATACAGAATTTCTATTTGACCTTTATTGCATGTCGTACATTTTTATTTTAAATATGCATCCATTTGATATGATTTATTTTTAATACATTTACCACCATAAAGCCTGTCACATTTGTTGTTACACTCTTTATTTGTTAACATTGACTTTGAAGTGCAAATCAATATACTGAGGTGCAAAGCAACAACATATTAGATGTTGTAGATTCCATAACATAGCCATATCTGTGCATTTATCACTTTCCCAATTTGAACATGGTGTTACTTTGGCTAGAAAGGAAGGCAGGTGCAAAACATTGAATGTAAACAATGACAGCTTCATTTAGCTTAACAGATGCCAAAGCTGTCAACAGCTGTCCATCCCCAGGATACTAAAATGAATGAGAAAGAAAATCATGTCTTTATTTATCCTAGTATGTTTGTAGTATTTACCAAATTATGATTGTTTAAAATACTTTGCAGTATGTCAAACACCTTGTGAATTTAAACAGACACTTTTAAGTCATTTCCACCTAGATTTTCCAACTTTTACCTTGAATGGCTTGAAATGAGACCTTTTACCTCTTTGGCAATGTCTTTATGTTAGGGTGATTCTGTTTCTATCATTATTTTTTTGATTTTACAACTAGTATTTTAAATAATTAAATAATTTAAATTGGATTTGTTGTATATTCTATTGTATTATTTTATTATTGTATTATGTTTACTGTATATTTTTATTATTTCTATTCATTTATTGTTTGTTGTTATTGCCAAAAGTCACATGCCAAAACACTGTTCAATCCATTCACAAAAGGCCATTAGTTACGACCACACCTCTTCATTCTGAAAAAGTCACCAGACTCAAGGTTCAGGGCACCTGTAAATCCCTGAGCCACATTAAGTCTTCACGATGCAGCAAAGCACAGCACATTGAAGCAAGCTTTATCAGGAGTTGGCAGCCATCCTGCCTCTGAAGGCTTAGCCCTTCACCAGAAAAAGGTTTTACACCTGCCTGCCAACGCACACACATCCTCCCACTTGACAGCATAATTATGGAGGACCAAGGGGTGTGTGCAAAGGCATCTTCTTCAGATGCTCATTCTCCACCGAAAAGCCTTTGGAGAAGGATGCTTGAGGGGCTGAAGCGCATCCTTCGTGGGCTAGTGTCTTCGAAGATCCGAGGATGGATAAGCGACTACTGCAAACAGAATGGCCTGCTGACGCTCTCGGTTCTCGCTGTGGTGTCTGGGTGTGTCATTGGATACATGTTGAGGAGCCTCAATTTGTCCTCTCAGGTACGGTGAGGAGACAGATGACCGTAGACCAAGAAAAACTTGCTGTGTAGATGGAGATGTCACCAGAGCGCTCAGACAGTGTCATTTCAGTTTGCTTCACAGTTTATATGTGTTATCTGCCATTCAGTGGAAAACACGGCTTGGCTAAGCAACTGTTATGACAAGTTGCTCATTGCACTTTATGGAAAGCAAGACTGATGCTATATTTTATTTAGGGCAAGCAATTTTGTTACCATAAGAAATAAAATGGTATAGAATGCTTGATTAATGTATGTACTATATCAGTGAATATACTGTTGATGTCTAAAATAGTTAAACACACTAGAAAATATTTTCCTTGCTTAGCTGTCTTGGCAGTAGCTTAACTATTTGGAACATCTTTCCCACTAGGCAAAAATCTACTTCTCTTTTCCGGGAGAACTGTTGATGAGAATGCTTAAGATGCTTATTCTTCCACTTATCACATCCAGGTAACCATAGCTATACACTCTGTCCTTACAGTTAGTTATAGTTAGTTGTAGTGTCTGTGTACACAGCAATTATAGTTACCAGTAACCTTCTGCACCATCTGTATATGACTGTAGAAGTTTTGGACCAGTGCAGTGATAAACAGATTATCTTTAGACAGTGTGCCTGCTCTTTTTTCCCAGTTTGTATGCAGTAGGTCTGGAAACTACAATAGGTTTAGTTCTCTACCTGCCAAACCACTAAGCATGACATAAAAATAGCCAAACATAAGCATGACAAAACAAAACATACACAGGTACAAGATTTTGTGGAAAATGTTTGCCATCTAACTATGTAGATGGAGATGTGTGTATACTATGTCACCATGTGTTTAATGGTGTGTGTATAATGTGTGTATGATATGTGATCTTGTTTTTGTGGGATTGCCCTGTCAACAGTCTTATGTCTGGTCTGGCCTCCATGGACACCAAGGCCAGTGGGCGCATGGGCCTTCTCACCGTGACATACTACTTGTGGACTACCTTCATTGCGGTCATAGTTGGGATTGTGCTGGTTCTCATCATACACCCTGGAAATGGCACAGAGAAAGAGGGACACACAGGATCCAGCGGACCCATTATGACCTCTGCGGATGCTCTCCTCGATCTCATCAGGTGATTTGGCAATTTTGGAAAAGGCTGGATGTTCTAACATACGGAGGGGGCAGTATTTTACATTTATAATGCCTAATGACAGCCTTTGGGTCAGGGGGAGAAGGGACGGCTTTCTCATAGTCACCACGTTGGACATCCATGTGGTGGGGGTGGGAAGGCTCTCCTCTCCCTGTCAGGATTTCTCAGAGATAGTCCCCACGTTGGTCATCAGTGTGTGTGTACTGTACAGCTGGAGAGCACATGCATCAGTCAACCCCTGTCTGACGTCAGCCAGCATCCCTCATGAAAAAAAAAAAAAACGGCTCAACCAAGGTCATCGCGGCTTCATTAATGCTGTTGCCAAAAATGTCCCACTGTCTACTGGACATGTCAGTATACTGTGACAGTCCAGGCCCTGCCTACTGTGAAGAACATTATGTTTACCTTAATGCCTCGTGGAGAGACTCTCGTCAGTCTATGAGCTTTAATCCTAACCTGTGAACAATCCAATTACAGGAGCACAAGGATAAGAGTATTTTTAACCATTTGGCCTAGAGGATGTGAATGGCAGGACTACGTAATAAATGCACTTCATCACCCTAACAGATTTAATTGGATTTGCGCCACAAGCCCCCTTGCATGTGGTTCAGGGCATTATAAATAAATTGACTTTTGTCACTTGCTCGTCCTAATCCCTGAACACTACCTTGATCAAAATAGTCTCTTTTTAGCTTTTAACTTTAACAAAGGCCTGGATGAACCTCGAATGACTGTGTGCCCTGAAAAACAATGTGTGGTCTTTGAGGTGAGAGAGCACTTCAGGATGTCTCTTTGTAAATGGCCTCAGTGAATAATGACAGGGGGACAGGGAGTGGGTCCAGGAAACAAGCCTTTATTATCTGAGCTTAAACACACACATACACACACACACACACACATACACACACACAGAATGTAACTGCTTAAGTCAGTCTATGCTCTTTTGTCATGTGCTTTTCTTGACTTCTCTTTTTAATAGGAACATGATTCCCTCAAATCTGATTGAAGCAACATTTCAGCAGGTGAGCAGAATTCAAATGAGGTCAATTCCCATAGTAAGACACACTTGAAAGGTGGTGATTTCCTGTGTGCAATACATCTAAGTATTTTTCTGTCCTTTAACTTTGTTTCAGTACAAGACAGATCTTGTGCCTTTGGTCAAAAGCTCAACAAAGGAGTCCCAGGCCAATTATGTTTACATCATGCCAGATTATGACAATCCAAAAATGGGTCACCCTGTGTTCCTGGAGATCACCCCGGCCCCAGAAATCAAGTACAAGGTGGTCCCAGGGAGCAGCAAGCAGATGAACGTGCTTGGCATCGTCATATTCTCTGCCACTATGGGTAAGGGGGCCACTGGGAGAACACAGTGCTACTGTGTGTTGTGTTTGCACGTGGGTTTTGCTACCTGTTCCAAGTGCATCTCAAGTGAGGAGAAATCAAGACTTGAAGTAAAGCTGGTTGTTGTAGTCCATAGCACGATTAATAAATATATTGTCATCACTGAGCACAGTTATTTCATCTCACTCTGCCATTCATGTTAGCCAATGACATCTGCCAAACCAGCCTTTGGACAAATTCAAGTGTATGTGTGTGTTATGTGTGTACACACAGTCCACAGCTTCATGGTGAACTTCTGTTGCCCTAGGTCTCTTGCTGGGGAAGCTGGGGGAGAGAGGTCTGCCCCTGGTCAACGTGTGCCAGTGCATCAACGAGTGTGTCATGAAGATCATCAATGCAGCCATGTGGTAATTAACCATGCCATTCAGGTGCTCACTGCACCTCAACACAGTCGCACACACCTCTGTCTGTGGGGGCAGACTTATGGGGAATGCAATAACGCGTCACACAGTAATAACACGAAGAGCAAGTTCAGGGCTATGGCAGAGGTCGTCACAAAGCAGAAGTATTTTGGAAAGCGTGGGAAGTCAGGTCTCATCAGATATGTTGTCACACAGCCCTGTGTCCAAGGCTAATCCAGCCATGAGGGAAGAGGATTACACAGGTAGAACAGTAAACTGGAACACACACACCTCACTGTCTGACATCCTGCATTGTGAATGACTACAAAATGCACTAATTCCTGACAATGCTTGAGTGTGGATAGTAGCATTTAAGTTTAAAGTTATATCAAAATAACATTAAAAATAAAACACTATTTTGATTAAAAATGTTGAAAGAAAAAATCAGGATCTGTGTTGTACCACAAAAAAGAGAGTCAGTGAAAAAATAATTTACCAAATAAATGAAATAGGCATTCCTCACAGTTTAATAAGCTCATCTGTTTTGGAATATGGAATAGCCAACCTCACTTTGACATACTAGTGCTGGTGGTAGGACTAGCTTAATTGAAGTTTATGTTTGTCTTCTTCAAACTGCCAGGTATTTCCCCTTCGGCATCATATTCCTGGTAGCTGGAAAGATCCTGGACATGCATGACCCTGTTCACCTGGCTGAAAAGCTCGGCATGTACTTCATCACAGTCTTGATAGGCCTGTTTGTGCATGGCGTCATTTTGCTCCCCCTCTTTTTCTTCCTCTTCACCAAGAAGAATCCTTTCAGCTACATCCGAGGCCTCCTTCAGGCTCTGGTCATCGCTCTGGCAACATCATCCAGGTAGGCCAACAGGAGCATGCAGAACACATGGAACATAAAGTGGTCCAAACAACAGGTCATTGTGACTTGTAATTTCAGTTCCAAGAAAGTGTTAATTTAATTATAAAACTGATACTATCCCAGGTGGAAAAGAAGTGCAGAAAAGTACACTTTTGTGCTTAGGATCCAGAAATGCACTTAATGCATTAAGAGTAGGTATTAAGTGCACTCAAAACGCTTTTCCATATTCTTTAAAGACACTTCAGGGCAACAAAAGATACTGTATTGCTTAAGCCCTCTAAAATGTACTTTAATGCTACGCTAGTGTGTTGTCATTGCATTGCAAATATATTTTGAACAGCACAAAGAGGACTCCAAGTGCATGTAAGCAAAGCATATTATAGAACTAAATATACTTTCCTTACACTCAAGTTACTTACCTAAATGCCTCTTTAAATGTGCTACAAACATATGAAAGTGAACCTCTTTTCCACTTGTAATTATATTATGTGTATAATAGATACAACTCCAATATTATTTTAGTTCCACAGCAACAATGATTAAAACATCTCACATCTGTATTTTGGGGGAACCTCTGGACAGCAGTAGCATCTGCTTTCCATACCACAAATAACCAATGAGGAACTGAGGTCATTTCTTGAACCCAGTCCTCATCTGTCCCCTTCTCACTCACTTTCTTTCAGATAAAGACTTAAAAAAAGCCAAAAACATAATGTTTAAAAAATCTGTACTCTTCTTTGTTACAGCTCAGCTACTCTTCCTATCACTATGAAGTGCTTGCTTGAGAATTGCCATGTGGATCGTCAGATCGCTCGATTTGTGCTACCTGTTGGAGCCACCATTAACATGGACGGCACGGCACTCTATGAAGCCGTGGCTGCCATCTTCATTGCTCAAGTCAACGATTATGAGTTGGACTTTGGACAACTTGTCACCATCAGGTAATGGATTTTGGCAATGCACAAGACAGGTGTATGTTGGAATTTATATATTCTATTTAATTTATATTTTTCAGACTTTGAGATATAGAATAGAATAGAATTCCATGTAGCTCATAGGCCTGCACATATGCCTGCAGCATGCTAGTGTTTGTTGATTCAATAGCAACATGATTGAACTTGTGTCTTATAAAAACTGTAACATCTACATAGGTGAATGTATTTATGATCTACTCTGGCTATTCCTCTCAGCATCACAGCAACAGCTGCAAGCATTGGTGCTGCAGGGATCCCGCAGGCTGGACTGGTCACCATGGTCATTGTCCTGACCTCAGTTGGCCTCCCACCAGATGACATCTCCCTTATTGTGGCCATAGATTGGATCCTGTAAGTATGCCATTGTCAAATCAATGTCATTTCCCTTCACAGTCGTCATGTGCCATGGAACAGGATGCTGTCCTCAAGCTCTGATGGAGCAAGCCAAGAAGACCTTTATGTATTGTGTATCATCTGCCTGGAATAGCCTGCAGGACAAGCTCACACTGCACTACCTGTTTTCACTAAATGGTCTACTGAATCTGAGTCTGTACAAACATTGTAATTAGCAATTTATTGCATTTCTCTTTCCAGTCTTTAATGCACTGAGATGTCTTTGCTGCGATTTTATATTGTGTCACAAAGTAAATGTACTGTTGCCATTCTCGGCCAAGGGTGCTAACTAGTTAAGCAACTATGGTTTGGGGAAATGCACCCCAAGACTATCTAGGAGATTTTTATCCCTATGAGACAAACCTGGTTAAAAAATAATAACAATAATAATAATCATTATCATCATCGTCATAATGAAGCTCATCACAGGGCCCTTTTCATTTCACTGACTAGAAATGTGCTCAACAGAGATCGCTTTAGGACCATGATCAATGTCCTTGGAGATGCTCTGGCAGCTGGCATTATGGCCCACCTATGTCGAAAAGACTTCCCAAAGAAAAGCGAGAGGGTAAGAGAATTTTCTTTGTGGGCTATGTACTAACCCCAGCTCCAGTCACACTCTATTCATAACCCAGCTAAGGCTTACGATGGAGATGAAAAAAGACCTACGGCCTGTCATGTCCTCATGATCCAACATGTCAGAAGAATGTGCATTCTGAGGTCCTCTCATTAGGAGGACCAATAATCGTTTCTTTGAACGTAGTGGCTTCTAAGAATACAGGAACCAAGGGATGACAATAAGACTATTCTTAGAGAGTTAATCTCCCTAACTACATGGACTAATGGATTTGTTTTGTTTCCCAGCGTGACACCGTGATATCATATGGGACGCAGAGTGTCCAGAGCGTGCCCTTATCCGAGGTTCCACTGATAACCAACAAGGACTACATCTTTGAGGTGGTTGGAGACAGTGTGACAGAGAGACCTTCCACCTTCTACAATCTCTGCCAGGTCTAATCTCTACACAGCTATCACCATACAGTGGCTGCCTTGAACACACAAAAAAACCTTGTGAATTTTTTCTTCATACAACTGTGCCATGAAGAAATTATTCTTGTTTTATTTTATATACAGTTGTCATTTTTTTCTTATCAGGTTTAATCTTTCTCTCCAAGAATAGCCTTTTGACATTTTGTTTAGGCTTTTTTTTACGAGGATGTAGATGTGCGGTTCACATTTTGAGAAATGCCTTACAGTATCAAAGTCAACTCAATGCACTTGGCAAAGCTTGATATCTGATGTTTAAAGTATGTCCACAAAGTTGATCTGAAGTAGAAATAATGTTAACACTATACACTTTGATCCAGATACAGTATAAACCACACCATCATCTCGAGATAGAACTGGACTGTTGAGAGAGCAATTTTGTGGTAGTCAATTTTAGCAGTGTGTGTAATGTTTGGTAGTTTTAACAATATGTAATCTATCATCACCAATCTGGTTAATGTTAATCATTCACTTTCAAGTGGATTACAGCGCAGTGACTTGTTTTTGCGCATCAGATGTTGCATACTTGCGCTTTGCTTGTTTTTGTAATAAAATAAAAGACAAGTTGTAATAAGTCACTGCCAGTATGATTCATGGTATGTATGCGTACAAGGTGTGGTCTCCATGCCATGTGATGAGCCAGTGATGCTAACTTAACATTCTTAACGTTCTTGTCCAAAATAAGAAGTTATCTAATGCTTTAGTGCCAGACCCCTTGTAGCGATTAAAAGTCCAAAGACCCACTTATCATTATACGCTTACTTTGTACGTCGCATCTGAGGTCGTGGTTAAATAACTCACAACTTCACTACATTAGCTGCTTGTTTGTCTTTTCTGGCAGGTGAGCTCTTTTCCCTTTCAAACAAAACTCTTATTTTGGCTTTTTGGCCCTTGTTGTGACAGGTAATGCATCATGTAATCAGATACATGATAGACTTAAAGACCATCTAAGATTTTTTTTCAATGATACAGTAAAACAGCAGTATTTCACACCTAATGATTTTGCAGAGCATGTTTAGGGATAACAGATGAGGTGACCCTAAAGGGTACGTGTGAATACCAGTAATACCATCCCTGAGGATCTCCATTCTCTGTGTGCTGCCTTTGGTGCACAGCTTTGAGTACCACAGAAGTATAATGCTTACACACATATATGGGTTTTTTCCCCCAGTGTAGACAATTTTCAGTGGTATCACTTGAATAAGACCGTGTACAGTGTCTGTCAAAAGCACAACTCTTAACTGGAATTCATTTGTCAATTTCTTTTTTTTCCAAAGTGGTTATATGGGAAGGCCTAAAAGACAGCAGACTGGCAGCATTATCAGCCCTAATACACTGCTTATTTAGTTTAAAAGAATTTAAAAATGTGCTTTTCAGCAGGAATCATTTTGATCCTAATGAGTAGATATCATCTCAGGCTGGTTTTTATTTTATACAAATTCATGTTAGACATTACCTCTCCTCTGAGGTTTACTACAGATGCAAAGCAGACTTTAAACCAGTCAACAGTAAAATAAAAGCCAAGAAGAAAATGTAAAACATGTAAAATAAGACAACAATGACAGAAATAAATAAGTTGTGCGTCTTCCAATTCACCCTTCACCCTTCTCATACAAAACAAAGGCTGAGAAACAGGAACTTAGTCTAGAAAATAACAGATATGCTGTGATGTAACGAGCAGAATTAAAAGTCAACGAGTAGATGCTCTTCATCTGACTGATCATGTCACAAGAGGGCACATTTTCAATCTCTGACAAGGAACAAGGACTGCCTCCTGCAGGGGAGTTTGTCACATCACTGAATTCAGCACCAACAGAAAAACTTCTGTTGCAGGTGCAGGTAGACACAAAACTTGCACAGAACTTGATTCCTTGTCATTTGGTTATCATTGAGGCAGTGCTCATTTTAGATTGAGAAAATACAAGGGCACAATCTCTGGTAAACTCTGAGGTTGCCTTTAATTAAATACGGTCATCTTGCCAAGGAGTCCTTACACTGGCCAGCAATCACTTGAGTGGGACCTCAAATTGGCATCTTAAATTGGATATGCATGATACAACCCTTTCCATGAACTCTGTATTCAAAGTAGGTAAACATAATGTTAATGTACACAGCCACTCAAGAATCAAAAGATTTTTATAAAAAATTTTATAACTCAAGCCAAGCATACTTTTAAGTATATTTTTGCTTGGAACAAGAAAACAAGATGTTCTGTCCATACCACTGTTAATAAATAATGAATTAATAACTCGTTCATTAATTTCTGATTTCAGGCAAGTGTGCTCCCTGGTCCAGTCTGTATGATAACTGCCCGCACTAAAGCTTGCACAAAACACCTGGACTATATTATATGTCATGTCAGGATATCAATATCAGTAGATGTGCTTTGAGATCCACTTTCAGGCCATCCACTGAACTGGTATATACCTGATCTTAAATTCTGTTAACCCAGTCTGAAGGTGGAGCAAGTTTATCTGACCACTCTGCTTGACATGGCAGTCTATCTCTCTCCAGACCACCAATTCAATCTAAACTACTCTAAAAAACCAAAATGGATGGGTGAAATAAAAGACTTTAAAAAATGAAACAAAACAAAAAAGGTCGCCAAAACAAAATAAAATTTAATGATAGCAAATGCCAAGTGAAACAATGAAAACAGGGAAACACAAAGCAAAAACAAAAAGAAATAAATGGAGAGGGAAAAAAACAATAAAATCACAAGGCAGTCTCCAGAAATGTCAGGGATTAGTATATAGAAAAAAAATTAAACAGCTTCTTCCATATTCAACTAAACTTCTCAAAAGCTGAAAAAAACAAACAAACAAACAAAAAAAACACACTTCCCTGCAGGCAAAAAAAAAAAATCTAAGGAGACAAAAAGCAAACATTTCACAACAGAACACCAATGCTTTGAATATGAGATTTTTAAACAGATATTTAGTACCTTAAATCCAGATATTCCAATGAGGATTTTTTTTTTTTTGGGTGGGGGGGGGGGGGGGGGGGATGCTGTCTTGCCCCTTGTTGTGACAGGGAAATGACACTTTCAATCAATTTCTTTGGTCCTTCTTTACTTAGTGTCTTTTCTTAAGGTCCCTTTCATAAAATTACAAGTTTATATATATATAAAAAAAATATCCCCTCCCAGTTACACACAAAGAAACGCAACAGCGCTACACCCCTCATGTTGACCAGTCAAGTGCCAAGAGAGCTGTACTTAAGAAAGCTGATGCTCTGTGAAGAGCTTCTTGACAACAGTGTTACTTAGTGCCAGATAGTCATGCAATTCTACAGACCAACATGTGACAATCTCTCTGAACGAGTCAGTGGGAGGGAGGAACTAGGGGAAAAAAGAAAATCTTTAAATTAAGGCATCTTGTTTCGAAACTGTCTTGGACTCATGAAGTCACCATAGTGCTGCAGACAGTCGATCAGAGTCTTGAAGACAGCATGCCTTACGTTTTTCATCACATATATGGCACATTGTGACATTATCAGACTGATACAAGTTTTTTTTTCTTTTTTTCTTTTAAGTATGGAGTTGGTCTGTATAATTTCGGAGATGCTGAACACATTTAAAACATCTGTCGCATCATCCAACAGATTGAAAAACGTCTACTTTCCATTAGACTTCTACAAATTTTGTAAAACTTGAAAATGCACGGAGTGGATTACAGTTAAAAAAAAAAAGAAAAAAAAAAGAAAAAAGCATTTAAACAGTGCCAACCTTTTCGGCAGAAAAACTCAAGATCTCGCTCCTTCATCTGGTTCTTATATTTACTTGTGAGACTTGTTGGTTTTAAAAGACACCTGTAAGATTTTGTCCCCGAGGCGATAACCATTGAGGCTAGCAATGGCCATTGCTGCCTCCTCATAGTTTGTCATGGTCACAAAGCCAAACCCTTTGCATTTATTGGTGTTAAAGTCTCGGATGACTTTGACATTGGTGACTGCTCCAAACGGGCCAAACATCTGCCACAGGATACCCTCGTCAGCATCCTGGCCCAGGTTGTAGATGAAGATGCACCAGCCGGAAGTGGAATTACCAGGAACGTTTACACCAGAGATGCCACTCATGTGGTCCACACTCATTGGAGAGAACCTGAGGGGGAGAAACACAGGCAGAGATCAAGTTATACAGCTTACAAAAAAGTGGTTGGCACCTTAATCTAGCTCCATGTTCCAGTTGGTAACATTATGATGGTCCATTAACCCCAAAAGTGAAAGTGTTTGATGGGACTAGATGGTCTGACCTGAACCGTTGGGCCTGGTGGTGTACTGGTCCTCCAAAGCGCCGGGATTGTGCATGGTAGATCTGTGAGATGATCTGAGAGTTCTTTGCCTGGTTGGGGTTGGCGGCGAACTTTACAGTGATGGGCTCTGTGGCACCAGGTGGTTTCTGCCCATTCAAGTCCTTGATGGCGTCTTCAGCCTCTGCTCTCTTGTCAAAGCGAATGAAAGCCACACCCCGCGACATGCCTGCACAGGGGATTAACCTTCTTATTGATTACGTTAACTACATACAAGCAGATGACCCACTGTATGGTCATTATTTTTAAATATCTATCGCCTTTTTGCACTCACCTGTTCCCTGGTCTACCAGAACACGCGAATTAATGATTCGACCGTAACGTGCAAACATGTCCTCCACATCTTTCTGCGTCATGGTTTTGGGCAGCCCACTAATGTACAGGTTGGCATCCTTTATGGTGTCTGAGCTTGGTCTGGCATAAGACACCTGAAGGTAAGAGAGGTTTTGAGACTCAGTTTTAGTTGCTTGAAAAGTCATGAACAAGAAAAACAACTACAGAGTGTGTTCTGCTGACTATTTGGCTACTAATGTTTTATCCACTTGACAATTTGTGTTACATGAACACTGGTTGTTGAGCACCACATTTAGATAGAACTGGTATGTGTGGTGCATTCTTAAGAACCAATACATTTCTATACCTTTTAGCCAGAGCCCCAACAGACCACATGTAAACAGAAGGCACTGTACTACTCCTACACTTTTCAACCTCAACAAAACGTATCAAAACAAAATGGGGTGGGGTGGGGGGGATCTTTAAAACAATTTACAGACTAATGTTGAGTCTGTTTGAAGCAAGGGATAAGTAAGTACAAGAACCAACTTGCTTGTAAATAAAACCCATAAAATAAGATAGTTAAGACATGAAAATAAATGTACTGTATGAGGCCACAATAGAACTCTACAGGACAGTTTCTGGAATATTCCACTGTCTTTGTAGGGTATAGATTGATATCAAGTAGCATAGTCTCTACTGCACAAGTACTAGAAGTCTACAGTCCAGACTTGACAGTGGGACCCAAGGCTAAGTGAAAGCTTCTCATTCTACCATTTGAAACAAGTGTACAGGAACACCTTTAATAAGCACGTTACCTTGATAGTTTTAGACTGTAGTCTCAGGCCATTGAGTGTACTGATTGCCCTTTCTGCATCACTAGGGTTAAGATAGTTAACAAATCCGTACCCTAAACTGTGGCCTAGAGAAAAAAAAAGGAAAACAACAAAACAAAATAAAAAAAACTTTGCATAGTTCAGAACGCTGCATACTGAACAAAATAATCTGTACAACACATGCTAATGTTAAAGAGTTAAACAAGTCTGTAAGAGAAGAAAAGAAAACAAAACCCCCCCAAAAAATGTTCAGGAGAAATTTTATGAGAAGTGAATAGACCCAGACTAAAGAGACTCAAAACGACTACTGCATGGCAGATGCTGACCCGTCTTCAGAAAAGGTCTGAAGCAAAAGAAAACAAAAGTTATATTAAATATAATGTCAACACTGGATAAAAAAAACAAACATTCATGAACATGTAAATAATTGTCCTCGAAATGTGACTACAAATGCTGTTAATTACAGATTTCTAACTGCCTTCTGCACTAAAGTTATGGAGAGAACCACTAAAAACCAAGAACATAATAAAAGTACAAGCCAATCAGAGGTCTAGTCTCTGACAGACACATAATTCCACGGCCTTTTATCCAACTCAAGAGAGAGGGGGGGGGGGGGGGGGGGGTAGAGACAAAGAGAAAGAAAAGATTTGGGGGGGGGGGGGGGGTGTAAGAAACACTAGTGGGTGAGAGGTTGCACAGAGGAGGCTTACCTGCCACTTTATCTCGGATGAGCTTGGCAGATTCTACCTCCCCAATGCTGCTGAAGAGACTGCGCAGTTCATCTTGGGTCATGTTCTGAGGCAGGTAATTGACAATAAGGTTTGTTCTGGCATCTTTGCCTTCATCGGCCATGTGATCTTCGTAACCGTTAGACATGTCATGCACTTCCTGTGGACGTTCAAGAGAGGAACCGAGTTAAACAAATGAGACAAAGTAGAGACCTGGATTGTTCCGCAAGTCTCTGTAGAAGATTCTATGATTATTACATATCGATGGTTTATCAATCTATGAGAGATTCACTTAGCAACTATATCACAGAAAAAATACTTCAGTAACTTCTGAAGAGAGAGTAATAGCAAGCTACCCATATAAGAGGTCATCACAAAGCCTTGCACGTTTCGCAAATTATCAAATGTTGTCCATCTATAAAAATTCAAAAATGTAAGATTCAAAGTTACTACAATACAAATCTAAGTTGAAAGAGAGCATATGACCATTTGGGGGTATTCAATCTCAAACCTTTCAGAGTCTTTAAAAGCTTGCCATTAAAAGTGTATTCTTATTTGAAAACTACATACAAATAGCAGACATCTTTGACTTGCCCTTCTGATTCATTTTCATCAACTGACCAAGAAATAATCATTTTCTGATGTCTATAAATGTTGAGAAACAAACATATCAGTTACAGTAAGAATAGCTGGCTGAAAGCAGGCAATATTAATTTTCCACAAACAATCAATTCAACTTAGTCCAATGGGCTGGGCACAACAGTCTCACGAGGACTAAAGGGGACTGCCACTTCATCACAAGACTATTTGTCTGAAGAAAACATGCACCAATAAGGTCATTAGGAGTGGACTACAACACTCCTTTTAAATGGGGTAACCAGTCATAGCCTTATGGTCAACCATGATGAACCTCTCGCCGTACTTTGAGCTAACTCAAACAGCCTTTTGCCATGTCTGTATGATCTATGTCAAGGCAAGTCATTTCAAACCTAGGCAGCAAAGTCAGTTATTTAGCTCATCCAAAAATGCCTATCAAAGAGGGTTGCTCATTAACTGTTTTTAACAGTTAATTGACACATGAACCCCTGGTCAAATAATCAACCACTGGAGGACTGGACCCATGATACCTGGATGTAATAGGCCTAGACCTCACCAATCATTTCCTTGTAAGACATACAAGATTCTGAAACAAAACTGCATAAAGAAACCCATAAACGTACCAAATAAGTACCTAACCAGATTGTGTTTTTTAAACTTGGGACATGCTGGGACCAATCCGAGCACTGCAGTTATCTGACTCTGTCCCATTCAAGAAAAAAAAAAAAAAAAACATCATTATTGTGTGTTCCTGTGGCACAAGTCCTAAGCCTTTTGTACCAGAATAACTGTCTTCATTCCAAAAACTCAAAATCTTCAAAACATACAGTCATTGCACATACAGGTGAACATACAGTGAACTTTTACCAACTCAGAAGTGCACCACACACATTTATTTCTTGTAAATGACACTTTTAAATGCAATTGTCTACTAATGTTGAAGGAAATAAACTCTCAAATGACTTAACACTGATGCCAACATTGGAGGGTTTGTATAATGCACAACCAATGTTGGACAAGTGTTTGTGACTGATTCTGGAGTTTCTGGTGACTCAGAAAAGCAATGGGCTTGACTGCTCCTTGTTGGACCTTCAGACCAAAGTCAATTTTCCTAGCAGGTTCACCAGGGTGTACACAAGTTGGGACAAAATATTTTTCAAACATGGAAAACCAGAGTGGTTTTCTTAGCCATTGTCTCACCAATTAAGCATCAACATAACACCAGGTTTCACCATCAAATCAACACAAAGCAAAGGACAAAACTGAATGATGTCTTCAAAAGAAGAAAGGTTGTTGGTGTCAATAAAACACCATTTATGCATTTGGGTGCCACTAAATCTATGCTACGGCAAACTTTCCTCATAGGCTTGACACAGATACTCAAATGGCAAAGTAGCATCTTTGGATATGTGCCTTGGATAAATGAGCTGGGTTACAACACAAAAACCTATTGCAACATGAGCTACATGACTGATTTTTAGAGATACGTGGCTACTCACTTTTAAGTATCTAATGTGTCCCCTTCTGACTGCCATGAAGAGACTTCACAGATCCCGAATCTGAAGGTACCAAAAACAAGATAAGGTAATAAAAATACACGCTGACAAAAAAGGGGGGGGTTGAGGGTTCGGAGAGGACAAAGACAGGTGTTTTCAGGGGGGGTTGGGATCAAAATTAGCAGGAAAATAATTAATTGAAATAAAAACACAGGGAGGTGTTGAGTCGCCTTCTGTGGCCACCTGTGGAAAGAACATAACAGCTATAAGCCTCTGTGTCTGGTCCAGCTTGTTTCAGCGTGTATTTTTAACACCTCACTTTGATTCATTTCTACAGGGGAAAATATTATCTTGATTATTTCCTCCATCAGCCTCTAAATTATAACTTCACAAGTCACTTCCAGCTGAGAGAAAATGCATGCTGAAGTTTCCATGATTTGTGATAAAAGAACCTTCAGAAAAAAAATAGATGGAGGGAGGGATTATCTTGAGCAATACTTAGGTTGTGGCCAACTAAATATGCAGGGCTCCAAGGGTAGCCAAATAGGCAATCAACAGCCTAATCAGTGCTGTGCCACAACAACAACAACAACAAAAAACATTGGTCACACCAGTGCACCTCAAGTTTCTTTTAGGGTTTTGTCTTAGAAACTTTTAATTGCTGCACTTTTTGATCAGTTTCTTTCATTTTCCACCTCTTACTTTGCTAAATCTATTTCAAACATGCCACCAAGGATGTCAATGCTCATACTTCTACACACTTATCCTCTGGTCAGCCCTGACCTCTGACCCCTATTACTGCATTGCTGCAAAGAATTTTAGGTGCAACTAAATTAAGAGCTAGGAACAAAGTGCAGTCTATGTTTGAATTGGGATCTAATGCATCATTTGGTTATTTTCCCTTTCTCCTTCAAAGTACACTTGTTACAAGGCATCAAGTGTCTCCCAGACTATTGGTTGACAGTCACAAATTCTCCAAACGTTGGCGAATAATTTCCATATATGGTCATTGGCTGAACTAAACAAAACAGACACAACAGAAAGCATGTCAGCAAAAAAATATATAGGCTATGCCTTTTGCTTGCCGATTTAGCAACATTGTCCCATTTCTGGTACATGAATACAGAGGAAGAAAAGGAAACAGATAATTTAACAGAGGAACAGAGGGAAATGAGGTAATTTAACATCCAACTAATTAGCTGAATTCTCTGATCTCTTAATGCAATTTTTTTCTTTTAGCCAGATAAATGCTGTTAACTTGAGAGTAGCCTACTTCCATATTTTTACGGCTTCAAATACTCAACTGTCTATGGGGCATGATAAACGATTAACTTGCAAAGATGGATTGCGAGAACTCAACTGTCTGCTAGCAGGCTGACTGCGTTAGTTAGATCAGCTGATTTTATGAAGCGGATTGTGGGCTACGCATCAACACCGAGGTTCCAGACTTTGCCGGTAAACCATATTTATCTTTCTGGTACAGTAATTGGAAACGCTGATCAGAACATAATGCACCACGACAAAGTAACGTTCACCTAAAGTTAGCTTCCTACTCAAGTTACCATGCAGACAAACCCACTAAGGTTAGCTAACGTTACATTAGCGTCAATGGTTTGCAAATAAACTACACGGTGAAACATTGGAATTATTATATAATCTAATACACTAGTTTCTTCTGGATCACATTAAACATATTTCGCTATGGCCAATCCTATGACAAAAAAATATTACTATACGTATGGTTCGAAATGCTGGCATGAAAAAGGGGGCGTGAAAGGTCTGCAGGCCATAGAGGGCCAGCTAATGCTAACTGGCTAACGTTAGCGAAATGAGATAGCTGACGTCTTCCGGTAAACTAAACAGTGCTTATAATTATATTTTGATGCTATGCACCTAAAGATGTTAGGAATCGATTGTTCAATGACAACAAGGGACATTTCTTTGACGACATCCTTTCTCCACAATGATATTTTAATGCTTTGGTTCAAATGTTATTAGCTAACGTTAGCTAAATTTTCTTTCGACCATGAACCAAGCATCAGGCCTGTAGGCCTTCAGCCACTCCACGCTGCTCGCTAGGGCTTCACTCAAACAAGACTCGATGACCCCCAAATGTACATAGACATTAGTAAACCACAAATTAGCCTTACCAACTTTTCGGTTTCGTTGATTCACTCTTGTTTCTAGAGCTACCAAATACGTCTCTGAACAAATGCAGATACTGACGTTGACTTCTCGTGACACAAACACGCCACCGGGTAGACCATCTGCAAAAAAAAAAAAGTGAGGCTAATTTTACCCCGCCTTCTTCATCAGGTTATTCGACAACTTCCTTGTCAATAATGCCCAATAAACCAATGAGCTCGCCTGGCATGATTTCAGGTACAGTCTTTTGGACATTAAAAAGAAACTGCAAGGTAGGATAGTTTTTTAAATTAGGAAAAAATGTTGCATCAAACATGTCATGCCACCATATGTGCACATATGTGTTATCATCTTCCGTGTTCAGTGTGCATCTATAGGCTTGCGAATAGAAAATACAACTATTTGCGTTTTGACAAAATAATTATACGTGCATTGGGTAGGATTAAATTATCGTTTTATATTGAAGGAGTTGAGGGAGCCTCACACTACTGATACAGTTGAATGTGAATCGTGCATAGTGCTGAGAGGTTTGCATCCCATAACCTAGCTTGTCACCAAGAACCCATGCATCTTCATCAGATTTTTCAGGCTGTTGTTGTTTTGATGCTGCCATTATTTGAATTGCACGAACAGCAAGATGTCCATCGTTGTTGGATCCTGTCTAGCTTTCAGAAACGCTGGCGGAAATTTGCTCACAGGAAAAACAAAAAAATTGCCATTTTTACCTGTCAATAGGTGGTGCATAGGTGGTGCTACAACACACATGGGTGTATAGGGGCTTTAATGCGGCTCAATGAGACCTATGTACAGCTGAAATTTTGTCGGTTAGGGTGCTACGGTTCTCAAATTATCATATGAAAACTGTGTCTGACCAACCTGTATAACGGGGGACAGAACCTTACTACAAGCTATGGGCCTACTAGGGCTATATGCCTACCAAGTTTCAAGGACCCTGGTGTTTCATTGTTTTGGGAATCGCTGACGGAAATTTACTCACAAGAAAAATTAGCAATTTTGACATTTTTGCCTGTGAGTAGGTGGCACTGCAACACTTGGGTGTATGAGGGTGCGTTTGATGCAGCTCTTTGAGACCGACGTACCACTTACATTTTGTCTGCTCAGGTGCTACGGTTCTCGAGTTATTCCACAAAAAACTGTCCAACCGGACAGGGGGGCCAGCACAGAAGGGAAGCAGTCTCTGGGCACAAAATTTAACTACACGCTATGGGCTGAGTAGGGCTACATGCAAGGGCCCTGGTGTTTCGGTGTTTCAGTGTCCCGGTAATCGCTGACGAAAATTTTGGATTTGCAGTTTTCCATTTTTTGCCTATCAGTAGTTGGTGCTACACACATGGGTGTGTTTGATGCAGTTCATTGAGACCTATGTATCACCAAAATTTTGAGTTATTCCCCAAAAACTGTGTGTGTGTGTGTGTGGGGGGGGGGGTTGGCACGTCACATACTCACATACTCATACACTTATACCACTCTACTCCACCCTCAGACTTTGTTTGCCCTATCCTCACCTCAACACAGCCCCTCCATTTGTTTGCCCCATCCTCACTTTAACAAAGCCCCCCCAAAATCCCACCCCAACCAAACCCCCCTAATTTATGTACAGTGTAGTCTGAGAAACATACTTTCACCACAGTTCTTACACAATTATATGCATGTGACAATACAGTTCCTTATATCATTGTGCCTGTATCTGTTTGCTGCCTCGAAACTTTTACCTGTCATATCTGTCAGCTTTTTTTATTTGAATCTTGCTGTGATTCCCATGCACCCTGCAGCTGGACTGGACTGGAGACACAGATTTACTCACACGTCATTAGCGTGCGTCAGTATCCTCCAGGAAGTCAGCAACTAACAAGATGGCGTCAGCGTCGGATCAGCCAGCTGAAAAAGACACCGAGTTGGATGAATTATTGGACAGTAAGGTTTGGAGTTATATTTTAAGTATATGTGTCGCACTGAGTCAGTGCATTTTAGTCTCTTTTTTGTGTTGCAAATTGCTGTGACACACGTTCTGCTTTACTACTTGTGCGTATTCTCTGAAATGCGCAAGGTCTTGCACAGTAATTGTAGCGTTATCCTAGACTGCTCGCATCGACGCCCTTGTTGACCTTAAAATTTCAGTTAATTTTTAAAATTCTGTCTTAATTCTGCAAATATTCTTGTGCCATTCGTCTACATTCCATTGTAGTTTTTCGTCCAAAAAATGGAGACGTTATGTGAGGGAACGCTGAACTTTGTCCTTGAATTCTTAATTGATCGATGTTCAAGCGGCCGCATATAATCAACGAGGAAGAACCACTTTACTGTTGTTTTGATTAGGGGTATCTTTGTGGTTTAGGAGCATTGAATGAATGTAAATGTTAAGTAGAGAGTGTAAAAACTGTAACCAACAATGACACAGAAATTTACCAAAAATATTTTGAGCAAGATCTGAGCCAGCGCTGCCCAACGACTGTTAAGTTCATGTTTTGTACTCACTTAACATCAATTATTCTGTCTGCAAATGTAAATCAACTTAACGTGAATTAAGCGCATTTTTGGTTGCATTTGCAACAAGGATTTTGAGATTTTTCCTAGAACAAAAAAAGGATATGTGTGGTTATGAGAAGGAGTTGTATGTTCATGTAGTCTATAAAATGCCAATGTTGTACCATGTCCCTCTTATTCATAAACACACTTAGCTACATTTTTTTGCGACTACTTCTTCATTCTTACACCCCTTGCCGCCCCCCCCCCCCAACACACACACACACCGCTGCCACTGATTAGCAATTTTAAATCATTCAAGAAATATTGATAAGATGCCATCAGTGTACAGATCTTGAATAATAAAAAAATAAAAATTTTATCAACTCCATCAGACGGTGTTGACATTCATACTGATTGAGTAGAAAGGTCCTCCTAAAAACTTTATTTTTAATTTTTGTAATGGAAAACTAGAATTTACAAAGTGAACTTCACAAAGTGTTTCCAGTTTCCCTTTCTACAGTTCTTCTTCTGTCAACACCGTTGTGTACATCAACTTTGAAAAATAATTTTTTTCTGTCTTGTATATTTATTTATTTATATTTTAGAAAAATGTGTTACTTTTTGTTCAGTTTACTGTTTTGATATATTAGACACCAGCTGAACTACATGTAACAATGTGTTGTATCCATAGGAACAAAAATTATATAAGTTTACTTTTGATATGGAATGTAAAAAGAGAAGATATCTCAAAATGGGTTTTCTAAAGTCATAAAAATCACATCATCAATTTATAAAATGCATTTTACTACTTTACTCCACTGAAGACCTCCATTCATTACATCCCTAAGGATTTAACAGTTTTTGGATTGATCAAATTAAAATAAAGTATAATAAAGAGTTTTAAAGTGCCAGATGGAGTTGATACAAATCGTATTATGATGTGAACTAAACTTACTAAACTACAAAAAATTATTACATTTTAAACCTGCTACTTTACATGGTTTGTTAGCTAAGACCTGTATAACAGGTATCTGTTCAAAATTCATGAATCATTACATTGTTTTGTTTTTTTCTCTTATTTCAAGAATGCAATAACATTTAATTTTAACAGCTGTAGAGAGAGTTTTTAAAGAAATTATACTGTTTTACCTTTAAATAACTTGATATTTTTGCAGGTGCCCTTGATGACTTTGAGAAGACAAATGTTCCACCCTCTGTCCCAGAGGCAGCTGCTGGTCCAAATGCAGACCAAGGCGGTGACAAAAAAGTGAGCTTCATTTCATTGTAGTATTCATAGCAAAGTGAACATACATTAAGTCAGTACCAAAGCACACACTGCAACACAGTGTCCTACTATGCATAACCTACAACTACCCATGTTTGCAAGCAAGAGGGCAAAGGGAAACATAAACAATGCTATCTTAAAATCTAAGATTAAGCTTTTAAAACGTTTTATCTTACAATTTCCACCATCACCATCCTAGCCTGACAGGCCATCAAAATGTATAGTCTGGCAGCTTTGAGCGATGGACCAGGCTCAATCCAATCAGCGGTTGTCTCGCAAACTGCCTCTGCACACATTAGGTAGGGTGATAATAATAGATGGAGTGATGTGATTGGTCCGACCAAACTTGCAAGAACAGCTACTGAGGCCCTATGGTTAGTTTCTAGACGTACTTGCATAGCAAAACCATTTGCTACCACTAGAGTATGTCTAGATTTGTAGGCTAATACCATCTTCAATCTAATTTTAATCAAGAAAAGGTTTAATCATGGGTTCTGTGGTGTGTTCAGCTGGGGCATCTGCACCATGAACCTGGGGAGCCACGTTTGATTCTGACCCCTCCCCATCTCCCTCTCCCACTTATTTCCTGTTTACTGACAAAGTAATAAACCTAAACACGATTTCATAAGGCTTGTAAGTTCTGCGGCAAAGCAATGCAAGGCATCTTGAATGTGCTGCATAGAGGGATCCGAGAGACCCTTCATTTACCCTGTGATGAGTCATTTAACCATGACCATGATTGAGATCTTACCTAGAGTCCATTTAAAGGTGCCTAAAAAGCCCTTGTTTAATAAGTTGCAAATGACAGTGGAATTGTCAGTCATGAATTCTTCTGTTGTGGAAGAAACAAAAAAGCTTAGAGTTGAAATTTTATAATTAGATCCATTCAACCAGGGACAAAATGCTACATCATCAATTCCTCAACCTTCACTCATGAATTCTCAGGCATGTTCTCTTTGTAAAATTTAGGTGTTGCTTTGAGCATGAACAACTTTGCCTATTGGAGGTGTCAGTATCATGTATAACTTATATGTTGTATAATATCATGGCTCAGTTTGCTATAATTTATAAGTATATTGCATCAAATATTGTATATAAGTATATTGCATCAAAGCTCAGTCAGACTATCTTGTACCACAGCCCCCTCTGCTGGAAGACAGTCAGTTTTTTGAGGCCCTGTTTGAAGGAGACATGGCAAACCAGGCCAAAGAGGAATGGGAAAAGGCCATGGCTGAGCTTGCCCAGGAGGAGCCAGAGCTCCTGCAACATTTCCATAAACTATCTGAAGCAGCAGGGAAAGTTGGTATGTGTAAGAATATTTACGTTATTTACGTGCTAAACAGAATACTATTGTATTTTAAAGTTAGCTACTGTGGATTGTAGAATATGAAGCTATGCTTATTTAACAGTTCATATGCATGATGTACAGCTGTACAAAAAGAGATATATTTGTATTATTACTTTTGTTCCTAAAGGCTCTGATGTAGCCTCACAGCAGGAGTTCACCTCTTGTCTAAAAGACACCCTCAGTGGATTAGCAAAAAATGCTGATTACTTGCAGGTAATCCCATGATATGAATTGATGTCAGAAATGTGAAGTATGAAATAAATAATTGTGGAACAAAAAGCCAACATGTTAAATAGTGTTTTTAATCCCTTTTTCAGAACTCCGGTTTAGCTGGAGAGGACCTGGCAAAGACATTAGAAGGACTCGGATTAGACGACAGTGGGGAGGGTGGAGGAGAGGATGGAAATATTTTACCCATAATGCAGTCTATCATGCAAAATTTGCTCTCCAAGGAAGTTCTTTACCCATCACTCAAAGAGATTACAGAAAAGGTATAACTGTCAAATCATCAATAGCATATTGTGAAGATGTATCTATGGCATAAATTGACTTTGTCCAGAATTGTGTGTTAACAAGTCATTGACTTATCACTTCACTTTAAGTACCCAGAGTGGCTAAACAGCAACAAAGAGTCCCTTTCAGCTGAAGAATTCAGTCGTTATGAACAACAACACAAGATCATGGGAGACATTTGTTCCCAGTTTGAGAAAGAAGGAGATCAAGAAAACAGTTTTGAGAACATCCTGGAACTTATGCAGAGGGTAATTCATTCCATTAGTTATTTACAAGATGCTCCATTAAAACATCAGCGATTAATCTTTTATGTTTTCATAACACATTGCATATATTTTGCATATATGGCAGCTGCAAGATTTGGGACAACCACCAAAAGAGTTGGCAGGAGAAGCGGTATGTAAATCCACAGATTTTACTAACGCAGATGAGTTTCACTCAAACTACTTGTAAAGTGCTTCACAGCTGTTCTGTTTGTGCTTCTTTGTTTTTGTCCTTACAGCCTCCTGGTCTGAACTTCGACATGGAATCTTTGAATATCCCAGGTGCGCCTGGGGCCGGATCTGCTGAGCAGTGCTCAATAATGTGATGGGTTTATATCATTAGACACTGTACCAGGTGTTTGCAATACTGTCTAACAAAAAACACGCTGCTCCAGGAGGATGAGGAGACCGAAGTCAGACCCTCAACTGACATGATCAGATCCGATATCTTCTGTTATGAATACCTTCAGGAGAGATGTCTGAGTATACAAATTCACATTGTGGATGCAGACAAGACCCCAGTGCAGTGCGTTAAAAAGCCTTGTTCTTATTGATTAATCATTCACAAGAAAATAGCTCCTTTTGAATTCTATAACTTAAGTCTAGTCACATCTCTACAGTCCTCTTATTGGTTAGAAGGTTTGATTAAAGGCTGATCAGTTTAGATCATCTCATGGTCGCAGGTGAACATAAGTGGAATTGGCGCTATGGTTTAGTCAGTGGTTTACATGGTTCTGTTAAGTTGCCAGGTGGTGTCGGCAGGTGTGTAAATAACCTGCGTCTCACTGGGGTCCTAAGCTTGTCCTGCCTGTAATGGAGTGGGGAGAGTATCAAGCCTTAAGTGTAATTAATTTATATGGATAGAGGGTCTCACTGATGATAACCAATAAGTACCACTATAAACCTCAGGGTAGCAATACTGTTCACTTACCTCTGGGGTCTTTGTTTATGAAGCACCATGGCAAGTTCTTAAAATATGTAAGTGAATAAGTGATTAAGTATATGGCATAAACCATGGATTTAATCTACTGACTCTGGACTATTAGCCGTGTATACATAATCAGGATTTTCACAATTTCAGAGAAACATTCCTATTTCCTAGAAAACACCTCAAAACCACAAATGTTCTGTCATATTCTGATTGTCTTTCAGTCATCGATGGTGTAATAGTGACACTGTAAAAGGATATCATGTACTTGGTTCCCTGTGTGACTATATTCATAATACCCAGACATCAATTATTACTCTGAAATCATCATAACTTGTGATGTAAAAGTAAATTGAGATAAGGAACAAAATTGTATGGAATGTGTAATTAAATTTATATCAGGACTTTAAAGTAATGTGCCTCCTCATCCTCTGTGTTGGCCCCTTGTATATTGTACAGTGTTGTTGTGTTCAAATGTTGTGTTTAAGCTATGTTATCTATTGTCTCTCTTACTGATCACTTACATGTACAGTCCTGGCACCAAACGTGTGACAATTCAACTGTGGTGTAAGACAGGATAAACAATCAACTGTTTAGAATTTTGGTAGGCTTAATTTATAGCAAAGCAATAACACATTAATTCAGTAGGGAGAGTACTAATGGTAAAGTATAAAGCTGACGAAAGGGGCACATCACCCAAATTGCATTTGATGAACCTGTTACAACCTTTCACTCCCACTGCATCTTTTTTTCATAATAAAGAGGTACAAGTCTGGTTGAAACAGCAACAATGTGTCTTTGATCATTGGGTGTGTAACTTATATTAAATATGTGCGTTGGTATTTTCATAAAATAAACGTAGTGCCTACAGTGGGCTTTACCCCATAGCTCTAGCCTTTAACCCACACCGGAAAATGCGACGTGGAACCTTGGATGATGGCGCTTTCGTGCGCCACGAACAGGAAGAGGTTGCGTTTACGTCGACGTGTCAGCCAAGGAAGTGGAATGACTGGGCTGCAGCCTTCCAGCCAGAAAAAATATTAGAAAGGAACTGACAGTATCAAGCTATTAAAAGCTGAGCTGTGGATGAAAAGTTGTTAGATCGTGCGCTTTTTTCACAAAGCATCTTCCTATATCATTGTCTGTGGGGGTGTAACAACGTCTTTGAAGATGTTGACGAAATTTGAAACGAAGTCGGCTCGTGTTAAAGGTAAGTTAGCAAGCTAGCGCTAGCTGCGACGCTAGTTCGCCTCTAGTCATCAAAACAAAAATGTTAAGTTATGGAACTTTGTATACTTCTGGAGTAAGAAAGCATGCATCAATTTCCAATGGTACCAACATGTGCCTAATTTAGTTGTTTACCAAACACTGCCTCTCTTGAAAAGTGGGATCCTTGCGTTAGCCGTAAATGTTACGAAGAGCAAACACTTGCAATATTAGCGTTGATGTCTGTTTTAGGATACATTTAGTTATTGATAGAGATCCTGCATTGTGGCTGTTAACGCTAGTTGTCTGTCTTTGGTGATGATTGTGTAATGATGTTAGAATTTTCTGAGTATCCAATCTGGTCAGTAACCCTTCTTTTGCTAGCTTGGTAACGTTAGCTAATGTCACAACGTCCCTGTCTATGTTGTGTTTTATCTATCATTTCTTTTTCTAGGACTTAGTTTCCATCCAAAGAGACCATGGATTCTCGCAAGCTTGCACAATGGAGTCATTCAATTGTGGGATTACCGCATGTGCACTTTGATTGATAAATTCGACGAGCACGATGGTAGCTTTACACTCTTATAGAAAACTCACCTTCCAGTATTTACCTTGGCGGTGACGTTTTCATTGAGAAATGCATTATTTGTTACAGGCCCAGTCAGAGGGATTGACTTTCACAAGCAGCAACCCTTGTTTGTGTCCGGTGGCGATGACTACAAAATTAAGGTTCGAAAGAATATCAAAAACACAATTGTAAATGTGTTAGAGTTGATAAATTTGCTACAGTGCTCATTCCATGAAACAGAAATGTTTACATTTTTTCATGCTCTCATCTCAGGTGTGGAATTACAAGTTAAGGCGATGTCTCTTCACACTCCTTGGGCACCTTGATTACATCCGGACTACCTTTTTTCATCATGTGAGTATAACCCTCTTAAATAAGCTTCAACAAAATACTTATAACACTTTGGGATATGTCATTGCATAGGCCTACATTTAAACATGCTGCCTCGTGCTGTTTGCAGGAATATCCCTGGATTTTGAGTGCATCAGATGACCAGACCATCCGCATCTGGAACTGGCAGTCTCGTACCTGTGTCTGGTGAGTGAAGTTGTCCCTCAGATCAAACTTTTCCAGTCATGTTTGAGATCGTACACTTGATATAAAAAGATTTTATTTCTGTTATCTCATCTCAAAATACCGTAAACCTATCCAAGATAAGCTATGTGATGCTTAGTTGTAGTGTATAACATTTTTTTTTCCTTCACTTGTGCGTATATTTGATTGTGTATGTGTCTGTCAACCTGTGTTTTACAGTGTGCTGACTGGTCACAACCACTATGTGATGTGTGCTCAGTTCCACCCCTCTGAGGACCTGGTGGTGTCGGCAAGCCTGGATCAGACAGTGCGCGTGTGGGATATTTCTGGTGAGGATGTGTGGGAAAGGATGAGACTTGAAGAGGGGTGGACTTGGGCCTAATAGGATGGATGGGTGGGGAGAGAAGGTGGGGAAGAGAAGACACCCCAGTGTCCTCAGACTCCTTCATCTCTGTGTGAAGATTTGATCTCTGTGGGCTGCTCACAGAAACACTTCTTTTCCTTAATTCTATCAGCTAAGATGCCATCAGGCATTAGTGGAGGTCAGGGCATTTCTCCTGCCACTTTTTTAGTAATGGAGCCTAGTCTTGTCTTATGTTGGTTGTGGACATTGATTTGAAGAGACTCTTGAGTAGGAAAAATGGCCAAATCCCTTGAAAGCATTTGGAGGCTTGACCATTTTGCTCCTGTTGTTTTTTTAAGAGTTGTTTCAGATTAATCTTCACAAAGAAACCCTGACATAATAAGAGTGTGTCCAGGGTTAGTCAAGGTCAACACAGGAAATGGGAGATTTGATACTCCCTCACACAAGAAGTGTTTCTGTATCAATGCATGTCAGTACCTCTTGATTTGTCTGTGCTGTTTTTTTCCCAGTTACACTGTCCTTTGTCAATATCTTCTTCCATTTCCTCTAACCATTCAAACAAGTAACCTCTTACAGTGGCTTCCTTTCTGCTTCAGAGTTAGTCATATTGAGGTCATATTCTCTAGACTTGTACCAAAAAAACTAACTATACAGTTTCTTTATTTTCAGCTTGTTTTTTGTCTGCTTAGTTAATCTGTGGCTTATGTTCCATCTGCATGGGGGAATCCTGAATAGAGAAATAGTTTGAGCATGAGTGCTTCCAAACACTTATTGCAGTTTTTACCGTGGCTGATTCAGTTACTGTGTGACAGGAAGATAGTCGCACGGACCACAGACATTTGTAAAATCATGGGTACCTCATGTTGCATCTCTTTTACTGTCCCCTCTGAGGTTTTCCCAGTTAGCTGTAGTATTACTCCAATGTTAATGTTTTATGGCAGACTGTCTTACCCTTTTTGCTCATTGACATACATGTTATTACTCAGGAATCATCTAACAACAGCATGAACTAGCTTGCAGACTTGCAGACTCATTCTCTCAGTAACCCAGTGCCCCATCAGAGCATATCACAACACCCTCCCCCAGCCTCCACTGCCCCATCAGTAAACTTCAACCCTGTTCAGTTCCACCAGTTCCCATGCTCCTCCAGAAACATCCACACCTGTACATTGGTTCCCTCTCATTGCACCTTATTTCCCCAGCTCTCTTGGACTGTTGATTTACTCAGTGATTTGGCTGCTGGAATCACCAGCACAATATGTTTTCTTCCTTGTCATCTCCTACACCAAAACTGTAATATCCTGTTCATGTATATGTGATTGATTAGTCATTTGATTGTGTCCCTGACACTTCCTCTAAACCAAATCGCATGATTTCTGTGCTTTCAGAATCATATTGATCTAATTTGAAACCATTGTTGATGACCTGTACAATTTTGTGAATTGCTTTTCTTTGGATGGGAGAACTGGAACATTGTTTGTGCTTGTAATTCAGACCCCCTCTGTTGTCAAGTTGTCAACAGTCCAACAGTGTCTGCTGTGTGCTTCACGACCTTTAAAAGATTTTTTGTTTTTGTGGCAAGTTTAATCATTTCATTCTGGAAAAAATTGTAATTAGATGACTGAGTAACATGCCTCTTATCCCCACCTCTCCTCCCCTTGTTCTCTTTCATTGGTCTTGTCATGTTTCTTGTGATTGGTTCGTCGCCCTGTATTTTTGCGCGGATTGTCGGTTCCAGGTTTGAGGAAGAAGAACCTTTCACCTGGCGCCGTGGAGACAGAAGTACGGGGCCTTACAGGGGTGGATTTGTTTGGCGCATCTGATGCCGTCGTGAAACACGTTCTTGAGGTATGTGCTGTCAGCCTTCTTTCTCTGGTGCTCAACGAATGCAAATTGTTGTTTCCCCAAATGATAAATGTGTTACTCTACTTTAAGTTCAATCGTTACCAAGTTATTAACGAAACTCCACATAGTAAGTTAGCACCATGGGTAAGACCTCATGCAGAAACACTGATGAGTCAGCTCAAAGTTAACACGTGTAACATGAGGGCTACAGTTCAAACATGATAACATTGCTTGTCAACAGACTTTGGGACATGGAATAAACCAGGAAATAAGACATTACAAATTCATGTTAATGTTAAGGTTTGTTATGTCTTCATGATGTTGAGCTGTGAGATTTATAGGTATAGGAAGAGCTCAAGGATGTGTGTGTGTGTGTGTCTGTCTCTTCCCTCAGGGCCATGACCGTGGTGTCAACTGGGCCGCCTTCCATCCCAGCATGCCTCTGATTGTGTCAGGAGCGGATGATCGTCAGGTCAAGATCTGGAGGATGAATGGTGAGTAGGTATACAGTGTAAAAATAACATTATTAGTGTTATTGTTTTAGTTACATTAGGTTTCATTTTCTTGTTGCTGTTGTTCTGTCTTCTGAACTCTCTGCATTGTCCTTCACGCTGTTCACACAGAGTCCAAAGCATGGGAGCTAGACACCTGCAGGGGACATTACAACAACGTGTCCTGCGCGGTCTTCCATCCCCGCCAGGAGCTCATCCTGTCCAACTCGGAGGACAAGAGCATCCGTGTGTGGGACATGTCTAAGAGGACCGGTGTGCAGACATTCCGCCGGGACCATGACCGCTTCTGGGTGCTTGGAGCTCACCCTAACCTGAACCTATTTGCTGCAGGTGAGTAAGCCCTCTCAGTGCCTCCCTAGTCCCTCAAACAGATAAGTCATGCCTTTGCAGCACAAAAAAACAACAAAAACAAATGTGTTTTAGAACTCTACGTCAGAGCAGCGTAGTTCATTTTCTTGTTTCTGGACTCTGAATTAATCAATGATGTGCAGCTTTTGCATTGTCAGAATAGCACTAAGCTACGTGTGTCTGCAGGCCATGATAGCGGGATGCTGGTGTTCAAGCTGGAGAGGGAGAGGCCTGCCTACGCAGTGTATGGCAACATGCTGTATTATGTAAAGGACCGCTTCCTGCGCCAGCTGGACTTCAACAGCAGCAAGGACACGGCTGTCATGCAGCTGCGTAGGTGTGTGTCTCAGCGGGACAGTGGGAGTCATACTGGTCAAAGGCCAGGATTGTGGAATCTCTGGGCCTTTATGTAAAAATGACACAATTGAGTGAGAAGGACTTTTTAAGATTGGAGTTGAGGTAGTTGATAACTTTGGCTTAATATTTTTTCTTTCTATAGTGGCTCCAAGTTCCCTGTGTTCAGCATGTCATACAACCCAGCTGAGAATGCGGTCCTGCTGTGTACTGTAAGTATTGCGGTACTGCCTGTTTATTTAGTGCTGGAAACATCCAAACACATCAACCACAGTTGAAATGACTCGCAGACAAATGTATAACTTCATTCTGTTGTTTCTCTCCTGACTAAATAGAGAGCAACTAATCTTGAGAACAGCACCTATGACCTCTACTCCATCCCACGAGAAAGTGACTCTCAAAATCCAGATGGTATGTCTGCCTCATCCTACCTTTAAGAGCTGATTCCTCTTCAGCCACAATGCAAAGTTGTAAGGAGGATTCGTATGAGAGTTTTAGAGATGTGAGATACTGATGGACATTTCTCTGTAATGCTTACTTTCAGCTCCGGAAGGCAAGCGCTCCTCTGGTCTGACTGCTGTCTGGGTGGCCAGGAACAGGTTTGCTGTTTTGGACCGCATGCACTCGGTAATAATCCATTTCCCTCTTGGCGCATGGCTCTCCTCCTCTGTGAAAAGTAAACTGTGAAATTGCCTTTCTGTTTTCAGTCCTCTTGCAGCAAAGGGTATTTGCCACCAGTCCTAATGACTTTTTAACCCCCCTTGTTCATGCTAGCTGCTGATCAAGAACCTGAAGAATGAGATTGTGAAAAAGGTACAGGTCCCTAGCTGTGAGGAGATCTTCTACGCAGGAACAGGCTCCCTGCTGCTGCGCGATGCTGACGGAGTCACGCTGTTCGACGTGCAGCAGAAGCGCTCCCTCGCCACCGTCAAGATCGCCAAGGTCAAGTACGTGGTGTGGAGCACTGACACCAGTCACGTGGCCCTGCTGGCCAAACACGGTAAGGCTGCATCCCCAATGGCAAAGTTCTGTGGCTAAATGGCAATGTCACTCAGAGCCATCAAAGACTTGAATCAACTAGTCATGAGTCAGCCTAATTTAAACCTGTAGAGCCTTGGAGAGTTCAGAGTTTAGGGCTTAAGAGCATTAAGATTCAGCCACTTTTTCATTCAGGCTTTCTCTCTCTGGTCCTTGAGGCTAATCTTGACCTTTTCTCTCTCTCTCTCCCTCTCTCCCTTTCTCCCTCTCCCCCTCTCCCGTCCTCACAGCCATCATGATCTGCAACAGGAAGCTGGAGAGCTTGTGCAACATCCATGAGAACATCCGTGTGAAGAGTGGTGCCTGGGACGAGAGCGGAGTCTTCATCTACACCACCTCTAACCACATCAAATATGCCCTCACCTCAGGGTATGACACACACACAGAGCTATTTTATGATACAATTATTAATATGTTGTTGTTGTTGTAATATTAAACCGTATTGTTATTGTTCCTGATTGGGCTGCTTTTCTTGTCTCTCTGCAGTGATCACGGCATCATCCGCACGCTGGACCTGCCTATCTACGTGACACGTGTGCGGGGGAACAGTGTGTACTGCTTGGACCGCGAGTGCCGCCCTCGTGTGCTCAACATCGACCCCACCGAGTATCGCTTCAAACTGGCCCTGGTCAGCCGGAAATACGAGGAGGTACGTGGCAGTAGCTGCTGCCCTGCATGCAATTGTCATCCCACATACTTACTCTGAACATACACAAAAACCTATTCAGAAACTTGCATATGTTTTCTTAGTATTTGCTTTTAAAATGTATTGTTAATGGTTCTATTCATTGTCATTGTGGACTCATTGCACTAGCTTACTTGACTTGTCTTCTGTCACTTTCCAAGCTTTCTTGGGTTGACCACTTAGATTTTTTCCATCAGGTGTTGCACATGGTACGCAATGCTAAACTGGTGGGCCAGTCCATCATTGCCTACCTGCAGAAGAAGGGCTATCCTGAGGTGGCACTCCACTTTGTGAAGGACGAGAAGACCCGCTTCAGCCTGGCTCTGGAGTGTGGCAACATTGAGGTGTGTGAAAGAGGGTGGCAGAGATACCTAGAAGTTTGTCTTACTGACTTTCAGCTGATGAGCTGCTGCAGTCTTTTCTAAATTACACACTTCTTTTCTCATTTGTGGCTAAATAATAGAACTGATCTGACAACAGAATGTGGGATTATAGCAGGAGTGCACCGTCTCCCCTTCATTTGTAGGTGGCGCTGGAGGCTGCTAAAGCACTGGATGACCGCGGCTGTTGGGAGCGCCTGGGAGAGGCTGCACTGCTGCAGGGTCACCACCAGGTGGTGGAGATGTGCTACCAGAGGACCAAGAACTTTGACAAGCTCACCTTCCTCTACCTCATCACTGGAAACCTGGCCAAGCTCCGCAAGATGATGAAGATCGGTGAGTGAAGATGGCAGACAGTCATCTACTCCTGTAGAATTGAAAACTGCATCATGTGAGAAGCAGAAGCACATGCAGTGCAACATTTGGGGTAGGAAAAGTAACTGTGGGACTGTGTATGTGTGATCTATAATGATCCCTCTTGTGACTGACTTATAGCTGAGATCAGGAAGGACATGAGTGGACACTACCAGGGGGCCCTGTATCTGGGCGACGTCAGTGAGAGAGTGCGCATCCTGAAGAACTGTGGTCAGAGTAAGTATTTACAATGCAGCTCCAAAGCCCTTATCCCTCTTTGAACCCAAACAGTGCATATTGGACCCACAGCACTGAAGGGTCTGTTTTAGTAGGACTCTAGCGTAATGGTGGCCTTCGGTTGTTAGTCTATAAGTCATGTGTGCTTGGCTTGTTGTGTTCCAGAGTCTCTGGCTTACCTGACCGCTGCCACTCATGGACTGGATGAGGAGGCAGAGGCCCTGAAGGAGACCTTTGACCCTGAAAAAGAGATGGTAAGAACCAGAACAACACATTTCACAACTAGATTAGAGTCATCTCTAGTGTTTGTTGTATTATCATGCCGTCTTTGCTGATATGTCATTACATCAAAATACCTATTTATATTAGCAATGCTGTTATCTCTTTTATGCTTTTACACTTATATGCTTTTATGAAGTATCTTCACAGTCGGTTTGAAAGGAAAATGAATGTTTTCTGGCTGTTAGATTCCTGAGGTGGACACCAATGCCCAGCTGCTGCAGCCCCCGCCCCCTATCAACCCCCTGGACACCAACTGGCCTCTGCTCACCGTCTCCAAGGGCTTCTTCGAGGGCGCCATCGCCGCTAAAGGTACTATTATAATTATAATAATAATTATTATTGTTGTTATTATTATTATAACTACAAGTACATTTTATTTGTGTAGCATCTTTCATGCAGAGACTGCAGCTCAAAGCTCTTGACAAGGTGAACTCCTCTGTGCCTGCATTAATGTCTGTATGTAACATTGGCGTGTGTTCCAGGTAAAGCGGGTCAGATGGCGGCAGACCTGGACATGGACGCCCCAGGAGGAGAGGGCTGGGGAGAGGACGCTGAACTGCACCTGGATGAAGGTGTGTATGAACGTCCTCCCCTCCCGTCTGTTTCTCACCGTTTCTCTCCATCTCTCCTGCTGTTTGTCTTATGAGTGTGTTTGTGGTACCCCTTCAGATGGCTTTGGTGATGCCCAGGATGTGCTGGGCGATGAGGTTGGCATCGGGAAGGAAGAGGGAGGCGGCTGGGACGTGGAAGAGGATCTAGACCTGCCACCAGAACTGGTAAGGAGTGCTCTTCACTATTCAGACTTTTTCAAACTGTTAGGCTTGGGATAGACCTGGACTTCCTTTTTGACTACTTCATTGTGAATCTACACTTCCCCAAAAGACTATGAGGGGCTATATGTGTTTGTGGAGCACTTCACAAGAGCTTGTCTATGTTATTCACTGTTTATAAAGTGGCAGTGACACTCACCTCACCTCTTGACCAATAGGAGTTGCCTGCTGGAGCAGGAGGCGGAGCTGAGGAGGGCTTCTTTGTGCCACCCACCAAGGGCATGAGCCCCACCCAGATGTGGTGCAACAACTCCCAGTTGCCTGTGGACCACATTCTTGCTGGGTCTTTTGAGACCGCCATGAGGGTGAGTCCTGTACCCTGTTCAGTTTTTTTTTTTTTAGCTCATGGTCACTATTTTTATTGTTTATTTTCCATATTTTAGGAGAATCACACCTGTCAAAGAGTGGCATTTTATGTTGTATGTCAGGGTTGTAGAACAGTCCCTTTTCAGCAGCTCAAACTAACAGACCTTAAATGACAATGTAATGTAATGGAGCTTGTGCGCTGTCCTCAGGTCAGTCAGTGAGTCATGTTTTTTCCTCCCTCCTCTTCCCTTAGCTCCTGCATGACCAGGTAGGAGTGGTGTGCTTCGAGCCCTACAAGCAGCTCTTCATGCAGACACTGTCCCGCGGGCGCACCGCTTACCTGGGCCTGCCGTCACTGCCCTGCCTGCGTGGCCACCCGCTGCGCAACTGGAAGGACGCTGGCGCCAAGGGAGGCATCCCGGCCGTGGGCCTGCGCCTGGCCGACCTCATCTCTCGCCTGCAGCAGTGCTACCAGCTGACCACGGCCGGACGCTTCGAGGAGGCTGTTGAACGCTTCCGTGCCATCCTGCTCTCTGTGCCACTGCTGGTGGTTGACAACAAACAGGAAATTGCTGAGGTAATAGACTGTGTGTGTGTGTGTGTGTGTGTGAAAATTTTGCGTGTTTACTATAAGTCACCACCTGTTGCTTAAAGACATTCGTGTCCACCTGTGAAATTGCTCATCCCTTGGTGTTTTTGTGTTTAAATGCCTGATTGGTCAGTTAGCCTGTGTAATCCTTGAGCCAGATTCCAGGTGCATGATGGGATTTTTCTTCCCTCCTCAGGCCCAGCAGCTCATCACCATCTGCAGAGAGTACATCGTTGGGCTCACCATGGAAACGGAAAGAAAGAAGCTACCAAAAGACACGCTGGACCAACAGAAGCGGCTGTGTGAGGTATGACCCTTAGGGTGGATGGAGATGGGACGAGACTGTCTCTGTGCTTTGTGTAGAAATCCTAACAATAGGACTTTCCATGAAAGAATTAATGTCATAAATGGGGCACATGCACTTGACATGACATGATGGCCTTTAGCGTGGCTCTGCTGTTTTTTTTTGGCATTAGCAGTGTTGATCCACTATAGATGATTAACGTGTCTTTCCTGTTTCATCCACCAGATGGCAGCATACTTCACACACTGTAACCTGCAGCCCGTTCACATGGTCTTAGTACTGCGCACAGCTCTTAACCTCTTCTTCAAACTGCGCAACTTCAAGACTGCGGCAGGCTTTGCACGCCGTCTGCTTGAACTGGGCCCCAAACCAGAGGTGGCGCAACAGGTGAACTGCTCACTTTCTGTGTTTGCGTGTGTTACACAGATGGTGTGTGTGTGTCTGTGTGTTTCTCTGTGTGTCTTCAAAGGTAAGAGCATTACCATAGAATTTGCTAGCTCATTATAGTGGTACCTTTGTCCCCTATCAGACAAGGAAAATTCTGGCAGCCTGTGAGAAGACTCTGACAGATGCCCACCAGCTGAACTACGATCCCCATAATCCCTTTGACCTGTGCGCCGCCTCATTCACTCCACTCTACCGGGGTCGTCCAGTGGAGAAGTGCCCCCTGTCCGGAGCCTGCTATTGCCCCACATACAAGGGCCAGGTCTGCAGGGTCACACAGGTAGGCCCACCTCACAGCCCCCCCCCTCATACTACAAAATGACAAAAATGACAAAACACAAGACCATGGAACTAAATAAGTGACTGCTGGTGTGATCTACTGTTTTTATTGTGGCTTGCCTGTGTTAACTTATGTCAGCTTTTAGACATTTGTGGGACTGAAGTAACAAAAAGTGACTCTTGTTTGTTTGTCATCCAATAAGAAATGTCAATAATGGGAGTATGCCAAGTTGTAAAATACAAAATATTTTGACTTTTGTCTCCCAGGTAACAGAGATTGGGAAGGATGTGATTGGTTTGCGTGTGAGCCCTCTGCAATTCCGCTAGAGGGATGAGAAAGGAAGTGCAACAGGTCCACCTAATGGTGTGAGTCTCCAGGCTCACTGCTGATGGAGGTTACAAAAACCGAGTGCAATTGGTTGTGGGATGTATGTAAACCGGCACATTTGATTATGTCAGAAAATGTAATGCCTTGTTTGTCCCCTCTGGCTTCCCTTCAGCTTCCTTGTCTGATTCCCCACCCTTCTGCATTTACACAGGAAGTAGTAGCACTGAGCTCAAGTCTTTGAGCAGAGCTGTGAACTTCCATTTGTACATTACCAAATAACCCCTTTTTCTGTCTCTGCAAACCCTGGCTAACCATCTGTTGTTGTGCCTGACACCCTTGTATTTATCAAGTGAGCTAAGAACTGTTCTGGACACAACAAACATTAACCTTTATATGTAGACTAAATGCTTCAAGTAAAATGTTAAGTAATGTTTTATGGATATAGGTATGCATTCCATTTCGATTGCACACATAGATCATCTAAGTTTATTTGGCTTCATTGAAATTGCATTAGCCTAGATGAATACTATGTCTTGGCTCCTCTATGGAAAATGTATCCGATATATAATTTTGCAATTCTTTCTTCTGCGAACACTGAAATAAATATTTGCCCTCTCAGTTTGTGCCTGGTTTTGATCACCTGACCCAATAACTAAGTACCAGAAAATTGCAACATCAGTGCTTGATTGGTTATATTCTGACCACCAAATTAACCCAGTTGACTTTAGTTTGTGAGATTTGCCAACTGGAAAATGCTGTTAGTAGTTCATTACACTGAGTGCAGTTCACATGATGCTCGTTAAGACACTGTACTTTTATTTTTCTCTCCACTGAGAATCTCATGCTTTCAATTTGTTACATTAACTGTTTAAATCAAATTTTTGAATCCATTTTAGTGACGCAATTACTTGTGCCATAAAAATGTTACAAAAAACAACTGTATATATATTACATAGCAAACGATTCCTTTCACGGTAAAATGATAATGCTCTGCACGTATAAAAAATATAACAGATGAAATGGATCAAGTAGAAAGTGACAGTCAGAGATAATTGAAAACAATACATGCTCAATCAGCGGTGCCCCACAGGCTGTAGCTAGTTCAGCAGACCTGACCTGCCAGCGTGGCCTTTCTCCGTCCTCGCTCCCTCCATTTTTCCTCTCGCTACTACACTCTACATCTCTTCATTTCTCCCTCTCTGGTGCACATTTTCTCTCCTGCCTGTGTATCAGAAGTCCTTCTCGCAGCCTGCTTGCTTGCTCATAATCATCCGACTGACGTCAATGTTGTTGTTGTTAAAGACGTCTTTAGCCTTGGTGATGGTGGCGACAGGGAGGGATCGGGTGCGCCCCAAGATCCAGGCAAAGTCTACATGAAACAGCCGCAGAACATCAGTGCAGGAGTAGACCAGGGCCGAGTTTTCATAGTCGGTGGACAGGATCCAGTATGGGGTGTAGGGAAGCACTGGAGATCAAATGGCAGTGTAGAACAGTTCAGTTCACAGTGATCCATATCACAGATCAGACCAAATTCTACTGTTCATTCATGGCAAACTCATGATCAAAACTCATGGAGGACTTTTCAAACATGCAGGATGGATCGATTTGACAAAGGGATATGTGATAAACAACAATGCAGGGCTATCTAGGTGTGTTTGTGTATGTGTGTGTATTTTGGTTACAGCCATCTGTAACGTGAGCATCCATGCTGATGTGGTTGTGTGTCCCTCCTGTACTCACCGTAGGAGAAGCTGATGCCCAGTTTGGCCGGCTCCCTCATGTCCTGCACAACAGCAGTGCCCTCAATGGTCCTTAGTTCACCCTTTCTGTAAGGCCACACAAAACCAAACCTGTTTCATTTCATCATCTGGCATAGTCAGTGTTAAGGTTTACTTTTCAAAAGCTATTCCATGCTTATAAGCCACATTCCATTTATGACAGCCTCATTTGCATGACATAGAATTAAGCAGATGATGATTGTTAGTTTCAATTTGATTAGCATTATTGAACTGTTTATTGCATTACTCGCAATGCAGTTGTAATAGCATTACATAAAAATGAACATATGTAAAACTGATTTAAAACAGGCATAGATATGTCAGGATTAAAAAATTACTTCTTTGTTTTAGTACTCTCTTTGCATAGGCTTAGTACAGTACAGTTCTGTAATTTTGCCACTTACAGTATCTCTGAGCTGACAACACGAACACTCCCATCTGCTTTCATGGTAAAGTTGGACTCAATGCACCTCCCTTTCTCAAACTGAGCCGGCAGTTTTGCAACCTCATACCACCTTCCCAAGAACTGAAACACATAATGCAGCAAAGGCATGGTTGCCATCTACTTCAGGTGGTTGGTTACAAAACAAAGGACAAAAACAATTGTCAGGGGGGAAAAATCCAAACAATTTGAAAAATTACAAAAATACGCTGTAAACTTCTACTTTCACTTGTCTGAGGCATAGCTGATGATCTCTGAAATGCACTGAAACATGCTGTCGGGGGGTGTGGGGGGGAATCTGTCATACCTTTTTCATACTGAAGGCAGATTGCACCGGGGGGTCAGGGCAAGGTCCCCAGTGAGGTACCTGTGCACTGATGAGTGGTACCAGAAGGGGCAGGATCAAGGTGATAGACTGCTTCATGGTGACAGTGTTGACCTGGACTTGAAATGCAGGTGAACAGCACATACTTTTGGGTATTAAATTAGAAAGAACAGAGGCAGACCGAAGCAATCCTAATGTCCATGTTGTTTGCTACACACACCACCAAAGATTTATGAAGGCTCAAGTAGTAAACTTTAAGAATCTGGTAAACAAAAGACCACATAACTGCAGCTTACATATAGCTCCCAACAAATGCAGCATGTGATATTTACATTATCTCTTAATATCTATCATATGTACACAAATATTTACACTTGGTTGACAAACTTGGTGTAATTTCTGTGACTTATATAGTCTACAGGCTTTATTTCCTCTTTCTGTCATTTGCAAAGACATACAGCACAGGCATTTCATTCTTACAGAAGAAAAAGACGAAATGGTGAGAAAAAACAAAACAAAAAACAATAAAAGAAAATGCGACAGCTTACCTCTGTGGACTCTGTGTGTGAATATTCAACAAATCATGGTGTCCTGTGTATTTATAAGGACATCTCTAGTGGCCAGGATCACGTTACTCGAGAGCTGTGTGTCATGAATGAGTGTCTTTGTGAGGGATGAGCTTATCTCGGACATGAAGCGAGCCATTAGACAAATTGAAATCATGGGGGACATTCCGGTCGAAATTTAATTGGTCTACATCTACACTTGAGGGAACACCTCTCCCATGCTTGTTGCTCTTTCAAGTTACACTAGAATAGTGACAGATATGAAATCTGAGTCTTTGCTTATTCATGTGACTTACCTATATTACAATTTTATTTTTTTTTAATCTAAAAAAGGTTATTTTCTGTCCTCCTAACAGATGGGTTGTTTGCTTGTTTGCTTAAAATACAGACGTTTGCATAGGTTGCTTACAATACTGTGCTAGTATGGCCAGGCTCAACCTCAAAACACACTGAGGGCATGAACTGAGGGCGTGCAGCACTGATGACAATGCAGGACAGGCAGCAATGTTCGCTGGCCAGTTATGAAGGGCCCCTGCTGTCACTGCACATGCCAACAGACTGACTCACAGCTGGGGCAACCTGCATTACTTCACCAGAGGAGCTGAAATGCCACCGATTCACAAAACAAAACTGTTTGTTATGGGACGGAACAAGTAGGCTACACACTGAATCATGGGCCCTCTCTTGAATTTCACACCATTCCTGCAAATACGAATAGTCCCCCAACAGCTAAGCCCTGAGGGCAACTCACCAGTCTGCCCCAAATCCTCCATCACTTCCCTATCTTTGATGCGCTTCTACATAATTTGTTTCTAAATGTTTCTTGGCCCTTGTGTTATATACTGTGTGTTAACAACAAAGCTGTGTTGATTATTTGAGTGATTTTGACAGAAAGCAAAGAACATGGGCGTCATTTTCACCTCAACAACTCATTGTGTTTATTCAGGTGAACCCCTTGATACTGGATTATGGAGGACATTTGTGACAGATACAGATAAATATATTCCTTGTTCACAGCTTGAGCAGAGATGACAGTTTAGGAGAGAAGTAGCTGTTTTCATTACGCCGGCATGCTACTGCAGTTGCTATGGTCCGTGGCGGTCATGTTGTCAGTCTTGATGCCATGAGAATGAAGCTTGTCCTTCAGTTCTGCAATGACATCTTCAGGGAGAGAGCGAGACCTGCTGATGATCCAGGCGAACTCCACATAGGTTTGCTCACTGATGTTGGTGCAGGAGTAAATCAAAGAGTAGCTGTCGTAGTCAGTGGCAAGCACCCAATAAGGACGGGGTCGAGGACCTGGAACAAGATTCAGGAATAGGCAGGGATTATTTCTTATTGTATTAATTCAAGAATGGGCAAAAAAATCTTATTGTAATTGAGCATCACTTCGCTTAAGTGTATCTCTGTCCATGTTCCTTTGACAACAACCTATATGGTTTTGTTCTCCTACTGAGTAGCAGACTCAATTCTAATTGGGTGAAATGTGTCAGTGATATTCACTTCCAGAGAAGACCACTTCCAGCTTGGCAGGGTCATTCACGTCCGCCACTCGAGCTGTTCCCCTGGTGTTGGAGATTTCTCCATCAGGCCTAGCAAGAGCACAAACTGTGGTTAGGGAAAAACTGGGGTGGAAGAAGGTTTGATGGTGTGGTGATTCTGACTATTTTGGGAAGAGGCAGATGCAGAGAGGAGAACTGTTTGTCCATGTACACTGGTGTGAAATGTATGTGCATTGTAGTGCATGTGTTTTTACAGACATTGATGGAGGAACAAATCAGCTTTAAACTGATTTCAATACTTCCCAATTCAGTTCCCAATACTCCCCAATACTGCCCAATTTTTGTTTGTAAACAATTGATTAAAAAATATGATGGAGGGGGTGCATGAATCAAATTAATTTATTTTAATGAATTTAATGAATCATTTAGTCATTATCTGTTGCAATTATCAATGGCATGTTAGAGAGAATGCTGCAAAGCACAGGGCCCAATCTCTCACCAGTCCCCTACTCTAACACACACACACACACACACACACACACACACACACACACACACATCCACCACCACTCAGGATACCCTCCACCCTTGCTCTGTATGGATGCGTTTTGTACCTCCTCTGATCTGTAATGCATCAAAAGTAGTGAGGTGTGCAGTGTGAAACCTGCCCTGGTCTGCACTTACAAAAGATCCTGGTTGAGGACCTTGACCTGTCCGTCACTCTGTAGGGTGTAGGTCGCCTGACTACACTCTCCCTTCTGAAACACAGCCGGCAGCTTCTGGTTGCCATACCACCTGCCCAGATACTACACAGACAGCAGAGCAGAGACATTAAATGGCAATGTGAACATGGAGGAGCTTGTGCTGAATTTCGTGTGGAATAAATAGATAGTCTCTCTCTCTCTCTCTCTCTCTCTATATATAGTGTGAAGGAAAACCAGTTCTTACCCTGACTAAATCAAAGTCCTGCTGGACAGGAGGCATTGGACATTGGCCCTCATAGAAGGACTGAGCTCTGACCACCACAGCAGCCAAGAGGGTCACCAGCAGCACCTGCACAGCCTGCATTCTGTCAGCATTCACCTATGGACACAGAATTAGACATCACCGTAATTCAACAACACTGGTTGGTTGGGTGGTTTGCTATAGTTTGGGTGAATGTACCAGGCATAAAATGTTATTACCACTGAATCAATAAAGATATGGAAAAATGTGTCCAGGCTTTCTAGTGTTACATCCAATATGAAAGTTAAGTAAATAGCCATTAGCAATTAACAAAACAAAATAAAACTCTAACATGAGGTTTATACACAGTGCATATTATATTCTTGAAATTACAGAAGCGGACCATGTATTACCTAGCATTAATATGCATAACAGTAATGGAAAATGCTTCCTTAAGGGAGCAATAAAGCTAGTTATTTAAAGCGAATCATTTTTCAAATAGCGAATACCTGTGCCTGCGTATGGAGCTTATGCAGTTCAAAAATGGTGTGCTAGAAAACCCCAAGTCATATAAGTTATAGTGTAAGCCTTACACAACCATGGGAAAAATATAGCATAATACCACTGTGGTTTTCCTAACATGCCCCCCTCGGAGAAATGCAGAATGCATTTCCATTACTGCACAGCTGCAGCATTCCCATCTAAGACCATTAGTAGACCACAGTCACACACACGTGCACAGGTTATATAGTTAGAGGTTGCATCACCTCTGCATATGTGGGAATATAACTATACCTACTCAAACACCGCCATTCAATGAAGCCCCACACCTGTTGCTTCCATGACCTCCAGGACCAATAGGAGGTCATCTTACCCGGTGGTACCTGATATGTTAGGTAACATTTTGACCAAGATTACAATCTTCACCCCTTTCTATTTCAAGTTACTTGATAACCCTCAAAAAGGCTGCACGAGGCCACCTCTACACATAGTGTATGAATCAGGGCCACATCAAGGGAAAACTACAGATGTGTTTTAAGAATGTATGTTAGGAACTTTGTGCAGTAGTCTGTGTGTCTGATGGTTACCCAGTTTACACAAATACAGGTACACATTTACCTGGTAAAAAGTTACACGTCCACAGAAGCAATCAAATCATCCTCTATTAATTACAACACCTTCAGTTTGCACATACTAAGTATAAACAATGTTTATAGTATATAGTAAGATATATCTGTCTTAATCATGCAAGGTTTATTTTTAATAAAATATTTTCCACTGAAGACATGAAGCTTGGGCATGAAGATTTGTTCATATTGATCAGATATAAAATAGTTTGATTTGTGATGGATGTAATTGGGTTGGGTTGGAAAAAACTAGATCCTAAAATACTGTAGGATTTGAGGAATAGAGACAATTTATGATAGTTGATAGCTTATATTTACATTACAAAAGAACATTACTTTGATAGCCCATTGCAGCAACAAACATTTCTTAGTGAGTCTTACGGACACTATAGTATCTGCAGATGTTTGTCATTCCACCAATAACGGGGGTCACAATAAATACCTTAAAAAACCCTATATCCTTAACCACCCCCAACACATAAACACACACATACTTTCACACGCAAAATGTAAACATCTTTTTTGTTAGCACAGGTGCCTTGATAGGTTCAGATATTTTTTTCCAAAACAAATTTCCTGAGGGCTGTGACCTCATTGGAGGAACTGACCTGAGACTGGGCTATAAATTTGCTTTCGTGGTGTAAGTCATCACTCAGAAGAAGCTGAACACCTAAGGTGAGAATTGGGAACTGGGCTTACACTGCTACACAGCACCAACACAGAGCACTAATTCCAAATGCTGTGTGATAAACGATAATTTTCTTCATTTTCAGGTGGTAGCAGAACAATGCAGGCTCTACAGGTGCTGTCCCTGACCCTACTGTCTGTCCTGGTGGCTAATGCCCAGGTCCTCCACCCCGGAAGATGCCCTGTTCCTCCAGTTAAAGAGAACTTTGACGTTAACAGTGTAAGTCTCACTGACATGAAATTCATGCTATTCAAAGTAAAGGACAGACTAATTGCTAAAAGATCTACCAAAAAATTTTCTGCAATTCTTAGAGGAAAAAAATAGGCTAAGTTTGCAGCTGAGTTTTTATTTTGATATTCAGGCCAAATTACATCTCCAAAGTGAACTGCTGCTCAGTAAGAAACAGGGGAGGGAGCTTAACAAATAAGAGCAGTTGTGAAATATAAACCACACACTTTGCTATGTTGTTCATGACCTTTCTAACGCTATTACAAGCAGGCCGTGGAACAGTCACAATTGAAGTGCCTGGTACATTTCATAGTGCCATAGACATAGTATGTCTTATGTCAAGAAAAATGATGGTGAATATTTTCTTTCTTTGAAAAAAATACTTGCTTTATTACACTAAACTGAATGCGTAAGCACATATACTGTAGAACAAGATAACACCTTTGACTTACATTTCTCAGTGATATGTAAGAGGTGCAACTGCCAGTTGTGATGCTGAATGTATTGTCTTGCGGTATACAGTACATGGGCAGGTGGTATGAGATCCAGAAGCTTCCTTCAGTCTTCCAGAAAGGCGAGTGTGGCCAGGCCACCTACACCCTGGGTGATGGAGTTGTGCATGTCCTAAACGCTGAGCTGCTGTAATTATGCATTATTAATCTCTCACTAGCTAAAGGCAAAATTGTGTGTGTAGCTATCTTACTGTGTGACACTAACATGCACTGTGACAAAGCTTACCTGTAGAGCACATCTCATTCACAAGGTGTGTGTGTGTGTGTGTTGTTTTGTTTTCCGCTTAGGGCTGATGGCACTGTCAGTGAGATAGAGGGCTCTGCCAAGCCTGTGGATCCTTCTCAGCCTGCCAAATTGGCCGTTACTTTCTTCCCTGGTAAAAATGGATTTACAGTACATCTAAAATGCAGGACTCTTAATTAAAACCTTTAGCCAGATTTCCCAGACAAAACCTTGTTGTATATTGCTGCTCGAGATGCTGAAGGGTAGTCTCAGCCAAATCTTTGATAAAAAAAATCTATTAACTAATCAATCAGATTTAGCAGCACCAGTGTTTCAGATACAAACCCCCATAAAATGTTGGCTTGGATTATGCAAATTATATGATCCTTATATTACTGCATTAGGTCAGAAAAGAATTATACATTTCTACAACAGGACTTTCCATATGGCAAGATTAGATTAAAGATGTGGCGTGATAAACTCAGCATCTTCAAGAGATCATATTGACATTCCACAGGGTCCCCTCCTGGTCCTTACTGGGTCCTGGACACTGACTACGACAACTATGCTCTTGTCTACGGCTGTGAAAACTATGGTGGTCTGTTTTACGCCAACTTTGCCTGGATCCTGAGCCGCTCCCGTTCACTCCCTAAGGAGACCATTGAGCAGCTGCACAACATTCTTACCTCCAATGACATCATCATCAACAAGATGACCACCACCAACCAGAGCATCTGCAGCGTCATGCCTCAGTAAGACTGCACTTCCTGTGCATGACAGCCAGCTGAGGGAGAAGAGGCTCTTTCATGTGCTTTATTTGAAATCTGAATAAAGATTTGATTTATGAATACATATACTGGTGTTTGGGAAAATTTGTTACACGGATATCGTGAACTATTTCAAGCACAACTGGCCAAAATTCATTAGAGGACTTTAGCCGAACAATATATAGGCCTATACAATAATATTTGTGTTTTGTCTTCATAGATAATGTTTTATTCGTGCTCATGTCCTTAGATGTGGTGGTCCTTGTTTTGGCTTATCTCTGATAATCTATATTGCAATGCAATAATTTCCATAGCATTGATTTCAATGTGTGTAAACCTCTGGACAGTGTTTGCAAAAATAATGTTAACTACTCAAACATTGCATAAACAATGTAAACAACTTCAGTTCATGTTTACTCAAGGTATAGTATGCATATATCCTACAAACATTCCTATATTTTGTGTTATCCTGGAAACATTTGCATTTCATTTCGATCTTGTGTTCTGGAATTTGCCTGAGTGGCAGGATTATCATGTTGTCATCTCCTGAGAAGCTGCAACAGAATCTGGAGAATTTTTAGCTGCAGTCTTTTTCAGGTTAAACCCACGTTTATCCCCTCGTCCCACTCTGACTCCATAATACAGAGCACTAGCAAGCCGGACAGAAATCCCAGCTAAAAAGCTTACTCAGGCAGATTCCCAAATTAGGGGTTTAGATGTCTTAATTCTCTGCTAACTTAATTCGCAAGCACGTTATTAAAGATTCTTCACTGTTTTGATGTGGGCATCCCTCTTGTTTGGATGAGCCAGATGGCACAAACAATAAACAACAATGAATTACTCAAGTCAACACACAAGTTGTGGAAGAGAGTTGAGAATACTGCCAGAAACAAGTTAAAACTATTTGTTTTTCTGGGCCATTTTGTAAATGTTTGTAATTGTTGGAAATGACTGTACTGTTGACCACAGTCTGTAAATACAAGTATATAATGATTTTATAGACCTGTAGAGGGAGAGAAAAAGAGAGAGAGAGAATAGAATGAAATGCTCTCTGAGTGTACTGATAGTAGTACTGACTGCTGTGACTTGGCTCTGTGGGAGGTAACTGGTCAGTAACAGACATGGTCCACAGTCTGATAAACTAAGTGTCTGGCAAAACACTCATAGCCCACCAAGCCGTCGCACACCTACCCCTAGACTAATGCCACTTATCCCCACTGAATTAAAAATATATAATTCCTGGAATTGCTCGACATACACTAAGAGGTTGTTGAGCACAAACTGCCAGATTAAGAAGTCTGAGAAGATCATCCTCACAACACATTAAGCAGCATATTTGTTAAATGACCTCCGGCATTTACGACACCGACATTTTGGGGACCTATAAGCTAATAAAATAAAAAAAGTAAACAAAAACAACTCTTGTCCCTTGGAAAAACAACCCCCCCACACCCACCACACACGCACACAAATACACACAAACACACACCTTCTCAGTCCTGCAATTCTGTCTGTTCACACTGAGCACCACCTGCCTCTGAAAAAGGAAGTTGAGCATTTAGGTGTCTTACCCACGGCCTTAAAAGTGCTAACAAGGGATTAGAGAGGTTTAGCCTCAATGCTTAGGCAGTGCTCTTAATTACAATTCAAGGCAGAGTCCGACGCACCGGTGTAGGGAGAGATCACCGTGATGTCAGGGAAGGGAGGGCTTAACACAGGAGATAAAGCCAGCTAATGGAGATAGAATGAAACTGTATTTAAAGGTCTTTTTTAGTTAAGGCAGCCCTTTGGCACGGGTGTGTGTGAGGGAGTCGCTCTGCTGCTTGGTTGGGTTGGCTGCACAGCGCTGGATTAGGGCACTGGCTGGCATTGTTGGAGTTGTGGGCCCTCTCTCAAGACCTACATGAGTTGGTCGTTTTCTTGATTTTGCTTTTGTTCTATTTGTTTGTTTATTTGGGTTGTTGCTGCTGTTGTTGGAGTATACCTTTCCTCTGTCTAGCCAGAAGAATTCAGTGCGTTTGCTCAAGTCTCTGGCAGAAGTTCCAAGGTGAGTTCCTTTCTTATATGAGTGTCTTTTTCAGTAGGCCTACTGTGGGTTATTTTAGCTTTGCTGCTGCCTGCAAGGCCTATTCGTCCAACTTGCTTTGTCTTGTCGGAATTGCTATTCTAGTCGAGTGTGTAATATTCCTGTTTTTTAAATGTAGGATTTTCCTATATAAAACACTTCCGCTATTCATCAATATGCAGATACAGCCTTGGACACAGAGAAAAAAGTGAAATACTGCATCATAAACTTGTACAGGATTAGAATTTTAATGCATCACAACAAAGGCTAATATTGGCTAAATATTATTTTTTCCATCCTGATAGTGGTTAAGGGCAGACTGTGTTAAACTAAATTTTTCCTTTAATTTCCATATATTCCTTGCCATCTTTGGTGTGCTTGTAGGCAAGATAAATATTGGCATATTTTCTCACAAGGTTTTAGTACCACCATACAGTTGTGTGTAATTCTTAATGATAATGTGTGTGGGAGACAGTCATGGGCAGCATAGCTGCAGGGACCAGACAGTGATAATATCCTGTCTGATATGACCTCCGCACATGTACCGCTTAATGCAAGTCGTCAGCAATTTTCCTTTAATTCATTCCTGATAATGAGATTAGTGAGCAGCAAATCCAGCCACTCTGAGCCCGGTGCTTAGACAGTGTGTGGCTTCACTTTGTCACACGAATGCCAAAATCTGGACTTGCCATGGAAATATGCCAGACTGCTTACAGCCTACAGACTACTCTTTAGGTGCCTGTTCTAGCTGTCAAGATGCCTTTACAGCAACATAAGGCCCAGAGCCATTACCCACAGGAGCCTCATTCTTGACAAGGTGGAAAGTGATTGATGAAGTTGTAACGAGATGATCAGTGCATGCAGTCGGACTGGTTATTATTGCAGTGACAGGCTTGTAGAGTGTGAAGACACCTCACAAAGGCCAGAGGAGTAACATTGCTTGTGAATGTTTGCAGCTTAAGTGTCCCTAAGTTCATTAATGCACACAAACTCATGCCAGTGCTTGGGAGTGCTGATCTCTTGCTGCTGAAGTCTTGTCCTGGATGCATGTTTGCTATGGCAGAGGTCATATCTGGGTTTTTACATGCATGTTGGAGTCCTGGCAGGTGTTGCCATGGCCACCATGTTTTTCGCCATAAACGGATTGCCCCCAGAATTATCCCCCAAGGTGTTTTTGGGACATCTCGGGGCTAATGGAGGCTAATAGGATTAGCACTCTGGGTGTATTGTCCAGTATACTTACAGGCAAGGTTTGCTGAGGGTAAAACTCTAAACGCAGGGATTACTTCCTACACATCCCTTTAAAGTGCTGTATAGTCAGGACTTAGCTAATAGGATCCAGAGGAAGAGGGGGCCCGTGAGGTGGTTGGGGGGTTGGCCGACAGCCGGCCTGGGCCTGGATGCATGCGGGTCAGCAGATGTTCCTGGCAGGCTGCTGGGCTAACAGAGGGATTACAGACCCAGATTAGATGGGCTTCTGAGGGAACTTTAGGCGCTATGGCTAATACACAAGGGCAAATCTTGTGCTCCCCCGTGATGGGGAAGGGCGTCTGGCCTAAAACTATGAGTGCACACTCAGGACTAAGGCTGCTTATAGTTTGTGTCAACACTCAACTGTCGACTAACCCACGGCTTAATCTGAACCTATAACACCCAACATAGGTACACCCCCTGACCATAATTATGAAGCACCTGTGACCACAGCCTTCACCTCAACAATAAATCTTGTTGCAGTGTCAGTAGTTCAGTTGTGGATAAAGGATAGGCTTATGGGACATATTGTGCCAACAAAAACAGAAAGAGAAAGAAGTTTGCAACACACATCCTGAAAATAACATTTAGACTGACTGTATGGTCTCTTGCTCAAGCAATTATTGCTAACTTATTCAGTATATCAAAGTGCTGTATTTAGTTTCTGCAAAGTGTAATCCAAATTCAGACCTCCCTCTCCAGATCTTTGTTGTAATTTCCTCTCTTTTCATGGCCTAAATGCAAGTTATCATTGTCTATGACAGTGTCCTGACAAAGTTGAATACTGTATGCTGCATATGTTTAACTTAATGGTTGTGTGACGTCTTGTATTACAATATAATATATCTTATATCTTTTCTCCTTCCCTCCATTTCTCTCTCTCTCTCTCTCTCACACTCTCTTTTACTTGACATCTCTTGATGTCAAGACATGTGTCAGATATGTGTCATAAAAGATTATGTGTTGAGTGTGGATGCAGTCCGTTGCAATGTCACACCCTCCCCGATGGCTGGACAACAATCCTCAGTTCTGCCCAACAACACTCTGTCTGGCTCATCTGTCTCTTACTTACTGTCTTCTCTCAATTTGTCTCTTCTTCTCTGAAACTCAGCTTCAAAAAGTGAGGATTTCATACTGAAGGAACATTGGAACTGATTGAAGACTTTTGTAGGAGACACAAAAGCTCAGGTAAAAACCTACTGTCCTAGTTTTACTTATAAAGATTTTTTTTTTCTATTGACTGTGCTACATGCCATATCTTCCTGCTTTCCCAAATCCCTCTGTGTTATATTCACAGTTTTTAAGAGACTGGTTCTTATGGTTTCAGACCCATGTTGTTTCCAACAGCAGGGCAAATCTTTTTAAATAGTTAAGTATTTTGTTCTGGCTGGCCTTAAAATGAAGCAAAACATCTTTCTTTTGACTGCCGTTCCTCATCTTTTTTGCATGCTCTGATATGTTCCCCTGAATACTCCCATCTAGAGGTGACTTTGGTTTCCTGTTACACACTAAAAATACCAGTTTTATAATTACGATTATGTTACCGGTACAACCCCTATTCCAAGGTCCATGCTGTGCCAGTAGACTTTTATTGAGCACCTGTGGTGTCTGCAGCAAGCATGCATTTGCAGCCCATGTTCTGGGTCAAAGCTGTGGGAGCAATAGTGCTGACACTGTGCAACACAGTGCCTTCTAGTGGTAGCTCAGTATAACCTCAGCTGTGCTCTTTGCACATGTGGTCGGTATAGGAACCCTGCAAAATGGTTGATGTTTTTTTTTTCATTTGCACTCATTGTATATATATATATGTATGTGTGTGTGTGTGTGTGTGTGTGCGTGTGTGTGTGTGTGTGTGTGTGTGTGCAGGGAGCCAGGTCGTGTCATGACCCCACGTGAGCAGCTGAGGAAAATGACGGCGATGGGGGAACAGGGAGCTTTGGATGAGAAGCACTGGTACCGTCTGGTCAACGGTATGTCTGCTGCAGGTGAGCAAAGGGGATTCTCCTCCTGTTGCTAACCATTTTTGATCAATTGAATATGAAAATCTTCTCAAAGGTATTGTATGTGATGTTTCTCTGAAGCCTTTTAGGCTGCATTACTGTAGCCCATCAATTCGTTGCAAAATAGTTTGCCACTTCACACAGAACATTTTGTCACAAGCCATACACTACATACACCACAGTGGGTCACTCTCCAACCCTCTGAGTGGAAGCTAAAGTGCTTTGTGTCTCTGTGTCTGGTGGCAGAGATGCGTCAGCGCCAGGAGCTGATGATGAGGAACCAGATGGCAATGGCTCCTCAGATTCTGGCCCAGGGGCAGCAGAGGCTGCAAGGGGTGCCCACCCAGTTTGAGCCTCGCTTCATGGAGCGGTGAGTAGCTGTGGCGTGGCGTGGCCCACAGCAGACACATCTCTGTCTGTCATTCCTACCAATTGAACCAGTTTCTTAGAGGCTTTAGGCTTGACCTCAGGTTCCTCTTTGAGGTGGCTTAGCTCAGCTTTGGTGTGGGATGCTCAAGAGTAATTAGGGAATTACTTGCCAGTCAAGCCCCCACACCCAGACTCACTCTACCTCTTCACCATAGGGAGCTGGTTCCCCCCGCTGAGATGGTATCCTCTGAGGCCCGGCAGATGCATATGGGTGCCCACCTCGGACCCCCCCTACCGCCCCATTCGGGTGTCATACCTGGTAGAGGATTTCCTGGAGCAGGTAAAAAATTATAAATGTACATAGACAAATATCATTAATAATTACAACATGTGTCATTGATTGATTGATTGCATAAGCATCAGCAGTAATTAGCATGAAGTGACAATCTTAACATTTTATCACAGACTACAAAACTAGACAAATGTAACCTTTCTCTTTGTGTTTTTCTGGTGGCAGCCGGGTACAGTTTCCTGCCGCCTGAGCCCATGGAGACCGTTGCCAGGAGACAGGAGCTCATTCACAAGCAGAGCATAGCCAGGTACTTGAATGAAATGCAGCTTTGCATTTTAACTGCATCTAGCCAAGCAGACAAAAATCACAGTTCACTGTGTGCCTGCATTAATTGTGCTCCTGACTGCTTCTTTACTCATATATTTACTGCAATAACAGGATTTGTTGTGATTCCTTTTCAAAAGTGTTTTCTTTTGAGTAATATAATAATAAGAGTAAAGATATATTTAATTAATATATACAGTGACATGCTGGCAGCTATTGACAGAGTCACTTGCTAGAAAATTAAGTACATTCATCAGACAACTGTTCACAAAAACTGTTTACAATTTTTCAGTTTTTGCAGCATTCTACTGTAGATCCAGTGGTACACTCCAGTAGTACTCCACATACTAATCAAGCCTAGCACTGTAGATTTCACCCAACCGCTAACTTGTGATCTATGGCTGTTTTCCACTCAGAATGGAGATGAATGCCATCCTACACCAAAAAGAGCTTGAGAACGCCCAACAGAAGGGATTGATGGGTATGGAAAACCCTATGATGTACCCAGGCATGCAGGCTAATCCTATGGCATTCAGGGGTCGACAACGTCTTCCAGACGGCCACGATGTCTTCGTTCACCGCACAACCTTGGAGGACCTCCAAGCAAACAGCCTGCTCATGTCCACTAGTCCCTACCCGCCAATCAGCAGCCTGCAACGGGAGAGGAGTCGTCGGGCCGGCCGGAGGACAACCAACCACAAGACGGTAGACAGCAACAGCTCCGCCCCCAAGGGCCCGTCGGAGGACAAGAGTGTGGAGCAGAGCCCAGGGGGGGCCTCAGGAGAGGAGAAGGAGTCAGAGGGGAAGGGCGAGCTAGTTGGGGAGACCTCCGACAGCAAGCCACACCATGTCAAAATGGACACTGAGCTGGTGCCTGGCAACGGCAGGAAGAGCTACAAAGAGGGCGAGCAAAGCCTGAGGAAGACCTGCATCAACAGCCAAGATGGCTGCTCTGACGGGACCAACTGCAGCTCTGGTGTGGGTGATAAGGACATGCCTAATCCATGCTCTGCCTTCCAGGAGAAGTTCTTGTACCCCTCAGCAGCTGGGCCCCTAGCAGGCCTCCCCTACATGCTCCCAGTGCCAGGAAATGGCCTCATGCCACCTGGTAAGTTTAGTCTTTCACCAAAAATAAACATTGCTCAGACAACAGTAAAAGACATAATAACAACATAGTAACACTTTATATTACCATACACTTATCACAGTGTATCAACAACGTGAAAGACAGTGTGACAAACTCTGAAGGAAACTAACAATTAACAGTTAAATAGGTATTTACAATTCTTAAATAACTATCTAATTTCTGCATGTTCTTCTGTGGAGGTGGGTATAAAACTGAGTCAAAAAGGGATCTGTAAATGGTGACAAGTTTGCTCTTGATTCACTTAATTCGGTCTATCTCTTCAGAAATGTTCTTGCTGTCATTAACCAATGAGAATAGTTAATCACATTTGTCATTGTTAATTCTACAAAGGTCCTCACAATGTCTTCATCAATGGAGAAGAGATGTCAACAGTTGAAGATGTCAGAAAGTGGACAGTTGATGATGTCTACAATTTCATTGCGGAAATACCTAGCTGCTCTGAGTATGCACAGGTGATTTTCCATGTACTGCACCCTGTACCCACATTCCTGATATCCTTGGGGTCCTTGGGGATCATCATTCAGTTCATCGTTGTGTGTGTTTTTATGTGTGTATGTGTGTGTGTGTCCTGTGACATAACCATTGGTACAGTCTTTACATTTTTATATAGCTTAAGGTATAGGATCATGCTGACTCTGTCTTCCAACAGGGCCATTAGATCAGTCTTAGGACTTTAGTCATTTCTGTAACACTGAGTCAAAGCCAAAGATTTGAAGTTGTTTAACTACTAATGTCTGCTCTTGCATCCACCACTCCTCTTATGATGGATGGGAAATGAAATTTTCAATTAACCTTATTATGTAACCCTGATGTGGCTGTCATTTTTTCAGACATTTAAAGACCACATGATAGATGGAGAGACATTGCCCCTTATTACAGAAGAACATCTGTTGGACACATTCGGGATGAAGCTGGGACCGGCACTTAAGATAAGGGCACAGGTATAAACCTCATCATTTGTCTAAGTTGTTAGATACTGCTGGATCATAATCATGATAATGACCATGATAAAATTCCCTTTGAATTTGAGCAGCATCTCAGAAACAACAACTAGCCTGGTAATAAAATCAGCCCCTTGTTCTACACTTTGTTTCGTTCTGAGGGTCTGGACATTCTGTAATGAGATTCAATTGCTTGCTGGAGGTGTTTAAGTTTAAAAAGATTGGATAAGCCCTTGACTGATACCCTGTCTTGACTGATAGCATTCTAGCCCTGCATTCACAACTCCTCCCTCTTTTCGCTGATTGGATCAGGTTAAAATGCATCCTGAGACAACAAGCTAAATGGGATTAAATCCAAACTAGTACTGTGGGAGATGATAATCAAGTGAAAGTGTGTAGGAAGGCACAGACACGCTAATATCTCATCCTTCTAATATCCATCCTTTTTTTTAATGTAAAGCACTTTTAGATTAAGAAAAGTGGTGGCTAATGGCAATACATAAATAAATAAATAAAATGTCATTCTGTGCAGCTGTCTCGACGAATGGGCAGCATGCTGTATATGATGAACATGCCCCTGGCTGCACCTGCACTGCACTCCTCAACCGAGAAGGTCGGTGGAGACCGTTCCTCTGAGATCAGTTCCCCCCTCAATTGCAACAGTGTGGAGCTGCTGGGTAGCCCCTGTGCCAGGGACACGGAGACCCTGAAACCATCTGAACCTGTCTCAGAGACTGAGAACTCCCCCTCACCAGCAAGCAAAACAGCGTAGTTTAAAGCTGTTCTTTCTTTGTGGGGGAATGTCTTGGTAGGTGTTTGTGTGTGTGTGTGTGTGTATGTGAGAGAGAGAGAAAGAGAGAGAGAGAGATTTTATATGTGTGTGTGTGTATGTCCGACCCTACACCTCAATAATTTTTTTGTTTCTTTGTCGGCTGTCATTAAAAAAAAGCTTTTATTATTACAACATCTGTCTGATGTATAAACAAGCTATTTTGAAAATATGTGTAATAATAATTCACATTAATTTGTAAACCTGTGTTTTTTGTAGTGTCTCTTTCTTCAGCCTGATAGTCCAGCAATGACAAGAGACTAATTTTCACTGTCAAAATATCATCAGGAAATGTCCTGACTCAAGACACTTTTTACCATGAATATTTGAATTGCTGATAATGTGATGGATAAATTGCTGTACTCCATAGTTTTGTTTTTAGTTTATATTTTCGTATTTTATTGATACATTTGAATTTGTAAATGCTTTATTTAGACCTCTGCAGGAACACCATTTTACACAATGAAAATAAAGGTTTCAATATTTGAATTTCCGTTGTAAGCATTTCAAAAGAAGGCATCATGTGATGATCACGATATGACATGTGATGATTCTATCCATAATGCACACCAGTAAGACAAAACTGAGTATAGTAAATATGCAAACCACTAATCCTCACACACCCGTGAAATATGTTCCCCTCATCAGTCGATCTGTAGTCAGGAAATCCACGGGGTGGCAGTATTGGGAAACAGCTTTAGAAGGCTTCAGAATTCGTGTTCTCGCGGTATGTTTAGCTTGTCGTGGCTACCACGTCAAGTTGAGACTTGAGAGCTGGGATCATGGCGGAGCGCAGGAGGCACAAGAAGCGAATTCAGGTACAGCTTTAGCATAATAAACGTCATCACATATTAAATACCCATGATGGGAGTTTGTCGCCTCATCAGTTAGAGGGCCACTGTGTGACATAAGGTTGTTAAACGTAAAATAATCGTTGGATGGTATACACAGTCTCACAGTAGCCTACTTAATACACCTCAGAAAGTGGGCTAGCTGAAAAAGCTACCAACTGACCAACTTGTTTATTTTTTTTTGCTGCATGCAGGACGTAATTCTCTCACAACATTCATATGATCTCTATCGTTGGTATATAACCAGGTTGACATTCTTTACATTTATATTTTGAAGTGTAGACTAACGCGAATGGATGTAGTTTATAACGGGGATCTGCACACCCAGCTAAGTTGGCCATCTTGGCTTTAGGTTGCAGAGTTCTTAGCATCATTATGCTAGCTAGCTGGTTGGTTTGCTTCCCAATGTAAATATAGGAGCCCGACCTAATGGTTTTTATAGTACCAGCTAGTCCATGGTTATGGCATGAATTGCAGAGGTGTACCCTATTTGTACCTAAGCAACGTTTGCATGGTAATAGTGATGTTATTGTACCTGAGGGTCAGTGATATGTGACATGGACACGTCAATATTCATTCAAGCGTGATGAAGTAACCGTGGTTGAACCAAGCTTTGTTGGCAGTTGATGCATGAGTGTTCCGAAACAGCTGGGGAGCAAGATGAGTATTTACTGGAGGTAGAAAGTCCAACGGGCTGAAGTGTGGTGATAAAATATTTGATACAAAATTGACTGCGCTACGCAGCTCCTCAGTTTTAACCAAACCTGTTTGTAAGCGAATAGCAGATGTCCAATTGTTATTCGTGCTTTCTGAATAACCAAAGATGATATCTCTTCCTGGTGGCGTCATGTAAGTTAGCCTGTTAGTTGTTTGAAGGAATTATCTCCCTTTCCATTCCGTTGTAGGGCTATGTTTTGACCAAAGGGAGACTTCGATTGAGTGTTTCACATGTGACAGAACATTGTGATCGTCAGAATTACTTGAACTTTAGGACACGTTATATTAGTTACCTGTGTACCAAAATTAGACACTTTGTCAAAATTATGCAACCGCTGACCGTCAACCTCACTGAGTGGCGCATTTAAAGTGTCGTTTTCAAGGGTCTTTGTGCTTTCCTAACGAACTCATTGGTTCGCCAAACGCTGAATCGAATGCAGTAGTTCCATTCAGTGATAAATGGTATAGATGGAACAATTTATGAGATGAAAAGGTAACATTTCATTATGGACTGTTAATTGAGATCATCAGTCATTGAAATCCTGGACTCATTGCTGGTTGCGTTCTTAACCTTTTATGTTTATGTCTACTGAATATGACACCTTGGGGTTGTTGACTTGTGGGCTTTTCCACACATTGTCTGTTAGATATTTCATGTAGTCATGGCCAGAAGAGTAGCCTGGTGGACCAGACTCTTTCACTTTACTTCCCTTTGTGCAAAGAGTCTGTGCACCCTTGATATGCATAGGTTTACTTTATAGTGGATGGGAACTTTTTTTGAACTTTAGGCCGAGTGGTTCTGCCCTCAGCTTCTGTTTCCTGGTTGGCTGCTAGAAAATCTAACTGGCAAACCAAAGCCTTTTGGGGAGTACCCTGACGTAGTACTGTAGCGAAAAACGATATTGAGCGGAGCTACGACCACAGTGCCTGGCTACCCAAAGAGTTCTCTAGCGAGCAGGTTATTGGATCGCCCTTGCAGAATCATTCAGAGTGGAGACCTTCTCAGATTACATTTAGCATATCATTCATGTTTTTGTTTAATTGTTTTTGGCCTTTATGCCTTCATTCAGATAGGGCTGAAGAATTGGGTGGGATTGGGAAATGACTGCAGGTCAGATTAAAACCCGAGTCTGTGGGGTCACTCAGACCTAAATGCGGTGTTGAAGCTGCTACCACTTTTGCCACAGCACCCTTCGACATAGTATATTTATATCAATGACCGTTTATATGCACTTAAATATCCCGAATATGAGGCTTATCATTATTTGGGATAAAATGTGAATGCAGAGAAGGCGGGTTGTTAATATCCCTGTTTACATGATAAATACTAATATTCCATTTACTGATTATAGCATTCTTCATGGTGTTCTCACCCAGGATTCTAAAGCGATCTCTGATCTCTGCAACTGTCAGAAATCAGGATAAGGTGTTTACATGCTGAAGTATCTCATTTCTTTCAAAGTACTTCACCTAGCATATCCCTATTTCTCAGAAACCAGGATAAGGGCTTATTCGGGTTACTGAATTTGGGAGAAGGTGTTTACATGTGCAAACAGAAAGCCAGGATACTTAATATCCCAATCATATTCAGGATACTTAAATGCATGTAAACGTAGTCAATGTGACTCTTTGCTTAATAATCTTGCAGCATTTAGTTCAATACCTCTGCATTTGATCCCTATCTGTAACATCTTCTGATACAAAGAAGTGAACGTGTGTTTTGGCAGCTCTGTGGTCAAGGTGTTATACAAGAGCAGAGGCCTCTTATGCCAAACAAACAAAACAAAGTCTATACAAATTCCTACAACTTGCCCACATGTTCCCATGTGGCTCAGAAATGGAAAGAATGGTTTAGCGTTTAGTTTGGTAGTTAGTTTGTTTTCGTCTGATGACAGACCAGGGGCCTATACTACAAACCAAGGTTACTAGTTAACCAGAGTAACTTTGGGGGTAACAACTAATCTCTAAAAGAACACTTCAGTGAGCATCTGTTGTCTCTGAAGTGACATGTTGTTTGGAGATGAGCAGTTACACCCGAGGTTACCCGGCTTAGCCAGTAACCTTGCTTTGTAGTATCTCCCCCTGGTAGTATTGTTATTTTATACCTGACGGCCAGTGTTATATGACATGGACACGTCAATATTTATTCAAGTGTGATGAAGCAACCTTGGTTGAAACCAAACCATCTTGGCTTTCTGAAACAGCTAGGAAGCAATATGAGTATTTACTGGAGGTAAGAAGTCCAATGTGCATCAAATGTCTGGTGATAAGATACTTCATATGTGTTAATTGACTTTGCGACACTGTTCCTCAGTTTTAACCAAACCTGTGTTTCTAAGTGAGTAGTAGATTCAGAATGTTATTCATGCTTCTTCCAAAACCAAATATGATATCTCTCCCTTTATGTCTGATGACTGACCTGGCAAATGTTGCATCTGTACAGGAAGTCAGTGAGCCCACCAAGGAGGAAAAGGCGGTGGCAAAGTACTTGCGTTTCAACTGCCCCACCAAATCCACCAACATGATGGGCCACCGAGTGGATTACTTTATTGGTCAGTGCAATTCATTCCCTCTCTCTTGGCGCTTGTCTACTTGATCTGCTTCAGTTAATGTATACTAATAATGTGACACTAGTGTATACATATCTCTCAGCCTGTTTTGTATACCGTCATACTGCGAAGGAGACCTCAGGTTATCCTTTAGTAATTTCCAGTGGAAATCATGTTATAGAATTTGTAATGTAACATAAATATATTAATTGTCATAAAATGGGGATATAGAATGGATGAATGGAGTATTGTAGCTTGTTCTCTGATGTTGAAATAGAATATATTCAACTTCAATTTATCAAAAATAAGTTCAAGTGCGATTTTACAAGGCAATTTAAAACCTTAGATTTAGGCTGGGTATTTAAATGGTCCTTTTGGCTAAATTATGCGATCTTTGGCAACCACAATTGAACTACAGTTGCTTTGTGCTATTTGACATCACATGTAGACTTCGCCCATGTTTGAGTGGGTACTTCTAAGTTCACGATTTTCATATGAAGGAGGGCACAACCATGCCTCATGTTCAATATAGCTCTTTGGCCATACACAACCTCTCCTGATTAATCAAAGCCAAGGTGAAAATTTTCCAGTCTGTGTCTCCTTTAAGTAATTCTATGTAACTTTTCACCACTATCTGAGGTATTCTTTTTATCGGATTATTCCTTTTTGGAACGATCTCTAAATATATTTGGATGATGACATATAGTGATGGGAAGTATGGACAAATAAAGTGTTATTCCCACCAGCCATCCATGATGTGCACTGTGCAGTTCCGGGTGGAGGGTAGGAAACCACCACAAAATAAAAGAAAAAAACAGTACAGCATTGCTTTGCTGACTACATTGCCATCAAACACCATTTAGCATCTTCAAGCAACAGCAATAAGGCTCTGGAAAATGTTTGGAAGATTTTTTGTGCCTTTTAGGTAGCTAGTCTACTAGTTTTACACCAATAAAACTATATTGTTGCTTCAGTCACATTTTTGATTGATGATTTGAATTGTTCAGTGCTGTAGTGTACTTGGTGTTACATTGCTGTCTGTGTTTGCTTTGGCAGCCTCCAAAGCTGTGGATTGTCTTTTGGACTCCAAGTGGGCAAAGTCAAAGAAGGGGGAGGAGGCCTTGTTCACCACCAGGGACTCTGTGGTTGATTACTGCAACAGGTGGGTTAAAGAAAAAATCTGCCCTAAGTCAACCCATATCTCTTTTTTTTTTTTTTTGTAACTTAGCGCTGTTGTTAGGAAGACCAACAAGAAGATTTGATAGAACCAGGACTGAATAGCCAAATGTCTAACAATATGTAACGAAGGCGAGGAAACTTTCAGTTTCAGTTTTGTGTGCCCCTTTCTGTTTGCTGCTTGGTGTTTGCTGCTTGGTGTTTGCTGCTTGGTGTTTGCTGCTTGGTGTTTGCTGCTTGGTGTTAGCTGCTTGGTGTTAGCTGCTGGTTCACATATTTGGTCTACATTGTACAGATTTTTTTTTTGCTCCTATTCCTACCAACAGCATTCATTTGCTGCTTCCGCGATGCTGTATACTGTATACAACAGGCACTGGGAGATATAATTTTGTATGAAGAGAATGTGTGCTTGTTTGTCTAAATTGTACACTCACTGTAGGTCATTTACTGAAACTATGGCTCTGTATTTAGTAAAATTAGCACAAGTTTTTCTCGATATAGAACAACAGAAATGTTCTAGCAATGGTACATCCCAGATTGTATGCCATTTTGGAAATGATGAGTGAATTCAAGCAGGAGGGATAGGGGGTTGATACATGCTGAACTATTCCTTTAAAAGCAACAGGGGCATGGGTTGATTTATACCAGACTATTTCTTTAAATCCTCTGAACAGAGCAGATCACTGTAAAGGTGATATCATATTTACGTTTGTGTTTGTGATTTTGTACTCAATTTATATTTTACTTTATTTCAATTAGTATACTATAGGAATATTTTGCTATATTAAGGACTAAGGATCTGACAAGCTGTCCCAGAGAGGTAGATCATGTCTTCCCTCTGTTCTTCTCGATAAATGTCATGCAGCGTTTTATTGCGTTTTTGGGGCAGGCTGCTCTCACTTTGTTTCCAGTTTATGGAACTAGGAAAGTCAGGCCATGGATAGGTCTGTATAGGCAATGTAAGTGTGGACCAGGCCCCGTTTGTGGGGAATAGAGACCTGATAAGTGGGACAGGGGAAGAAGGAAGAATTTTTCTTGTTTTAATGATGTCATTTTTTTATAATAAAGATTGTACAATCAAACCAAAACAGTCTTGCATCAGCAAAGTCATTAATATCCCTACATAAAAATCAGATCAGCTACAGGGGGGTGGGAGTGGGGAAAAATTATGTGGTTTCCAATATGCCAACATAATGTTAATAATTTTGTTATTATTTTGCTGGGGCAAACGGGGACAGGTGGGGCCAGTCAAAATTGGTGGAATTACAAAAAAAGTCTGTATTTTCTGAACGTTACACCAAACATTTTGTGTTTACAGACCACTTTCCATCAGTGACTGCACATCTAACTGAGGTTATGAGTTCCCTGGGAGCACAGTGTGTGTGAATGTAAATATGAAGTAATCAAGTACAGTGTCCAAGAAGCACAATGACATAAATACTGTTATCTAACAGTGGTGTGTGTGTGTGTGTGTGTGTGTGTGTGTGTGTGTGTGTGTGTGTGTGTGTGTGTGTGTTTTTTTGAGCAGATTGCTAAAGAAACAGTTCTTTCACCGGGCCCTGAAAGTCATGAAGAAGAAGCCAGAGAAGGACCTGAAAAAAGAGAAGGAGAAAGAAAAAGAGAAGGAGAAAGAAAAAGAGAAGGAGAAAGAAAAAGAGAAGGCCAAAGGTGACAGTGGCAAGGAGGATGAGAAGAAGGGCAAGAAGGAGAAGAAGAAGGAAGCCGAGGCAGAGTCCAAAAAGGAGAAGAGCGTAAGCTTTCTTTCTCCAAACATTTCCATAAAGTCCAATGCATGTAGAGAAGGAACACAGAGAATGTTTTAGAGATTATTTGCCACACATTACAGCCTCATGTAAATTTGTGGTTACTCTTTCCTGTCAGTCACTTTTCAGTGAGTCTAGATGACACCGCAGTAGCCATGCTTACACACAGCGGAGTAAACACATAGAAGCCCAAAGCAGCAATATTACTGGGTACTGTTTACCATTGCTCCCGATGTGAAAGTTGGCAGCTTCCGACATCTGTGTGTGTGTGTGTGTGTGTGTGTGTGTGTGTGTGTGTGTGTGTGTGTGTGTTTGTGTGTGTGTGTGTGTGTGTGTGTGTGTGCGCGCGCGCGCATTGGAAAGTGCTTTGGAAAAGGGCGCTATATAAATGCAGTCTATTTACCAGTCCACTTACCAAACTCTGCAGCTAAGAGGAGAAGAGTCATGATCTGTCTGTGTAGCAATACTGTTGCAAATGTGATACCCACGATGGATGTGCATGAAATCTTTGGTAAGGGCATCATGTGACGCACTTGCAACTGTGGAGGGAAACGTTTGAATTTCAGCTTGTCAAATTTCAGACAATCTAACGGACAAAGTGAACGAGTAACAGAATGTGTGTGGTGGTGGAACGGGGGGGTGTTCTTTCTTGAAAAATGTTTTGCCCAAGTTTAAATCTTATAAACTGGCACCACAAGTCTGAGCCACTTTGGCTAAAAGTGTCTGCTAAACACTAGTCAGTTTACTTTAACATTTATACCACAACTGGATAAGTCATGCATTCATCTTGCCACTGCTGCATTAATGACGATGGAGCTTTAAATACTTTACATTCTCATCTGTGAATGTACACAGCAGTGGTAGTCTCCAGTGTCATAGAACATACTGGCACAGTTGGGATATGACGTTGGAAGATATTCAAATGCTTAGGACCAGAGATCAGATCAGAGCCGAGTTGTTTTAGCCATGTAGTGTAAATATAGCCAAGGTGATTTGCATTGGTACTGAGGGGAAATGACAGGCCTACAACATCAGGTGTAACCACTATACCAGTGGAATAGTATCATATTAGTTACACTGAAGTCATACATCAACAGCCTGATGTAATCAGACACTTCAGAGCAGATGAACAACACTGCGAACAATGCACACTATCACCATTATAAAATAATTCAGCTGTAAAGTCCTCTAATGGTTGAGAGCGCAATGTTGAAGATGGTTCTAAGTAGAACATGGCAATTGCAAATGTATTTTTTTTTTGTTTTACCACTTGTTTTTGAGTTTTAAAGCTCCCCTGGAGGAGCTCTATGATGTACTCACTCATGGGACTGACACAATCACCTGTCCCACAGGATGACAGTCCAGGCTCCCCGAAGAAGAAGAAGGATGTCAAGAAGAAGTTCAAACTGGAACCCCATGAGGACCAGCTGTTTTTAGATGGTAACGAGGTGGGTGTCACTTTGAAACTATGCTACACTACACACACACACACACACACACACACACACACACACACACACACACACACACACCCTGCCCCCCCGTCTCCGCCATCCCACCCCACCCCCCACTTCTCAGTCTTTTGAACAAGATCAAGTGTGCTGTAAGTGTAGCACACAGCCCCCCAACTACACAGAGCCTTAGTGACCAAAAATCACCTCGGTTTAATTGATATAATGTGTTTTTGCCCAGGTGTACGTGTGGATTTATGACCCAGTGCATTTTAAAACGTTTGCCATGGGACTCATACTGGGTGAGGCTTATATCCTTCGTCTATATTTTGCTCATGAGTCCAGTGTTGGTAGAGTTGTTGACATGGATTGATCTTTAAATGCACAAACGGTATAGATGATCTCCATACACTTTAAATGTTTGTCAATTTCAGCGAATACTGCCTTTTTTTAATACTGTGTGTGGCTATGCGTTGGTCTCAGTTATTGCAGTGATTGCTGCCACACTGTTCCCGCTGTGGCCTGCAGAGATGCGAGTGGGTGTGTACTACCTGAGTGTTGCCGCTGGCTGCTTTGTGGCCAGCATACTCCTTCTCGCTGTAGGTAAGGCCTCTACACTGGCACACAAGCTCTTTCACTGGTGTCAACACCACAGGGTAACTGTGTAACTGTGTGTAACAATAAGTCACAAAGAAGTGCTAACACTTATGTTAATGGACATCCTGAAACTTGTGTTCCCCATTTAGCTCGTTGCATTCTGTTTCTCATCATCTGGCTGGTGACGGGAGGCCGTCATCACTTCTGGTTCCTGCCCAACCTGACGGCTGACGTGGGCTTCATCGACTCCTTCCGGCCGCTCTACACACATGAGCACAAGGGCCCGCGTACCAACAGCTCCAAGAAGAGCCTCACTGACAAGGCTGACGGCAAGTCCCAGGAGGTCACCAGCAAGGCGCACAAGTCGGACAGTGAGGAGAAGTCAGACAGCGAGAAGAGGGACGAGGAAGACGAAGATGAGGAGGAGAGCAAGGAAGGCGATGGAGAGGGCGGCGACGTAGCAGAGGGCGAGAGCCTGGCGACGGAGCGACACTCGGACACAGACAGTGAACGGCGGGAAGATGAGGGCTCGCAACACAGCAACGGCAACGACTTTGAGATGATCACCCGTGAGGAACTGGAGCAGCACACGGAGGAAGAGGAAGAGGAGGATGAGGGGGAGGACAGAGAGGAGAGCAGTGCGGCAAAGCCTGATATCGCTCAAACTTAAGAAATCAATTTAAAAATGCAAAATATATATTAAAAAAAAACAAGTACATACACAAACATTTCGCCTCAAGCAACACAACGCCCACGCACTCAAAGGACCTGATGACAGTGCTTCAGTGATGTCCTGGAGTGACTCCCATTTCTGTGTCTGTTTTGAGATCTTCCAAATCAAGAATAACAGAAAACATCATGGCAGAGAAGAGACCAGCTATGACAATGAAATGTATAAAGCATCTTTTTTGTTATCAAGAATATCTCTCCCATATAAGAAAAAAGCTAAGTATGTAGGTGAGAAACCCCTCCCCCCCCCCGCTTCTCTAAAAACGTGAGTCTGTTAATCACGTTTTTACAACACATTTATTAAGACGTTTAGCCCTGATGAATCCATCCTTTAACTGCATTTTTTTTTACCATGAGTTTACAAAATAAGGAAACAAGCAACATCATTTTTGTTCCGATTTTTTCTTTTAGCCTTCACATTGCTCCATAGACTTTGCCCGAAGGAGAGTGGCATGTGACATGGCGCGAGTCAGGTGATTGCAGGGTAAAATCTTGAATTTGTAGTGCCCCGTACAAGACCAAGTTTCCTTTGATTTAAAGTCATTGTATTATAAATAGATTGTCTTGCCATGGCATAGTTGGGCTGCATTATGTGTTGATTGCTGACTCTGAGAACAGTAGTCATCTTGTTTGTTTGGACCAAAATCAGTGTGTTTCGTCCTTGTTTGGAAAACTGTGGCCGTCACACGAGCAATGTTTACATTTCTCTCAAGAAAAATCTGAATGTTGCATTCAGTACCCAAAATCTGTCTAATTGTCCACCTCTGTAGGGGATTAGGCTGGGCATGTCCTTGTAAGTGCACAATCTTTTTTGTTTGTTTGTGAGTTTGTTTTTCTCCCTCACACGTGAATTCGAAAACAAATGGCCTCGCTCCTGTTAGACACAGTGTAAGACACACTTAAGTTGAAATGGATCCAGATCTGTGCTTATCTCATAGAGTCAAAGAAATATGGAGCAGCTGTTTTACTCAGTGGCAGTGATGACCATTTATTTATAACCTTGTTCAAATTACAGATGTCTTGTGGCTACATGGCACATATCTGAAAGGACCTTAGAAAACAGTTGCAAAGAAATGTGATATGGCAGAGTGGGGCCTGATCAGCGTACATTTACAAGCATTAGTGCCAAACTCATTTTATACCTTTTTCTTTTGCATAGTTTGATCACTTGAGTGACAACTTCCATGTGAGGAGTGACAAATTAGTACTTCTAAATGGTATCTTCAAGATTTCAGAACCCCTTCCATAAGATACAGGTAATTAGTACTTCTAAATGATATCTTCAAGATTTCAGAACCCCTCCCATAAGATACAGGTAATTAGTACTTCTAAATGGTATCTTCAAGATTTCAGAACCTCTCCCATAAGACACAGGTAATGCAAGGAGGACTTGGAAGGGGCATGGTAGAACAGATGGAAAGCTATAAGGCAGTTTGAGGAGGTGATGCTGCAGTTGCAGTTTGGTACTCTCACAGGTGGAATGTTTCTTGTTAATTGAATGACTGGTAATTCAGTGATGTGGAGAAAACCTGTGATGCTGTGGTCCAGAACACCTTTGTTAACAAGCAGTCATCCTTATTGGGCTGTGGTCCAATTCTGTCCTAATGTAGGGATGCATACTATGTACTAGGTATTTATTTCACATTAGATGTTATTTTACTCATAGTGAGGATATATTTAAATAATTGCAAATATATCATTTATATAGAAAGTGTATAAATATATCAGATGTACACATGCTAACAATTTGGTTGATGTTGAACTGCATTGAAAATACATTTTTGTACAATGCCAACAAGTCCACTTTTTTCCATCTTTTGAAACTATAAGATGGAGGTCTTAAATACCTTTGACTGAAGATGGCCTGATAACTGAAAGTTACGGTTCATTTAGACAATGAAAAGCCAGGGTGAGCTGCTTGTGTGGTTAGCAGGCATGCTTGAAGAGACTGAGTAAGTTGGATCATTTTTCTATGTGTGAAAACTTCAATATGTACTCAATATCAAGTTCACATGATGGATTTGTTTGAATCGTCCCTCACTCTCACAAGTAAAGACCATGACAATGTAAAATGTGAATGTTTGCATCTCCAGTGAAAACTAAATCCTGATGGGGATATTCTTTGTACCATATCCCCACCACTCACACACACACACACACACAGAGGAGCAACCTGTAAGAGTAAACTATATTGTCCGAAGGTCACAGACTGTGGTATTTTCTCATTAACTTTGTTTTGTATGCCCTCGATAAATGAGATCTTTGTGAAAATGTGTTGCTTTGGCCCCCTCACGTCCATCGCCTTGTCTCCTGTTGTTATGTCATATGATACAAGAGTGAACTCGTACAGGAACGTCTTAGTTAACACTGCACATCCCAGCAATTGAAGCCGATATCTCTATTATTTACGGCAGTTCCTAGTAGCTATGTTTCTGTTGTGTACGCCATCTTTCTTTCTGAGAACAAGTTGCCATTGCGCCAGGGCCGGTGTCGTATTTGTAGACTTACTTTATGAGAACGCTCATGAGTGTCTCACAGTAACAACCTGCTGTGATCTGTAGTATTATTGGATGCTGATCTCAACCAGCATTTTTTATTTCAAGAGGTAATGGAAATGACCCCCTCCCCCACTCTTTTTTTCCTTTCTTTCAAAAAAAATGTCTTCAATTGCTTAGTTGTCCATATTTGGATTAATATCATATTGAAGACTGTCTCTTGCGATATTTGGAGTATAATTTAAGTGATGTCTGTCTTGAGGTATATCTGTATCCTTTCATTGCAATAAAAGATAGAGCGCAGACTGATTGCTTCTGTGTTGCTATGTTTGTGATGCCAGCTAGGGTTAGGTGTTGTTACTGATGTCCAGCATTTTCTCGGTATTCACAAGGTCCTATATTCAATTCAGTGACATTCCATATGAATTTGTTTTCAATTTTTCAATTTGTTTTCATTCAATAAGGTAGTCAAAGTTTACACTACACCATCATGTAAACATCAAACTTTTAGCCAAAATACTGCCACACATCCTGTCTCATGACTAGATAATGATTTCAAGGGAGCAGTGTGTCATGTTTTGAATCATTTGTCTGCACACCACATACCATAAAAAAATATATATATATTTCTCCGTCCAGCACCCAGAATTTCAGTGCCTGGGTGTGCATTTGTGTGGTTGCCAGAATCACTGAGAATACGGAGGGGTTGTTTGAAGATCAAAACGGATTTACAAATGGACAATTCCACATTATTTGTATGGGACAAAACAAGAGCAAACAGAAATATGTAATAAATATTTTGTACATGTAATCTCTGATTATCTGAATACAGCAAATCCTCAAATTTCATATAACCATACAAGCACCATGGCATTTTATTGACATTATGTATGTGACAAAAAGTACTTTCCAAGGAATTGCCCAAAGCGATATCACATCTTTCAAGATCAACATTAATCAAAGAATCAGTTTCTTCAACCCGAAAACACTGTTTTTTCCAAGAGTAAGGTGAATTCCCACTGCACCAAGCAGCTTTTGTTAAGAAAGTCTAAAACACTGTTTTACTTTCATTTAAATTTTTATTTGCAGTAAAAGTGTGAAGACTAATGGTGGTTCTAAGTACAAATATATAACCTTTCTCGTCCCATGTAATGTAGAAGGAGGGAAATTCTGAAGTATTTTTCTCTTTAGTTTTAAAGTGAGTTAAATAGTCTCTCTTTATTAACAATCTACAATCCATTAGATGCACTGTGTAATAAATATAATAAACATAATTCATATTTCATGTTTAATCTGTAGTATTTCTCGGACGCACAAATAATTCCGACTTAATTAGCCATGTTATCGCTATAAACATTACAGAGAGAAAAAAAAAACAATTATATCATTCTGTCCTCAGGATGTTAAAATCAAAGAACCTACTCTGCATCTCCACCACCAGCGTAAGAAATTGGAACTAAAACAACCTCATCAGCGTACCAGCCAGGTGCACAAAAGCCACCCTCAGTAAACAGAACAGAGATAAGCCTTTGTATTAGTTACATGAGTTAGTGATGCTGCACAAGCCCAAAAGGTTTTGGTGTTTTGGAATGTATGAATTAGGCTACAGCTGTCCAAAGAGACGATCTACAGAATGATTACATGTGTAAAAGAAATAAAAGAAACAACAAGAGCAATGTAAGCATAGAAGCCCTGCACTTATAATGACAATGAAAAAAAAATGATTGCACAGAGAACTGACAGTGCTGAACATGCCCTAACATTTCAATACAGTGCTCCCACAGCATGTAACTACTCACTTCCATGTCTGTCCACTCAGCCTATAAGAGAGGCACAGAAACAAAACCCAAACAATCAATCAAACAGACAGGCAAACAGACAAACAAACAAACAAAAACAAACAAAGGGCAGGCTTGGAGCACTGTCAATTCTCTGTGTCTGAGGAGTCTGAGGCCTCAGACAGGCGCGTCTGCTTCTTGCGCACATTCCAATGCAAACACTGGGCCAGACTGTCGAACCAGTCGTAAACCAGGTCATGACAACAGATGGAGGGCACTGGGTAGCAGGAGGTGGTGATCTTAATACTGGCAGAGAGAGAAGGTGGGGGGGACAGTGGGAGGGGACAGTGTGAGTGAGCCTGAATGCACAACACCACAAACAATTTCCGAATTCTGAACAGCAGTAACAAACATTTCATCAGAACACCTTAGTGACACATGCACCATCATGTCTCCATTACACAACTGCAGTCCAGTCAGGTATCAGCTGCACTATTGCAACTGTCACTACCAGCTGTCTGGCACAGTAGGCATAAAGAAGGAACCCATGTGGATATCAGATATGTCAAAGTCCCGTTTCATAGAGTAAAGACCCGTCCCGTTTCTCCTCTGTTAACACTAGCACTTCATTTAGAGCACCCTCGAAAAGAAGATACCCCTCAGTGATGAAGTGAGATGTCAGGGATAGAAATATGTACCAACGAAATGGGACGCTACCTCATGCACCTTTGCATAGTCGGTGTCTTTACCTATATAACACACAGATACGACGTGGCCTACCAATAGTAGGCTTATATTTCACTCTGTTTAAAAATGCCGGCTCATGTCCACAGGATTAATCAAATTTCTCAGCGTTCGTAAATGCCACATCCCGAAAATTATCTGTAGCCTATCGGAAGGCCCATCGGCATACTGTTGTTCACGTAAACGCAGGCATATAGGCAACTCATTCTTTAGGCTATTGGGAAAAAATTGGACCTCTGTTACATCTATTTGCTGACCTCCCAAAACACCCTCGACAGATGTTTTTTATTTCTATCCTGAACGATTTTCTAACATTCATGTTCTGTCTCAAGTCTCAATTGCATCAACCCCATCCCCAACATATTTTGAATTTTGCATGCCTAATTGCGGTAATATCCGCTGTGTTCATCTTTTCCCGAGCTGGCCATCATCTTTCTTTGACCGTTTTCTTCACTCTCACTGTGTAAATACACAAGGTATCCTGGGTAATCATTCCTACACTTCGTTCAAAGTCTGCACCTAACCTCCCTCCTTTTTAAAAGGTGGTTTTAGTCTTTAAAGTATTGGGACACCCTACCCTTACACATGAATATGCAAATGCTAGGGCCAAAAACAGAAGTGGCAGAAAAGTCCCACCATGTACTTTAGGTGCAGGTGGTTTCACTAGCTGTTCTGCCAGGCTGAGAAGCTATGCTGACTTAGTGACAAATATTTGGGTTTCATCTGGGAGTCCATCTCTATAATGGAGCACTTGTCTTTTTTTTCCTAACATGAACAACATGGGGGGACTTTTATTTTCTGAAGCTGCATGCCCAACTCTGATGGGCATGCATGTACAGTACTGTGGTGTAAGAGGCTGAAGGAGAGTTGAGGAAGTCTGTGCTTACCTGTCCCCATGCTTGATCTCCTGCCTCTTTCTGCCGTCAAATGAAACCCAGGCTGTGTTTCGTGCTTCCGGGGACAGCATAATCTGCACACACACACATCACAGATGACTGAGGCAAAAGGCAAGGCCATAACCTTCACAGCCCAGACAGAATACACCAATAGACAAAGCCACCCCTAATGTTTGTCATTCTTATCATTTTGGTCTGGACTAAAAGCTAACCGACTGTGAGCATCCACAGCAAGCATGACTTTTAGGGATCCATTGATTTTGCTGCTACACACCACCAATTTACCCTGATATTTGCTAGAACCTTTCTTCTACCTCTGCCAAAACTACTACTAGCCCTCATTCTCTAAACAATCCCCAACACCCCCACCCGTGCTCTCTCTTACCATGAGCTCCACCCCAGCAGGCACCACAATGGGCCTGAAGGAGAGCGAGTGGGGGCAGATGGGGGTGACCATGATGGCCGGCACGTTGGGGTGAATCATGGAGGCTCCAGCAGCAGCAGCGTAGGCTGTGCTGCCCGTTGGTGTGGACACTATGACTCCTGGGGGACGACATGGGTCTTATAATACAATAAAAAGAAAGGTTTTGAAGGCATGCAGGCATGCAGAATAAACAGGGCTATTTTACACAAAAGATGCATAATGTCATTATTATCAATTATTTCTACACCCACGTACAAATGTCATTACAATTAATCTGTGCACAGCGGTCAGGATTTTTATTTAAATTGGTGACAAAAACTCCATTCACTGAAAACTGGTACCTTCAGAAGGACAATGGTGGGACACAGAGGTCATTGAGAATTGCCTGTATAGAGCTCTAGCTTTCAGTGCATACGGACACAAAAAGACATGTTATCTCAATGAGGCCCCTTGTGAGAAGACACACTGGCCTGGGCCTGGCTGAATACTACACGGGAAGCCACGTCAGCCATGATGAGAACACTTAGCTGAACAGAGTAGGGTGTTGATTGCAATGATCTGGCTCTGCATATGGACAGGGGTTTTACAAATGATCACATCAGGACTGCATCTGGTGCCTGGTGAGCATCGCAGACATACCATCTCCCTGCACAGAGGTGATGAGGCGTCCGTCCAGGTACAAGTCCACATTGGACAGGTACGACGAGGGGCCTCTGTCCACCACTACCTCGTTAAGCACCTGTACAAAATAAATGCAAAAAAGGAAATGAATTTCAGAGAGAAAATTAAAGCAGTCAGTTAAAAAGGACCGCACTCATAAAAATAAAAATAGTTCAACATACACTGCCAACACTCCCACCCCCCAAAAACGCACACCCAGAAAAATACAACCAGGTTAATTTTTAACATTTCCCTTGTGTTTGCGAAGGGATTCAGCTGTCTGCTTTTCTTGCTGCTGAACAAACGTGAGAAACCAGACCATCTGCTGTGTTAATAACACATGGCTCACTCGCCTTTTATGACAGTCTCGATGGAGTTGGAATGGGGATGAAAAACAACACGTAATGCTTCTGGTGCTGATTACCCAAGAGAATAAAAACATGTCTGGTGTCTAGTAGTATCTACAATTATTTGAGAAGTACAAAAAAGTACAACTTAATCCTGCAGAAACATGCTTGTGTGTTATTGTTCCTCATTTGTACGAAATGCAAATTCAAATACAAATTCTTCCAGCTGTCTACATTTGGTGTGTGTGTGGACATGTTTATGTGCTGACCTATAGTTTTTTTTGTGTGTGTGTGCATGCACTTCTAACTGTAAGAGTTTCCACAGCTGACAATACACATACATAGTGTGTGCAGGTGAATGTACAGTATACTTGTGAGAGGTGTGTGTGGTTAGTATGTGCAGACCTGCAGCTGTTGCGTGACTTTGCCGGCTTCACTACTGCTATGGCTGTGAGGCTCCAGGCCATTCTCCTCAGGGCCCCCACTCTGCTCGCTCCGCGACGGGGCATCCTTCACCACCTTCACCTTTAGCCGGCTCCGCAGGATGATGGCCGCATTTCCTACACATACACGCACTGTTATTAAATCTGTCCACAAACCTTATTACACCCTTATTAGTTTTTTTTCAATTTCTTAATGAGTCAAAACAACAAACGCACAATTTAACAACTCTATTACAGTCAGAGTGCAACTTTCCCTTCTCTTAACTGAAGTAACTGACATTTAAGTTACCACACACAGGACAGTATTCTGGCACGAAAGATTAATATCCATACTGTTGATGTAGACTAAGTCCGCTTATCTAACGTTTGTTGCTTGCCACACACTGCTAATATGTCAGGTAGCAGTAACATAAAATTATGTCTAAGGCCATCCTATCGTGTTAGTTTCCTATGGTTAGGTGTATCGATATGCCAAACTGATGCTAAAATGTTTGCTAACATCTAGGCATTGCTTCAGTTTTAATGAAACTGATCTCCTAACGTTACACCTAGTCAAAAGCAACCAATATGAATAGATGCCACATTGTCAAAGAAGTATTTATGTCTGTCCATTCTGGGCTCTATAATTTTTTCCCTCTACATGCTATGCTGCTCATTGCTATGTTGATGGTACGTAAGTTTAAATGCTCTTAAAATACTGACACCCATTCTTTTTAACGAAAATGAAACTGTCTTTCGGCCCAGTGCTGCCTGCAATGCATATGTAGACCGATGCCCCCTTGAGCTATGTCAAACTAGTTCAGAATGCTGCAGCCAGCCTTTCAGAGCAAGAAGGCAGGAGCATATTACACTTGTGCTTGCAGCTCTTCACTGGCTCCCTGTCCATTATGGGATTAACTTCAAAATTATTTTGTTTGTTTTCAAATTTTTACATGGTCTGGCTCCTTCTTACATATCAGGACTTCTAAAAGTTCATACACCATCTAGGGCTCTTAGGTCAGCCAACCAACTCCACCTAGTTGTTCCTCCCTCTAGGCTAAAAAGCAGAGGTGATCAGGCCTTTGCAGTGATTGCTCCTAAGCTCTGGAACGAGCTGCCACTGCACATATGCCTGGCTCCTTCCTTGGCTGTCTTTAAATCTCACCTTAAAACCAATTCTTATGCCCTGCCATTCAACACAACATGAATGTTTTTTATCTATGTATCTTCAGTCATGCTCACTGTATGTTGTCCTTTGTCTACTAAGTCATATTACCTTGCACTTTGGTCAGCTCTGGTTTTTAAAGTGCTTTATAAATAAACCTGGCTTGACTTGACTTAACTACCAGAGAGCTCATCCTTTAAGATTTCCTTCTCTGATTGCTGTTGACTTATAAGTTATTACTTTCATTAACATAAGCAAGTAGTCCACATATGATATTACAATGCAACACACTTGTCTTTCATTTCTAAATAAAACAATAAAACACATGAATGTAGCCCAGTCTGATCACGGTGCTCTAGTTTAAGTTGCCAGTTACACAATGACATTCAATGGTGCTGTCGTAATTTGTTCATGTTCCTTCCTCCACTATTCGTCATTATCTACATATGTTAAAGGAATAGTCCATTGATTTAAAACTAATTTTTACTCACTCAAAGTCTAACTAAACTGAGCTCTGACTGAACTAAACTGTTTTTTTCACCAACTTGGAGCCCTTTATAGAAATTTTGGGTTAACTTCTCTGAACTCTCTAGGGCTGTACACATCACAGCTGGAACACAGGTGGTATGAAAGGTTACATCAGCTATGTTATGCTGCGGTCAAGGCAAATCTATAGCCAACAGGGGGGAGGAGTTTATGAAAGAAGGCCACACTCTATCAGGAGTTTCTAGACAGCGTCCTTGCAAAAAATATCTGTTGCAATCTGGGTATTTCCTCTACTGGGTGAAATGGTATTACGACCACGATTACAACGGAAGTTAGCAAGGACGCTTTCAAGAAACTCATCACAGGAAAATTCTACATCTATAATGCTATAATAGGTACACATAAAGCCTTCCCCCCTGCTCTGTGTTTTCCTTGGAGCTGTGCATTTCCACAGACACCCACTAGAGGACAGACACACTGATTGTATCAAGCAGCAATATCATCCGATGCCTCATGAGGTCAGTGGCTGACCACTGCTGAAGCTCTGTAGGACAGCTTACCTTCAAACACTTTGGCCACTTCTGTCCGATAAGACTCAAACTTGAAGGGTGTGAGGAAACCCAGAGAGCCCAGGTGAAAAGCCATTACGGGAGGAACACTTCCCTTTAAGGAGAAACATATTGTTAACACCAGCACTTCCTTGTTATAAAATATTGTACAAAGAGAGTATTTAGAAACTTCACTTCCTCAATAGTAAATAGCTTGTCTTTTAACCCTTTCCTTCTACATTTCTACAGGCCGACTTTGGTGTTGCATAATGAGAAATGTGTCATAAATATATTAGCATAAACAGAAGTTTTTAATATAATTGGTATTTGCTGATGTCATAACCTGTTTTACATTTTAGACCAAAACATTTGAGTCAAGATATTTTAACTCCTGATTCTTTTTAAACCCCAGGATACATATGTGTGTGTGTATGTACAAATATGAAACTGCACTGTAGTAAGGTGATACTACTATGCATCTGTAAGTGCTACAGGCTTTCCTTACCTGAATAGCGAGGATGCGTACAGGAGTGTTCCATCTCCACCCAGACAGATGATGAGGTCAATACAATGGGATATGTCATCAAAGCCTACCAGGAAAAAGACATGGAGCTCAGGATCAGAATGGGGGATAGAAATAACTTGCTCTGGCTATGGTTCATTTCTACTATATCAGTATAACCATAGATAAGCTAACAGAATGCAATTTTACTACACTTAGCATTTCTATGTACATGTCAACAAAACTCCTTAACACCTTGTCACAAAGTGTGAGCCACTTGAATAGCTAATGGTAACAAAGACTGGAGCGTGCTTTACATGGTTACATATGTTAATTACCATTTAAAAGATGGGTGTGGACAATATGCTGGAGAAACCAATTCTATGTCATTTACAAGTACATTACTTTCACAGTGTTTTGAAAACTGCAGCCACCACACCTTGGCAAAGATAAATAATGATTATGCATAGTCTGGGAGTTTCAGGAGACACCACACCTTCCCTAAAAGTGCAGAGTTTTTTACAAATGGGTGAGAAGGCTTCATCGTTGGTGAGAGTGACATCATCAGCAACTTTCTTCTCTACAAATACCATCAACTTCTTTTCCTAAAATATAATACCAAGACAAAAAAAACAAACAACAACCCATGAACAGATGTACATGCATCACTGAAATCTTTGTTTGTTCTGACTCTTTTGCAATATGTGCTACCCAGTGCTTGGCTATTATGTTTTGACAATAGAGCATTACTGATAACATTGTTTAAAATCAAGACGTTAAACTCCATGAATGGCTTGAGGAAAAACTACACTTCTAACAATACACCATACGTCAACATATCGTACTCCTCCAAAGTCATTCTGAATCAGCAGTTATCTCAGAATGCCCAAACACAGCAATATAGATTCTGCTGAGTCACTAAATGAGCAACCAAACCATAGACTTTCCCTATTAAGCACCTGATTTGGTTTTGGCTCAATCATTGAATACTGCATCCCAAATTAGTACAATTTCCACATTGCCACTGACAGAAATTTCAGCACTTGCAAACGGTACATGTTTCCAGAGGTTGTTCATATGTCCTCTAGTATGTCCAGTTCAGGTATTTCTACTGCACGTCAAGGCATGTTAGCAAGGTTTTATTTTGGTCTAACTAGTTATGTTACATTTTACTCAGACTCATACATGGGAACATGGACATGCTGGCTTGCCAATGATTATTCACACCTTTTTTTTTACCACATTTTATCATTACACCTCAATCTAGGAAGTAAGGACCACTAATTACCAGACCTATCCTTGGCCTCACCTGGAAGCATCAGTCAATAATGGTGTGACTGACAGGGGAACTTTAACACCGTGCTGGAATTTCAACAACTATCCCAGTCATCACAAACAATGAAGCTGAACTTCATCCAAATCACATGCTTGAAATACTAGAAAAACCTGAAATCAACTTGTTGACCAGTTGTTGTATTTTTTTTTTTTTAAAAAGGTACAAGTAAAAAATACTGCACTTTGTCTGAAAATAAAATAAAGCTTAACATTTTGTAGGTCGTGGCCCACTTTATAGTTATACACAGAGGTACCTGGATTGTTTTGAAAAGACCCAATACAGTACCTCCACAAGAAAACGGCAGAGCTCTTTGAAGGGTTCCAGGAGACTCTCGTCGCGAATCTTCCTGATAACCAAAACATTGACTGGTGGCTTGTTCCAAGTCAAGCGCTGACTGGCTGGGTCTTGGATATGCCTATGGTGAGACATAGAAGACACAGCATTCCAAATGCGGCAGTAAGTAAACGCTACCTCTCCCCAGCTTGTGCAACACAACTCAAAGGGCTTTGAACCAACAGAACTCTCACTCACTCACTCACTCACTCACTCACCACTCTCTCTCTCACACACACACTTTTAAAATCAGTCCAACCAACTTATCCACACAGGCTGACCAGATTAGCATTTTTAAGACTGCAATCCCGCTAGTGAGAGCACAGGTCAACTGAACAGAAAATATTCAACAAGTGGACAATAACAACAAATAATTTTGTGGTACAACTACATGAAACATAATCCCAAATATTAAATGTTACTATATTTCTGCTACTCACAAACTGTACCATTTATTTCCATCCTGTTTAGGGCAGTGAAGAGAAGGCATTTTGACATCAGGGTTTGAAAAGGGTTGCACCTCTCTTCGCTTGCCGTGTTTGACAGGGACATGAGGTCCAGACAGGACAACTGAGATTTACTCTTCCAACAAGGTTTATCATGTGCAAATGCACCTTCCCACCATTCCCCAACAACCAATCAGAGTTAAAGCCAGCTGCCTTATCTTATCGAATGACACAGGAATCAGGAGTGTAACAACAAAACTAACACATGATGTCTTAGGCAGCACAGATTCCTTGAGTGTGTAAGAACAATTTGTCTCACTTACATGATTGAGGTTGGGTTCGGAAGAATGCAGGCTTTGGGTCCAAAATGAGTGGTTGGATATGGTCCATGAAGAAAATGGGCTCTTCTGAAATTCATGGTATGAACAATATAGTAAGACTTTGTGCTCCGAACTACTGACTACATAAGTTGATGAACAACCAACAATGGTTATAAAGCTGAGGGTAAAGTGAAACCCTCTAAAACCTCTACTTCCTTTCTGTTAATCTGTTTCCCAGCTATATTGAAATACTGTAATAACTGAGTACCTGCACCTATCCCATCTCCTCGGGGAGCTATCAGACGTCTCTATTGATGAGCCCGTAGGTTCGGAAAGCTCATGTTGTCCTGGTAACGTCCGCTGTTCAGCGCCCCACAACAGCTGTTCTTGACCATCCAGTCGTCGTTGCGACCTCTTCACTTCACGCCGCCTGCGAGGTGATTTCCCCTGCCGCTCCCTCTGTCTAGGTGGCCGGGCAGACGCTGTACAATTCGCCTTGCTTTCTGTCTTTTTGTTAGGTCTCCTCTCCTCCACACCTTCCATTCTGCAAGGCCGTAAATCACGTTACAGAGTTCAGCCCTCTAAATATAAAGACTTATCTAAGTTTGTTAGCTAACTGGCCAAGTAAATCTATTTGTATCACGGTATAACTTACGTTAGCTAGCGTTATGAAGAACAATGAACAAGAGAACTTGTAACACAGCGACTAGTAACAACCACTTGTCGATGGAAATATGGTTATAAGTCTATTATGCTACATTGTTGGTTACGAGTATTGCTTGTCTGAGTAGCTCATTAACTCTAGTTACGTAAAAGTTAGCAACATCAAGTTTGGCCCATCAAGTAAAGGACCTCAGATAACATTATCGTTGTCGTTATTGAATGAGGCAGTCACTGAAGAGTATGTATAATGGGTGCTAAGACGGGTGTAAAATAAATTAAAACACGATGACATTGCCAGCAACTTCAGTTACTAATGTAGTTGTTAACGTTAGCTTGCTAAAACAGGCTAGCAGTCTGAGGTGTGGTGTCACAGCCAATAACCAACTGTCAACTTGAGAATTTTGAATTCACTTTCATATGGCTAGCATATATCAACAACATTATCGATAGCTGTGTACACGACTGCGCTGTTCATAATTATATGACAGCTGAACTTAAACAACGCGGTATATTGTTAGCTAGCTACCTTATAAACAGGTAATTTACAAATTCATCTTAACGTTAGCAGTTTTCTTGCCTGTCACACAAGACATCGTTAGCTAACGTTAGCTGGATTAGTTGAATGAGCTATCGTTCGCTAAGTAGAAGGCTAACTAGCTATCGATAGCTAGCTAACTACTGCACATATGAAGCGTGTTACACTAGAGTCATATTTCTAAACTGGTGGCAATTATCTTACAGTAGCATGTGGTGGTTGACAAATAATACAACAGTCATATTACCTAAAATAACGATAAAAAGAACGCGATTGCGTTAGCCATCTCCGATGTATGGACTAGCTCACGCTTGTGATCCAATGTTGGCTACCTCATGACTGTATGCTATAGGCCCATGACGCGCTGACGTCATGCAGAAGTTCTTCGTGTTTTGAAACAGTGTTTCAGAGGCTTCCACAAGAACACTTTGTAGCTGCTAAAAAGTAGACATAGGCTATGTCAGTATATGAAACTGTAACTATAATGAAATGGTTTTAGGTACACTTTAGGTACACGACACAGTCAGTTAATGGACACGTGCATGGCCAAAGTCCTCTATGGAGTTTCTGTTAATCAGCTTAAGCCTAGCTGAGTAGCATACCCTGTATATTGCCATCATGTGGTCAATTCAGGCTACGGTAAGCCCATTCCACAACTACGGATACTGATCAGTGTAAAGGCAACTTTTCCCACTTGTCTCACAGAGGTGACTGCTTCTTAGGTGACTGCAAGGCCAAAGAAGCCACTTAATCAGAATTTTTTCTGTGTGATTTTGCAAGTTGAGGTTCCCATATTCACCCCATGACATCCCTGTCTAGAGGAGACCAGAAAAAGTCAACCTCAAACTGGCTTCAATGGAAGGCTGGCTCCAAACAAGCTTGGGCAGCCTTTGAACAGACATGATTATCTTCTTTGGAGGCTATTCCTAACCATCTTACACAACAGTCACAGTAACACCTAAACAAGGAAAGCCTCCTCTTTAGTCCCACTCATTTGGCCCGTTAAACTCTTGTTTATCATCCACCGTAATAGGGTAGACATACGATAGTGGCAAGGCAGGCCTGCACTAATACACAGGCCTACTTCCATGGGGAAAGGGCCAGGGAGTCAGTTAGTACCTGTCTTCTACATAAAAGTGTGGACAATAAATATTGTTGTGGTTGTGGTAAGTTATGCCTGAATAACCAGGTATGGAAACGGTAAAAAGGATTACTGGATGTGATCAGCAGATCACTATAGCGTATACTCTATTAATAGACAAAATAAAAAAATAAATAATTTTAGAAACTAAAAACATATAGGATCCTTATCACAGGCATACAAAACAAAGTGGGAAAAATAGGCTTTGTAGCCATGCTGAGCTGCAGAGTGAAATTAAATTATGCTCACGGATTAGTGTTAACCCGGTTAGTCTGCTATACCTTAAAGCTTGCTGATATTAGGATTCAGATGTTGAAGCTGGTACTATTGTTTTAAGCACAGTATACCTAAGAGGTTTCATCTCATTGCCACAACTGATCAGCAGCTATTAAGCTACTTAGCCAACAGAGCATTGCAATGATATATGCATGCAGCTTGAGTGGTGATTTCCTAAGGATCAAAGTTGGTGCTTCAAAACATTTTTTTCCAGCCTTTCACACCTAATCCTGTGTTGAACCAGTTTTTTTCAGTTAACGTTTATAGAAAAACCCAGCCATCACTGTAGAGGTAGTTAAGGTGCAATGCCTTCATCATCCAAACCACATGTAGGTTTTTGATTCCAGCTCATCCACATGTCTGATCCAGAATTGTTGCTCATCTATTGCTGGTGTTGTCATTTCAAAGCAGGAATGAATAGTGATTCGCTGTAGATTGAGATTAGTATGTGTATGCTTGCGCGGTCTCCTCTAACAATTGGTCCTATTACTCTGACTTTAAGGACGTCTCAAGCGAGCCAGCCCACCATTACAAAACCACTCTGTACAGCAATAGACTGCAGTCTTTCCTAATGCAAGTTAGACCCAGCCCACACTCTCTCATCTGGGTACATAGGGCATTTGTGTATGAAATCAAATGAAGAGCAAAACATGTTATCTTTGATAATTATTAGGATTTTGATAATGTATATTTGTTTCTTAGAATAAAATGGACATAAGAATTCAATTCAAAATATTAGAATTCAAACACAATCAAATTGCGTCTTTGACTTTGAACACAGATTCTGTCCTGTGACCAAACCAGCTGATACCCAATATAATGAAATGCCCTTGTGAATGTGTTAATTTTTGCTCATTTTGCCTAATTTGTATGCCTAATGATTGACAAAACAATAGTCATGTTTTTTGCATTTTTACAGCACTAAAATAGGCTTGCCTTTCCCTTTGGGTGCTTGGGTGTGGCAGTGATAGTGTACTTGCTTGCTGTGAATTTTTTAAAAGGAAGTGATTGTCTTCTAGATGTACACTTAAGCCAACCATTCTGTTTAAATAATCAAGGAAGTGCAATGCCTATTTTCTGTTAAGCATGCTATCTGCACATATGCAAAGCTTTACTCTTTACCAAGACAGAGGTAGGTTACCAAACCAAACTTTCAAGCAAACTCTACCACAATTGTTTGTGAAAAAAACTCCATGAAACCTTTACCTGCTTTTGATAGCAACACACTGTGCATGCAAGGTCTTGTGTGCTATAAAAACTTAAGCAGTGTTGGAGCTGGTAAGTTCCAGGCTAGAATACCAGCTGATGTCTTTTTGAATTATCTGAACCAAGACATCAACCAGACTTATCTAAATTTCAGTTAAAAAAATAAAAATAAAATGTATAAAAACTCTACTATATTAACTTTAATGTATTGCATCATGTTATCTTAGTTTCACTTAACCAGCATAGTGTTGACATAAGACCGAAGGTTTGAGAAGTAGTCAGGGGCTGGAAAAACCCAAGGTTTTTTTGGCTGTAAGATTTACCACAAAGGAAGACATGAGTTAACAAAGGGAAGTTCTATCTTCCTTCTACAAAGAGAATTCACACAGGAGCCCAAGGCTCTCTCTAGAAACTGAAAACATGTCCTCTGCTTTGAGCTTCAGCTAACACATCTCTACCTTGTTTACCATCAATTTAGTCTCACAGTAGTGTGTGTACATGTGTTCCTAGTTTGGAACTCATGTACAACTTCTGTTATCACATATACACATATTGTTGACTCATACATATTGGGTGAATTTCATCCATACATGAGCAGCTATCCCCAGTCTACCTCTCTAAGAAAATGGAGGGTGAGCATTGCATTTAGGCCATGGGTCAGGTAGGCTTATAATGCACCCACCTCCAGCTTTTTTCTAAAGGTCTGGCTAAGCCAAGTGTGAATTTGAATGTTAATATAGAACATTTTGGGATGCACTTCCTGTTTCAGCCTCATGAATAGTCCACCAAATGCCATTAAAATAGATTACAAAGCTACATATAGTCCATGGCATGAAGGACATTGGGACATATTTTCATGTATGTTGAATCATATCTAGAGGGCATGGACTTGTGTGGTTTATGATTAACCTGTTTTCCCTAAAGGGTAAGAGCCTATGCCCTCCAGGTGTGATTTGACATGCATTGGTTATGTCTGAACTTTTTCCATATCATGGACTATGGATAGTTTTGTAATGAGTGCCATTGTAACACAATCATTTTCAGTGGACAGCTATTCATAGGGCTGAAACAGGTAATGCATCCCAAGATTTCCAATGTTAACATTCAAATTCACATTCAGATTCAACCATCATTAGGAGGTGTGGAGGAGCACTGAAAGTCTACCTGTCCCACGGCATGCTGCTTTGGTGGATTCTCTGTATCCTACTCCCTAAAAGATACCAGATCCGCACTGAAGTGACACCAAGCTGCCTGTTGCTGATGATGTGACACATATTCAGTAGCTGACACCTGCTACCCAAAACAACAGCATTGGCATCTAGTTATTAAATCCTAGATCATTGATCTGAGTGATCTAACCAGTAAAATGTTCTGAAATCTGAATCTTACTTGCATGTAGAGAATCTAGCTACCATCACAATATTTTTATGAACAGAGTAATACATCCAATTATTCAGAGCTCAGTCTCTTTTCCTTCGTTTTGCCATGATATTTATCAAAACAATGTGACATTTTCTATTGCCTATTTCCTAAGCAGATCAGTTTCAGTACATTTGTGTTTCAGTGTTGCTCTTGTGGTCAACGCTGTGCCAGATGCAGAACTCACCACTGTGGCACCACCTTAGCTTCCTTCACTGACCCACGACAGCTCTCAGCAGAGGGAACATAACACTGAAGACAGCTGATGCTCAATCGAGTGGCTGCTCAATCACCCCCTGATAAATCATTAGGCCGAAAGGAGAAGAGGCAACCTCTACCATGTTGACATCACAGGGCAGTGAAGTCAGCAGCCATCTGCAAAGACAAAGAAAGATTATTTCAGTGAAATACCGCCCACATCCCAACCAGCGCTCTGAAGCAACACTGTGGCTTTGACCGTGATTGCCACATCTCGGGATGCATCTGCTTATGGTACTTTCAGGGCTGAGTATCCCCAACAGCAAGAGGTCCACTTTGGTGAAACTTCTCTAGCACGCAACATCCAGCACACAGGGCAAAACATAGAACAGACCATCCAAATAATACATCGTGCAACATAGCGCAAAAACATCTAGGATAGGTAAATACATCCTGCACAAGCAGAAACATTTAAAAAGGGTCCAAGATCCAGCTACATCCCAGGCCCACACAGATTTATAGTTGGCCTTTCCAATTGGTTTAGGATTAGGCTAGACAGACAAATGTTTTTTTCATAAACTAATTAGTTTCTGAAGATGAAGGAGCACGGGCAATAAGACCATCAATGTCAAGCAGAAAATGATATATATATATATATATATATATATATATATTTTTTTTTTTTTTTTTTTGGGGGGGGGGGGGTTCTTTGGCCCGCCTCGATTTAACCTGCTATTAAGCCACATTCTAGACCAGCCACTGCTACACCCACACACTCTGAACCAGATGCTGTGCTGTTGTTTTACATTAATGAGCTTGACTGATTTCTATAAAACAGAAGCATTCAGGCAATTTGGTTACGATGACAGTTAAAATGAATTTAAATGACTGATTGGTCTTTTCAATCCTCTTTGGGACTACTAATTACGACATCCGACAGGGACCGACTGGCCGTCTGGCATAGGCTACCATCCATTTCTGCTGGCATAGCCTCCCGTTGTTGTTTGACCGGCCCAGTAAGTCATACATTAGTGGCCCGTTCGTTTTCCTTCATTGCGTGGCTGGCTCAGATCACATCCCCTACCCTTGGTTCCTGTGACGGCATAACGCATAGCCTATAGCCTAATCTAAAAGAGTCATCATTTTTTTCTCCAACCAGAACATGAAACACGTATCATTTTATTCTCCGGCCCAATCACATGGTCACTGGCAGGGCCGTTGCCAGGATTGGAAACTTACCGAGGTCCATTTGGGTGGACAGTTATTTTCATATTAAATAGGTTTGTACAGCAGTTGCATAGCATTTATTTGGGCAATAGTTATTCTCTATTCCTTTGATTTTGCTATTACACCAAAAATGTATGTGCTTTTTAGATGAGAAATGTATTGTACTACTTATATATGTAGGCCTAGCCTATACTTTACAGCAATATTAGTTTTTATCTCCCTTAACAGTGAGATTCTCTTTTCTGACAGGCTGATGAGGTGGGAATTAGCTCTAGATCCGAAAAAATCGAGTCGTTCCATATCAATGCGCTTATGAATCGTAACCATAATAAAGTATTTACCAATGACTGTATATTAAAGTATTATATTGTAAAGGCGCACATCTGCTATGGGAAGCATGCATCTGCCAACGCTGGCTGTGTTGCGCACGGGACACACATAGATAGAGAAAAGCGTCTATCCACCGAGCAGAGGCCCATGTTTTTTTTATTTATCGTTTTTCAAACGGTGTGTTTGTTTACACGCAACATGATAGCTGCCTTTAAGTGCCCTTTCTCCCTCATCATGAGTCACTTTTAACAAGCCTCGTAATGCAATATGTCCATATAGCAGCATTAGCAGTATTAATTACAATAATGATACATGTGATAAATATCTATTCTAAAAGATGGTGGCAGTATAGTCTAATATAGTGGTATGGCATAATTATACAAAGTGAAAAGGAATAATTTAACTTGGGGTGCCGATAAAAAAAATGTTGATAGGGGTGCCTTGAGCTCATCATTTTGAGCACCACTGCCCTAGACCATGATGCATGATAATGCGCAGCTCAAATAAAAAGGTTGACTGCAATGCTAAATTTAAATCGGCGCTGCGCGAAATAAACCTAGCCTTCAAGCCTACACTTAATATGTTGTCTAACATGACATGTAAAAATTTTCGTGTCTTTACTGCAAAGGTAACCATGAGTGCCAAAAGTCAATTTAAACATTTTTGGCGCATAACCTTGCGTTGCATCTACTGTGTTCTCATGGAGCAGTGCGCGGGCGCAATAGAGCTAAAGCCTATGGTCGTGCAGCACCATCAAGACGCAGACAGGCAGTTGTATTCAGGGAAAGGTTTTGGACCCTTCACATTTCTCCAACGTGCGTCCGAGTACCGTGTACACCAACACACACCACCAGACACTGGTTGGAGTGGCACTCGTCTACCCACATACCGATAAAATGACTGAAAAGTCGTTTGGCTGTGTATTTCTATAATTTTGTTTATTATTGCTTATTATTGTTATTATCATGTTGTTAATAGACATATCTCTCAAAAATGTATACTGAGGTTGACGAATTGATCGTTCTGCACGCAGTTTAAAAACCTTCAACTTTTTGTTTCAGTTTCATACTCCGCACATACATTACATTCGTTTAATCGAACCTGCAAAGTTAGACCAGTGAGAGTGTCCATCTGGCTTGATTTTAAAACGCTTCCTATTGTACTAGCCTACTTCAGAATTCCCCTCAAGCCCTTTGGAGCCCCCTGCTGGTTACCTTGCTGACTCACAACTGAACAATGAAATTCAAAAGTCTAGTCAAAGTCGATAATTAACTGTCTCTGATCTAGCACAGTGGTTCCCAAACTTTTAACTGTACCCCCTGTGCTTGCAATAACAATTAATATTTTTGCATATATACACAAAATGTGAACGCACATTATGTGGTACACAACAATGTAGAACCAATTGGGTTTTGCTGGGGATAGTTTGAGTGTTAGACCTTTTTCCATATTATTTGATAAGAGCTGAGAACCCATTCACAGATTCCTTTTGTGCACACCCAGTCCTACCCTGTTTGACAACCACTGATCTTGTAGCCTAAGCTACATTATCAAGATTGCTGATCATACCACCGTCACATAAGATGAGATTGATGAAAAAAAAAACTAGGCTGTATTTTGGAGTCTTGGTGACTCAAAGATGCTACTTTATTTCTTTCAATCTCTAATAGTCCAGTAGCATGATATACCAAATGCTTTCACTTTGTTTTACTTTCTGCAAAGCATCTGGGATCCCTCAATTGGTACATTTCCTTATTTTAAAAATATTATTTGCTGACTGACCAGCCAAAACTGATCAAAGGAATTTTAAGAGAGCCCTGACTGTGCTGGAGTTGAGTGTGATATTGAAATCCTTAGCAATTTAGTAGAACATTTTTTCGAGGTCAAAGCCAGTACACTGCCACTTAAGGTGACTACATGTGAATAGGGTAAAATTTTTAACAAAGAGATCACAATGAAACTTTCCCTGTTGTTTACTTATTAAGGCAAATATTTTTTGTATTGCAAGTTTTCAGAAATTGCATATTTAAATTGCAAATGAGACAATATCTACTGAAATATGCACTAATTAGCATATTTCTATGAAACCATACCTGACCAATAAACTAGATAAAGTCAGGTTCAAAAATATTGCTGCATTTTGCCAGCATACATAGAGGTTTTTGCAGAGGGAATTGTAGGTGCCACTGTTTCTTACAACAAAAATCAGAAAATGCTATAGTAGTTAAAAAAAAAATGTCATCAACCATCAGTGTTTTTTTGGGGATAAAGCCTTATGTAACTCCCCTAATGAACAATGTATAGACAATCCTCCATGTGGAAACCTTCAGAAAATGGATATAACCAAAACTGAAAACTTTGGTGTTTGTAGTGCTACTGAAGTAAACAAATATGAATGTAATTTAGAGAAAACATACTTTAAAATGACTTGTTATTGAATTCTACAAACAAAGTGAAATAACATAGTGCTCTAGTTTAAAAAGAGAACAGATTATGCCTAAATCTCAACACTGACAATGCATGACGAAAGCGTGTTTTTGCCTTTTGGGTCTGTGAGAGTATGTATGTATGGAGGAAGATTGGACAGGTCAAGACAGCATACACCAGGCGTCATAAACTACATGGGCTGCTAAAGTATCTTACAGTGGTTTAATATTTTCACTTTCTTACAATATTGATATTAGTTCTGCAGTATTTCTGTGGATATCATACCCAAAGTACATGTAACATCTCTCCTCAGAGGTCCAAAATAGACCTTTCCTCTTGTATGCAAGTGCTAGTAATTCCACCCCCAAATGAGCAAATCAATGTGGATTACTCAGTTAATACACCAAAAGTTAATTCATAATAGCTTTTTAGATGTGATATTTATTGACACATGTCAAATTCTTCTCCATACCAATGTGATATATAGGCCTGTTTCCACTACAGTAACTTCAGGGTAATTTTCAGGGGTCTCACACCCATGCGCATGTCTCCACATGAGTGAATCACCCTGTAGAAACCTTTCCTGGGACATTTTCAGGGCTGAACTTAATACCTGCCCAGAGATAGATACTTCTGAATGGCCCTAGAGCTTAAAGTACTTCATAAGAATGCATGTGTGATCCATTAGGAGGGCAAAACAATGGAACACCTCCAATTATTCTCAGAGGGGGTCGGACTGGGTCTTCCATCTCACTCCTTTCACATCTTTTTTGCCTTGGTAATGAGCTTGATAGTACCCGACAACCTGGAAAGCATAGATAGGAGATTTAAATGCGTGTACCACAACGACAACAATATAAATGAAGCTCATTACTACGGTTCTTGCTACTATGACTTCAGCCAGTAATTGCAAAAATACAGAGACATGTTAATGGTGTTTCTCTTGTTGCTGTATTGGGGCAGATACAGCATACTGTAAGTATAGAAATTGTGATGAACTCTGTGTAATTTTTAGAAGCACTAGGCATGGGTGTTTTCAATATTACAAAGTTTGGGCAGGCTGGGAATAATATTTTTTAAAGACACTAAGGCCCAAACATGACCTAAAACATGACATGAAAAATCGGATGAAAAATTAAAACATTGTGCTTGCCAACATGCAATGGACGTGCAACAGAAAGGTGGAGTATGGCTTATGATGCATTAAATAACATCTACTCATAAACTTTCATAAAATATATGATGTAGGCTAACTACACTGATCCATCCCTATGTTACACCTTAAAAACTACTGCCTCTGACATGTGCTTGTCAATATGCAATGAATGCCCAACACAGATGAACAGAGATACATTTCACATAGAAAGGTGGAGCATACCTTATGATGCATTAAAGAACATCTACTCATCATAGGTTTTCCAAATATTCCAAACATATTTAGGCTACTTACACTGACCCATCTCCATGTTACACCCCAAAAACTACTGACTCTGGTACACTGGACTGTATCAGAATGTGCGTGTCTGGAGACCTGCACACAGAGAGAACAGAACAGAGACCCGAGAAGAAGGAGAGAGAGGACCTGTCAGGTTGTCAGAGAGAAGAGGAGTTATTGAGAGGCTTACCTGTGATGTGGCTGCTCATCATCTTGTCTTAGCTGAACTGGGAGTACTTTAGCATGGCCCATTCAGTGGGAGGGGTGCTACAGGGGCACTGAGAGTCAGTGCACACACATACACAGCTTTTTTTCTGAATGATTTAGCTCATTATTAATAATAATTACATTTGGTCAGGGACCAAAAAGAAGACATCATTGCACAGTTATACAAAAGACTTGTCATGTCAAAATTAAGCACAACAGACAGACAAAAACACCCCCAAGTGACCAATCTAGAACATGGATTTGGTAACAATATTCACAGTGTTTATGTGTGAGGAGTTGCTCTTTACCAGAGGGTCAGTGCTGGGTGAAGGGGGGCAGCTGCTTCATGAAAGAGGGCAGTGAGGGTGTTAGTTTTTTCTTCTCTCACATGATTGTGCATTGCATGTGCCTATGCTATCCCAAGCAACACACGGCCCACAGCCTGAAAACACTTAATTTGTGACGGCAATAAAATGTCAGGTATTTCTATGATGTGAATAGCTTTCTTAAATTTGAGGATTTTTTTGTATTCAGGTATGGGTTACATAGTAAAATACAAACTGCTTGCATAAGCTGAAAGGTGAAAATGTAAATATATTTGTAACCTATATAAACTCCCCATTTCTTCCAAATGGATATTTTAGGGAACAGATGCCATGTACTTGATGCGTTTGGACTACTACAGCCTCTGTCAAGTCAACAGTTCCTAACATGAATTGAAATTGCACAAAATTCTGTCGCTCTCATACCTGTGGGTTGATTCACTCTGGATAATCCTTTTAAGGACTGAAATTTCACCAAACAATTTCTTAGTTTAAGTACTCAAGTCCGGTCTCGAGACTGTTTTGCGCTTACTCTGTCTCTTGTCTCGGACTCTTCGAAGACTTGAAATTGACCAACAGATTTTTTTTTATGTTCATGTTAACAAATGTATCCAGTTATCCATTATTACAAATGAATTGAAATAATTAAAAAATGGAAAATGCTGATTGGCATTTTTTGAAAATTATATTACATGGCCACTGAACGCAAAGATTCTGTATTCATTGAGTGACTTCAGTTGGTACGATCACAGAGCAGAGACAAGATGGGCATTACACTGTTCAAAAGTATTCTTGTAATGGAGGGAAACAAATTAAACAGTTTTGAATAGCTATCCAATAAAGTACATTTTGATATGGATCCAATGGTGCCGCCCCTTGGATTGGATTTGGTCTATCAGTAAGGGCCAGACATAGATATTTCTAGAGTGGGTCTGGATTACCAGGCATCAGTAAAAACATTTACATTACATTTATGTATTAACCAGATGCTTTTATCCCTTTTATTCTCAGTCTAGTTTAGTCTGTTGGCCTAACTGTAGATTATTAACTGGGGTGATAATTATGGTTATGAAAACTGAGTTGTTCAAAGACTCAGTGTTGACTTACTTTATGTGGTCTTATTATCTTTGAACAGATAAAGGACGTAAACATGCTAAACTTGACCTAAAATTACTTATTAAGTTGCTCATAATAGTGACTGAATAATGACTTAACTAAAACATGACCTGCATGGCATGTAGATGTTACAAGCCAAAGGTCTTATAGTTTCATGCTTTCTGGTTCCAAAACAGTGTTTCTCATACCCTGACAAGACTATAGTGGTCCACCATAATACATTTTTGCCCCATCATAGTCCATGGACAAAAATATATATTTCATACACTTATATGGCAATAACGGATTGGAATTTGTAATCAAACAAGCGTGAATGTATTACATACATTCTAAAGCCTCCCAACACTCACCCCACCATAGTGTTATATAATCTTACAATCCTACAGGAAACACTGCAGAGGTAAGCCAATGAGTGTGTATTTGTACCCCAGGTACAAATATAGGCAATAGGGGAATTAAAGGCTTTTTACACCCACTGTGGTGTGTTTACACATTTGCACATGAACAAAAAACACATTTTTTCTGTCTGTTTTTTTCTGTTTGTGGAATAGGCTATGTAAGAATATTCTTGATAACATTTGCAGTGGAGAAATCAGGGGTTTTATTTGTCAAATCTTCATTATGTGAATGCATACAATATTTAGTGTGTTAGTAGTAGTTATTTTGTTGGATGGATTGCAGTTTGCAGAATACAGTTCTTTGGACATGAAAACTGCACTGGGCTACAACCACATCATATCGCTGTGATGCCTGCTCAGTAGCAGACTCAGCTTGACTTCATACGGAAGCACCCCCACTTTCCACTTCAGAAAGCAGATCTCTGATGCTGTTTCCATACACGTAACTACGCTCATGTGTAAATAACATTGTTTGCTATTGACACCCGGGTGCTGGTCTCTGCTATTCCATGCTATATACACCTGGTTGCATATATCCACATTTACTATGCTCACCAGGTGTAAACAGCATTGATGGCTATAAGATTCAAATAGCATCTGCTGTAAAAAAAAAAAAAAAAGAAAAAAAACTATATATAAAAAATATTTTTTGCTTTTTCCTTTACATCCTAATGAATGCACTGGCCCTGTAGCCATCACCAGACTCTTCCCATCAGTGCTGAACTCAATCCCAGTAACTGGATTTAGGATAGGTAAGAACACCAATACCCTACTCCATATTTTCTTATCTGGCACTTTAATGTTTTTGTAATGGTTAAAGTCTAACTCAATTGTCTTAGATGTTCAATATTCAATGTCTGTCTTTGTCTAAGCATATGATATTAAGAAACGTAATTTCGATTCCTTGTATATCTTGAACATGTGAAGAATTGACAATAAAGCTGACTTTGACTTTGACTTTGACATTGGACATAAACATGTGGAGTTTACACACTGAGATTACATACTGTAATCCAAGAATGCAATAACCTGTCGATTTTAAGCCCAAAATTGAAACAAAAATATATAATATCATAATATAATATAAAATAGAATAAACACTTACTACATATTGGTAAATCTGAACTCAATTCATAAACTTTGATCAAAAGACTATATACATGTGGCTCCAAACATTTGTTGTATGCCCATTTGCTCCATTTGTTGTCTGCCCCTATACTATTCTAAGACGATAATGGAGGCAAAATGTGTATACAGTTTCTGATGACTTTATCAGATGACAGTGTTCAGGAATATATAAAAAAAAATAGTCATCAAGGGAGGGCGAGCGATGAGGAAAGTGACCTAGACCATCAATTTTTTGAAAACCTGCCATATTCTATCATATATGCAACTTTCTGCTATTTCACTGTGCAACATTGAAGCTGTACAGGGCTTTTTACTCTCAAGATGTATGCAAATGTGCCCTCTGCCGAGTTACATGTAAGAGATACAGCTTGGCAAACTGCGAAAATGGATTCAGCACAAAAAATACCTTTAAAAAAAGTCTTTTTGCCAACTTTTATCTGAAAATCGACCTAGTCTGTAGTCAGGTTAACATGTCTGTGTTTGTCAGATCATAGTGACTAAGCCAGCTAGGAGTAGACAAGACCCGGCTGAAAATCGCAAATTCTGCCTCAAACACCTCCCACTGAAATCAACGTGATCCCTCTGTCCACTTCTTTTACTGTCTATGGAAATTATGCATTTGCAAATATCAGGAAGTTAGAGGAAAATGGCAAAGCACTTGACCTGAGAGGGGAAATTAGGGGAAACATGTTCAACCTGATTACTAGTGAAGCTGAGAGCTTGAATTGGTGCCAGTGACAGCATTTGTTTAAAAAGGAACTTCCACAGTCTGAATACAAGACAACTTCAGAGTGGTCAAAGGAAACCACCTTTTGTGGGATATCTCTGTAGCAATAACTGAAATATCTTGCGAGAAATATTTCAAAACAACCCAAAGTTTGTACTGTGAACTGTACTTTGAACACCATTATCTATTGGAAGTTAAAGCTGCCAAAAAAGAAATGATAATGAGAACAGTCAAATGAAAATGCAGTGCAAATGTCAGTGCAAGTATCCTGCCAAAATTAAAAATGAAATGAAATATTTGCATTTGGTTTTTCATTTTCCTGTTAAACACGAGTCATTTGTGACAAAAAAAAACATCTATTTGTCATTTCATTTTCATTGCCATTCTGGTATATTATTGCCAGATCTTAGAATGTGCATGCTAATTGAGAAATGAAAATCCAAACTTCACTTTCACTTTGCATTTTCCTCATGACTACCATGGTGTGTCATGTCTATCTTGAAATGCATTACAGGTTCTCTGATGGACAGTCCACCAAAAAACATTTAGTCATTATGTCATAGCATGAGTCATAATAAGCAAATGTGTTGGACAAGTTGTCATATGTGATCTATTTTCAAAATAAATCTACATACATCTAAATATGTTTGCGTATCTTGTTCAGTAACAATGGCACAAGGCCACATTCTTATGACACTAACGGATTTATTGACATAAATTTTGCTTTTGCTTTTTACTTTTGGAGGAAGTTGTCTGCTTCTGCAGGTAGTAGTTTGCACTTTGCTCAGATTATTTAGAGAAACTGTGTACATGTACCACTACATGTAACACTGGCGTGTAGACTAATGTTTATTGATGATCCCAGAGATGATGAAATGGCTAAAGCCTTTTTTTAAAAGTAGATTTATGGAGTAAACATTGTAAGGTAAAGTTTCTAGATCAGTCTTAAGTCTGCTAAGTCAGGCTATGGTTTGCATGATCTTAAAAAGAGAGTCCTAGAGGTTTTTGATGAAGGTGGGCCACAATCACCGTTCCATGTGTTCAGCACACATTGTACAATCACACCCAACAGTGAAAAAAAGGGCTGGGCAATGACTGAGCAGTTCTACTTGTTTCCACCCCAAATCTGATCCAAGGTCTTCTGTTTCATCAACAGGAGCCTCCATCAAATAGGTGTATCAGGATACATTCTATATAATTGTTTCCCTTCCTTATTTCTATTGTTTTTTTTAGGTCATTCAATCCACTTGGTATGAGGAAGCATTACACAGTAAATTCCAGAAAACGCGCACAATTACTACTGGTTTCCTCTTTGTTCTACAATTGCCTCTGCCCAGCCCTGCACCCCCAGAGAGGTGGAGCTATCTTGTGTGTGGCTTTAAAACGTGCCACTCAGGGTGTGTCTTTCCAGTTGACTAACACATCCACCCAGCCAGGTTTGCCTATGTCTCTCTCCATTGCATTCCTGCTGCTGGTTCAAGGAATCAACACCCTGCTGAACTGGTTTGTGGTGATGTTGGTACAAAGGTCCTACCTGACCAGCAGCTTCATGGGCGCCTTCTGCATCTCTCTTACACTGATGGACACTCTCTTCACTATTACCACGCTAGCACTTTATGGTTTGCAGGACTTCAGGCTCTTTGGCGTGCGCTTCACCACCCACCACATATGCTTGCTAGTGCAGGTAGCAGGGCTCGTCTACAACACTCTGCAGTGGCCTGTGCTGTTTGCGGCCACACTGGACTATTATAGTTCTTTCCCAGTTGGATCTAAGCAAACTCTGAAGAGTCTGAAGCTGAACTATGCAGCCTGTGCTGGTGCATTGTGGGTGTTTGTGCTGCTCTACGCGTTTACAAGGCCTGCCTTCCATCCAGCTCTGGAGGAATCCCCTCACCTGCTTTTAGATCACTGTCAAACTCAGAGAGACCGCATGAGTTGCCTGATTTCCGTTGCCCTGCTGGTGACTGTGGGTGGCGTCATGCTGTACGCTAGGCTGGTGGCAGGTAAAGACAAGCCTATGGAGGAAACAAAGAGGCACCCGGTGCAAAAGCCTCAAAAATGTGATCCTTCAAGGATACACATCTTGGCTCAGTATTTTAGCACATTCATGAGGACTTGGGCTGCTTTTCTTATTCTGGTGGTTGTTATTCTTACCTTTCGGATAGACGTGCCCTCACACTTAACAATGAATGTGCCCTGGCTTGCTTTTCTCAACAGTTTCATGATAAGTGTATCTCTGTGCATACATTACCAAAAGTTAAAAACAAATAATATGTCAACTTTTACTGATGGCTTTTGCCTGTGGAATTTAGCAGTTATGAATGGCTAATGTGAGATAAGGACAGTGGTGGACGAAGAACTCCAATCCTGTGCACACACTTGGTAAAATATTAAGCAGGAGTCCTCCTTTTAATTTGTCACTTGAGTTCAAGTACAAAAATGAAAGTACTGTATTTATGTGTATGTTTAATGGTTCAAATACACCTATTCATTCATGTTGTTTTCTTCTTAATTTAGCTTATTTCACAGTAACACAGAATGTAAAAAGAATATATCAAAAGCACTGACTAAAGTCACTGCTGCCAAACTCTTTTGGAGATATGTGTGCATTACAATGAAATATCATGCCGTTTGCAATGAGAATACACCACTTCGTATTAATGAAGCAATCCTCTAATGTGAATGAAAAAAAAACAACTTTTTTGGGATTTTATTTTTTTATTAAAAGTATTGCTTTAAGTTTACAACAACAATTACATATAAATAAGTATACCTAGGCTACGTAAGAATATTCTTGATAACATTTGCAGTGGAGAAATCAGGGGTTTTATTTGTCAAATCTTCATTATGTGAATGCATACAATATTTAGTGTGTTAGTAGTAGTTATTTTGTTGGATGGATTGCAGTTTGCAGAATACAGTTCTTTGGACATGAAAACTGCACTGGGCTACAACCACATCATATCGCCGTGATGCCTGCTCAGTAGCAGACTCAGCTTGACTTCATACGGAAGCACCCCCACTTTCCACTTCAGAAAGCAGATCTCTGATGCTGTTTCCATACACGTAACTATGCGCATGTGTAAATAACATTGTTTGCTATTGACACCTGGGTGCTGGTCTCTGCTATTCCATGCTATATACACCTGGTGCAATAACCTGTCGATTTTAAGCCCAAAATTGAAACAAAAATATCTAATATCATAATATAATATAAAACAGAATAAATACTTACTACATATTGGTAAATCTGAACTCAATTCATAAACTTTGATCAAAAGACTATATACATGTGGCTCCAAACATTTGTTGTATGCCCATTTGCTCCATTTGTTGTATGTTCTAAGACGATAATGGAGGCAAAATGTGTATACAGTTTCTGATGACTTTATCAGATGACAGTGTTCAGGAATATATTAAAAAAAATAGTCATCAAGGGAGGGCGAGCGATGAGGAAAGTGACCTAGACCATCAATTTTTTGAAAACCTGCCATCATATATGCAACTTTCTGCTATTTCACTGTGCAACATTGAAGCTGTACAGGGTTTTTTACTCTCAAGATGTATGCAAATGTGTCCTCTGCTGAGTTACATGTAAGAGATACAGCTTGGCAAACTGCGAAAATGGATTCAGCACAAAAAATACCTTTAAAAAAAGTCTTTTTGCCAACTTTTATCTGAAAATCGACCTAGTCTATAGTCAGGTTAACATGTTTGTGTTTGTCAGATCATAGTGACTAAGCCAGCTAGGAGTAGACAAGACCCAGTTGAAAATCGCAAATTCTGCCTCAAACACCTCCCACTGAAATCAACGTGATCCCTCTGTCAACTTCTTTTACTGTCTATGGAAATTATGCATTTGCAAATATCAGGAGGTTAGAGGAAAATGGCAAAGCGCTTAACCTGAGAGGGGAAATTAGGGGAAACATGTTCAACCCTGTAGTGAAGCTGAGAGCTTGAATTGGTGCCAGTGACAGCATTTGTTTAAAAAGGAACTTGCACAGTCTAAATGCAATACAACTTTCGAGTGGTCAAAGGAAACCACCTTTTGTGGGATATTTCTGTAGCAATAACTGAAATATCTTGCGAGAAATATTTCAAAACAACCCAAAGTTTGTACTGTGAACTGGCCTGAGGCAAAAAGGCAGAAGTTGACCCTGTTTTCATTCCTTGTGCTGCTGTCGGGTTACAGGCACATGTTGCAGTCCATGTGAGAATTCTTGGTCAGTGAATATATGCCTGTCCTAACCATAGTTTGCATTTTACTCAGATTATTTAGAGAAACTGTGTACATGTACCACTACATGTAACACTGGCGTGTAGACTAATGTTTATTGATGATCCCAGAGATGAAGAAATGGCTAAAGGCTTTTTTTAACATTAGATTTGTGATATGTAAATATAAAAACGTAAATAAATATTATAGCCATATGGATAATCCATCTATCTGGGGTCTATGTGGTGTCATGATTAGAAAGCCTGGTGGTGTGCATGGTGGCTGTAAAAGAGCAGGCCTCAGGTCAAAGAAAGAAAGACTGACCTGGATACTTAGAAACGTGGAACTGGCTAGATAAACCCATAATAGCAATAATCAAAATAAACCAATTCTGGGGAGCCGTTCTGTACCTTACTTCTATTCTCTTACCTGTGTGACACCTGATGGGTTACACTAGACTCAGTCATGTGGCAGCTAAATCAAAGAACGATTGCCAAGCACTGTCTTCACTTGAAACACTACTGCCATCCACTGTTCAGACATTGTTGTTGCACTCTCTTCAGGTTGACAGGCACATTCCACACAAGCATTCACTCACTCATTTCAGCTTAATTTTCATATCTACGACCTGCTACCAGTTGATCCTCTGTAAGAATTTTGAAATGCAAATTTATTAGTTTTCCTTCAGTGCTTTGCTGCATTTCTTGAAATAAGTCTGGGAAACATTGTGCATTTCTATACAGCAAGTGAATACTGCCAAACTTAGAGAATGAACAGCAACTTGCAACTTGTGTGCAACTTGCTCAACATGCATAGTCTGTGACTAAAAAGCAAATGTTTAAATGTTAAATGTTAAGAAAATGTCAGGGCCAGAATGTAAAGGTCCTACGTCATTGTTTATGAACAACATATACCACATAGTAGATTAGTCATGTTGACAAGTCAAAACATTTTATACATTTTTCTTTGTAATTCCACAAGGCCGCAGGTTTTCTTTGTTTTGTATCGGCCAGCAGTAATTTCCTAATAATAAGCTGCACCAAACAGACTATTTCATGGTGGAGTAGCTTGAATTCACAAAACTGGCAATAAACACTAAAATCAATATTTCACTCAATTTAGTTCTAGGTTGTGCTCAGAGGAGAAAACACATAGATATTTTTGCGTGGAGAAATTTCTAGGGGGATAAATAAAGTATATATCCATCCATCCATCCATCTAACTGGGTTAAATATACAGGAAACCACCATGATAGGGACTGAGTGGAAAAAATCACAATGACACAGAAATCTTGACACTACAGGACTTTACTTGAATTTAATCCAAGTTCAATGTCTATACAAGATATATATACAAGGTTTGAAATTAGGAAAATAAACAAAACACTAGATACAACTGAGGTATTAGCTAAAGCATGTACAGGTATGCATTTTGCTAGTAAATATGAATTATGATAAATGGTTAGAGATGTGTCATCTGTTTATAAAACATTTTAATATCACAACATGAGGTAGGAGATCAGTGTCTCATTTCATGCAAGAGCAAACTTCTTATCACACCGCAAATTGGCAACATAGTATGCAATGGTCATACACAGACACTGCATTTTCATAATTGCTTTTTGTCCCCATCAAATATACGTTTTAACAACTTTTTCTGTTTTTTCAAAAAGGAATATGAGAAAATGTTTTTTTTTCTTTCAGTAATCAGTTGTCTTTTACAAAGAAAAAAAACACACTGCTTCCAAAAGCTGGAAGCTAGTGACACATCCATGCCTCCTTAATATTAATATTTATATATAAAAACCTGGGAGGGGGGAGTTGGGGGGGCTGTTCTGGCAGATAGTAATTTGTGTTAAACACTTGTTTAGGGGGAGGGGCAGGGATGAAGTTTTGCACATTTGCACAGTACCATAGTTCATAAGTGAGAGCCATCAGAGTGGACCTCTGAGACCATCAGTGGCCCTGTAGACTCTAACATCAAAAACTGCTTTGTTGCAGAGGTACAGTTACTGAAATGTCCAAAGTCATGGTGCGTGCATGGACAATATATACAGCGAGAGTCATATGTTTCCTCCCCTCAAACATTGCCAGGTATGCAGACCACAAGATCACATACTCAGATACCTGTTACAAAACCCATAGCCCCTCACCATGTATAAAACAAAATGCAATTCACACAATGTTCCACAGCATTGACAAAATCAAATGGTCTAGAAAGCTTCAGAAATACACAGAAATATCTCAACACATAAAAAAACAGCATTTTCTGGACCGAGGTAATCATAGCAAATAATAATAATACTGATCGTTTGCATTTGCTCAAGGACATACTGACTGACTGTATCTTGCTTCCATGTATGTTATCACCAAACCTTTGCCATTTGTCCGAATCACAAGATTTCATGTACAGCACAAGCATGGAAAGCCTCAGCGCTGAGAGAGTGAGGGCTCAGTTTTAGCGTGTTTTTGTTCACTGTACATGGACATGTAGACTCAGACGCACAGTCACACCTCACAGAATCCAATTAGTAGGATCTATCAGCTGGATGAACAGACGCGAGTGCTGAACCTGGGGTTACCACACACGCAATTCCCCTCCAGCTATACTGAGCTGTGCCAAGCCATGCTCTTCTAAGTCACCTCCTCACTCTTAGCACACACATCCTTTCCCAGGGCTTAGAGTTGACAAAGGAAGACAAAAGTTTATATCCATTTTTGCAAACCTTGATAAATGGATACAAACTTTTGTGTTCTTTTCTCAACTCTCAGCCCTGGGAAAGGATGTGTGTGCTATGGGGGCAAGGTGTGTGTGTATATAAATATATATATATATACACTATTTTTTTCAAATGGCCATGAGAAATTCTGAGAGTATCTGGATCAGCCTTTTGAAAACAAATCTTGAAAACAAATCTTTCAATCAAGATGTGAGTTGCAAATACAAAAGTCAAGTCAATAGTTTTGGAGGGCAAGTACAGCAGCAATGCAATTCATTGTCACAGCCCCAAACAGTATCCCACAAATACAAAAATTATTTGTAGTTTCCGTATAAAGGCGAGAGGAAAAAAAGAAAGAAAACCTGTAAGGATTTGCGTTTTTTTTCTGATTCAGTCCATATAACCTTTCGTAGATTTCTTCATCCAACAGTTAATATATATTAATGACTACTATATACGGTATGTACAAGATGAATATAAATCTTTATTAGTGAATACATTAAATAGCTTCTCAATATATTCATGAAAAGTTTAAGAACCCAAAAAGCAAACATGTACAGCATAATTTCTAAACATTTAATTCTTTGCCTTATTTTTTTTTTTTCTTCTTCTGTTCCCCCATATAAGAACATTGATAGAAAAATGGGAGGAGCTTCACCATGTCTTACTACCTTCAGATGGAAACCCATCATTTGAAGGACTTGGTTGGGGTGGAGGTTGTGACTGCAGTAAGACACTTCAGTCCTGATGCACAACCCCCTCCACACACACACACACACACACACACACACACACACACACACACACACACACACACACACACACACACACACACACACACACACACACACACACCCCATCTGCTCATTCACTGCAAGGAGACAAACACACTAAACACAGCCAGCATCGAAATAAACACACAGCCCCACAAATAAGACAGAGAGTGGCCAAACAAGCACATAGGGCACTAACATTTGAAAGGGGAGGGGATCTCTGATAGCTCCCACCTTCCCTGGATCCTCTACACCCGCCCACCACAGGGGGGAATAGGACGGATGAGGGCTGTTGGGATGATGGTGGCCTATGAGACCCACATAATGACACCCAGCTTGGGGGTGGGGGCCACAAGCCGGTCTGAAGGACACCATTTGCACAAACATAGCTGAACCTAAATCTGCCGCAGTAAATCCGCTCATGTGATCCTGACCTCTGATTTTATGCACTGGGAAGAGTAATGCTACTTTTTTCATTTAGTTTCGTTTTACCTTCCCCAAACATCCAACTCAATTACTGCAGCATGCCTATTTTATTGTGTTGAAAAAACATTTACGATATCTTTCTGTCTCTCTATCACTCTTGCTTGCTATATATATATATACACACATACATATATATATATATATATATATATATAATTTACTTCAGTAAGGGGCAAACATTAAGGATAAGAAATATACAAAGAAAAAAAAAAACACTTCTCCCTAGATAACAGAAGATCTAGTCCAAGCACAGTGATTCAATCCAAATTCAGTCAAATTCACAACCCAAAAGCAAAGCGACACAGTCTCTGTGCTGAGAGTGTCATACACCATCCAATCCAGTAGGGGGCATGCATGTACATCTGTGCCTACTGCTCAGTGAAAATGAAAAGGCAGGGGATTTCACCATTTTTTTTCCTCCCAACCCATTTCCTCTTTAATGATGCAGCGAGGGACGAAGGAGGGTGAGTGATTTCACATGACCGCTTCAAATAAGTACTGGAGGGGTGTGTATGATTGAGGAGACCAGAGGTTGGAATCCCTTCCTTAATCGTCACATGGTTATGTAGGAGGACCTCCATGCTCTGTACAAGAAACATCCACATGATAACAACACCCCCCCCCCACCTTCTGCTTTTTATTTTTAACTATCATTTAAGTTTCAAAAACAAAGGAAGAAAGAACAGGTGAACATCCATGCTGCAGTTCCCTGCTGCCGCTCGCTGGTGGAGGCCAGTGGCCAGTAAAGGGCTCAAGGCAGGGTAGTGTGTGTGTGTGTGTGTGTGTGTGTGTGTGTGTGTGTGTGTGTGGTGTGTGTGTGGCAGGGGGATTCTGTAGGTTCTTACAGGTGATGGTGATGGAGGCAGGTCGTCTAAAGAGAAAGTTAGGGCCAAAGGACTCTCAGGCCTTGGGATGCACCAGAGGCCCAATACCAGCTCAGATGGGAGAGCCCAGAGAGTTCCATCTGTGTGTCAGTCTTGATCAAATTCACAGAGACATGGAGTTAGGGTTTTGGGTGGGGGGGGTGATGTGATGAAGGACCAGTGAGCTGATCCGAGTCCTTTGAAACCATCTCACTGTTGGTCTGGCATTTTCCTGTGCCAGAACTATAAATTAGAATCAACATGCAAAGCCGAAAAAAACAAGGCAAAAAAAAAGACCATCTTAAATACTGTTGACGAACGAGACGATAAAAAGGTAAGGGGCAGAAGGTTGAGAAGGTAGACAAATATAAAGAAGGGGTGTGGAAGGGAGCGGATATGATTCAGTTAAAGAAATCTTAAATAAGAAAAAACAACACGAATCTTTAAAAACATAAACAGTCATTGGAGAGAGGGAGAGAGAGCGTGTGAGCTGATCCAGCTGACCAGAACGCAGAGTGGTCCTCCTTTCACTTGTGTGTCCTGCTGCAAGTTTGTGGTCTGGTTACCCTGGGCTCCAGGAATGGAGGGGGAGGCCAGGGAAGAAGTCCAGGCCAAGCAGGGTGAGAGCCCCAGTGGGGTGTGGTTGACCTAGGGGTGGGCTGGTTGGGGACTGGGGACTGGTGCATGGTGCGTGGTCCTCTAGCCGGAGGTAAGCTCAGGGCCCTGCGAGGGGGAGGGGGAGGCCTCTGTGGGGGTGGGGGTGTTTGAGGGAGGGGGAGTGTGGCTGGGGCTGATGGCGGTGGCGTGGGTCATCTGCTGCTGGAGCTGGGTGATGGTAACCTCCAGGCGCTCCCGAGCTTCCCTCTCTCTCTGCAGCTCCTCCTGAAGCTCCGCTCGCTCGGCCTCTGCCCGCTCCAGACGCGCGCGCAGCTTAGACAGCTAGAACCACACACAGACACACACAAAGGAAGAAGGGGGCAGGTTAGTCTCACATTTATCCAAACATTTTAAAAACCCTGAAATACTGTCAGAGCCTGATGCCAACCCATAGAGTGCCAAAGGAGGCGGTGGGGAGGCCCCAGCCTGGCTTTGTTTTGCATGTCTGGGAGGGAGGGAGGGAGGGGAGTGGAGAAAGAGGGCGCGAAAAGAGAGAAAAGTAGGGGGGAGGGGGGCAAGGCTGGGCTGCATTCAAGCGTCCATGGGTCCCTGCATGCTGCAGCTATGAGGGCCAGAGAGAAGAGGCCACTGAGAGCCCCGCACAAAGAGCCAGTGAGGCGCAGAGGCCCAGCCAGCCTCACTGGCACCGGCACCAACCCCAAATCCCCTCCCCCCTCCCCCACTACTCAGAGAGGAGACACAGATCAGCCCAGCCCAACCCAGGCACACAGCACACTCCCTCATGGGATGCGAGGCATGGTAGGCAGCAGCCTCCTTCCCCTCCGACTCAGTCCACAGCCTGGTTCTCAGAGTATTATAACACTGGGTTTCAATTCACTTGTGAAGTATCTGTTATGCCAGCTAAATAGAAGAACAAATTATAACATAATATAACACTAACTAACGACCCATTATATTTTACAGATACAACCATGGCAGGTAAAACTGCATTTTCATTCATATGTACATTTTCAAATACAGGATTTGAGAATTCTTTTTATTCCAATGTGGAAAACACTGGTGCATTATTGGTGTTTATGTGTAATATTCACTCTTAGCTGTAAGGACACAAGATACTGGTGTTTGTGCCACTGCATGTATCTGAATGTCCACGTTTAAGATTCAATACAGACAGAGGCTGTTGTACTTATGTCGTGAGATTCTGGCTTGTAAATTAGGAGTATACCATGAAAATGCTGCATGCATGGTTAAGTGAACTAAAACAAATTTTCTTTTTCGGTCTGAAAGTCTATGGCTGTGTAATTTCAACTGGGAGCTATACAACGCTGAAGAAAGTCTCAGAACAAAATAACCTATCAATGGAAAAGCGCAAGAAATTAATTTCATGTGACAAAATAACATTTCATTTTTCTTTTTTTAAAAGCTTTCTATGAATGTGCTGATTAGCAGGTTCTCCCAGGCCCAACTGCGCAGTGTAGACAGACAGACAGACAGATACTTACATTACATTTACATTTATGCATTTAGCAGACGCTTTTATCCAAAGCGACTTACAACTCATCACTATCAATTGTTCAGGGCCAGTCTCCCATAGAGCAACTTAGGGTTAAGTGCCTTGCTCAAGGGCACAACGGTGGCAGCCGGGATTCGAACCCACAACTCACTACTTACATGCTAGCCAGGTTCCTTAACCACTACGCCCACCTGGTGGTGGTGATACTTTATTATCCCGTAGATAAAATTTGTGTTCAAATGATTAAAGTATCCATCTACCTATACATCTGTTTAACTCTCTATCCATCCATCGACCGACCAAATCCCATTTACTATTGGTTTCCCATCTAGCTGTCCTTGTGTGATCTAGGCCTACCTGTGCGGTGTAGTGGGCCTCCTGCTGCTTGTGGCTACTGGGCTCACAGGCACAGCTCTGCTGCCGGAGCTGCTCCAGGCGGGACTCCAACTCCCGCTGCTCCTGCTGCGCCTCCCCCAAGCGCTGAGCATGCTCAGTGTGCACCGCCGCCAACTCCGTCTGCAGCTCGCTGCGCTCAGCACTCAGCTCCCGCAGGCGTGCTGCCGAGCCTCCCCGCACTGCCTCTAGCTCCTACACACACACATACACAAAGGCAGACATATATGTACACAATAATGAAACACATGCACACACACAAACACACATTTTCATGGGTAATAACATGAGACATTAAGTACCTCAGAATCCACTCAAATACATACATGTATCTATTTACATCAATATACTCTGTTCCCAGGACACACACACATCTTTACACATACCTTTACAAACCGACTATGTTTGAACGCATGTTCTATAGGTCTACAAAACGTGTGCAGTAGGTTTAATTCATCCGTATCACTGATATGTAGAAAATTAAATTTAAGGAAAAATGAAAGAGGACCACTAGTGGGTAATGGGAAAAAAACGTGGTCAACTGACAACTTTGGGCAGTGAGCAGCTACGCTTAGTTTGTTTGTTTTGTGTGTCTGTGGTTTATTTTTTTGTGTTGTGGTGAGTCAGGAGGCTCTAGTAAGCACAGTGGCAATAACCCTGATGAGTCACCTACTCACTTCCTGACAATGACTAACGTCTGCACTTGTGGAGTGTTTGTGATGAGTACACAAAGGGAGCGTGTGGTTGAGTGCACACTGCCGCTTCACCGTGGGCCAAAGCCGGGTTTTCAAAAACTTTAGCGAAACAACACAAGTCACTAGAGGGCATGGGGATTGACCTTTTTAATTTCCTGTTGTGTTTGTGTGTGTGTGTGCGTGCAAACACACACACACCATCCCTACCTGTAACTGTGTGTCTATGATAATGTGTTAGAGGCTCCTATACACACACACACACAAACACACACACACACACACACACACACACACTCTCAGGCTCACCATCTCCAGCTGTAGCTGCTTGTGCAGTGTTGCGTTGAGCCTCTCCTGCTGCCGGCTGTACATCTGCACAATCTCCAGCACGATGCGGTCTTTGTCGTCCTCGGCAACGCTGCCATCCTTGGCCACCGCTACGTCTGCCACGCCTGCCGTTGCCAACGTAGGTGCGTGGGCGCTCTTGCCGCCGGTTGCCACGGCAACCTCGGCAGTCGGCGCAGCCTGGCGCTGGGAGTCGGTCTCGTCTGAGCGGCCCATGGCAGATGGGGAGGAATGCAGATCTGAGGAGGGAGAGACGAGAGAGAGAGGAGTGAGATGGAGGGAAAAGAGGCTCAGAAGGAGTTTAGGAGAGAGGGAGAGAAGAAACGAAGAAAGGTGAGAGATCAGAGAGAGAGAGAGAGAGAGAGAGAGAGAAAGGCTAATAAGAGAGATGGAGGAAGAGAAAAGGAGAAACAACATATAGGACAAAAAAAAAGACAGAACAAAGGAGAGAGGGGAGGTGAAGTGAGAAAAAGCAGAGGGGCGGATGGAAAGAATGAGTGAAATTCACCTAGAAAAGTGGCGTAAGGCCAGGGAGAAACAGACAGAGAGAGACTGAGAGAGAGAGAGAGAGAGAGAGAGAGAGAATATATATGTGTGTGTGTGTGTTTGTTCACCATGGTTGGAAGTACTCCATGAGCATTCGACTACTCTATAATATGTTAGACTTTTACACTGCTGTTTAACAAGCTTAACAGCAATATAGACAAAAATCACAGCAGAAGCTCAATCCCCACACAAGCTCATGCAGACACACACACACACACACACACACACACACACACACACACACCACACACGTGTTGTGTGTGACTAACCCTCCGTGGGTGTGTGTATGTTTGCTACTGCAGAGCTAGTGTGGCTCTGAAGGTCAGTATGGAGGAAGAAGAGGAGGAGGAAGAGAGGTGGCAACTAGGAAGCCCAATACTGAGAGAAAGAGAGAAAGAGAGAAAACGAGAGAACTATATGCATGAGAAAGGGATGGCTAGAAAATGGGTCAAAAAAATGAAAATGGCTGAAAGACAGAGGAGAGAGTGGATGTGACACTAAAAAAAGAGACAGAGAGAGAGAGAATGAGACAGAAAGGAGAGACAGAGAGGAGCCTGACACAAAGAGTAGAGGGCCAAGGAGAAGGTTAGAGCTGGAGCTGGGGGCAAAGAGACCACAGGCAGCTACAGAAGCTCTGGTAGAAGGACCTCGCCATCACTGGTGCGGCTTGCTATGAACACACTGACACTGATGCCAGCACTAGAGGCATGAGAGGGATAGACGGATATATAGATAGATAGATAGATAGATAGATAGATAGATAGATAGATAGATAGATAGATAGATAGATAGATAGAGAGAGGAGGGGATGGGGGGAGGGGGAAAGGATGTGAGACAGACAGAATATGAGAGAGGGAGGGGAAGAGAGAGAGAGAGAGAGAGAGAGAGGGAGGAAACGAAAGAGCCAGGCTGCGATGCGCTCAGTGGAGCGACTCCTCACACCGTCCAAGGGGGATTGGAGATGGAAAACTGCCTTCAAATGTAGGACAGAGAGCAAGTCTGCTGCTGCTGCTGCTGCAGAGAGGAGCGGGGGAAACACACGCACACGCACACGCACACACACACGCACACGCACACACACACGCACACACACACACACACACACACACACACACACCATCCCTGCAGTGACTCAGTCCTGTCTGTCTCCTATTGAAAGTGCGTGCACACGAACACATGCACACACAGACACACGCACACACACACACACTCACCTTCCACAGCTATCCTTGAGGCATGCGCACTGTGCACACACAAACATCCAGTCTACACACCCACTCTACACATTCACACGTGAGTTCCAGGCAAAGCGACACAGACAGAGAGAGGGAGGGGGAGGGGTGAGATAAGAGTAAGGGACGACAGAGTGAACGGGCAGAGGAAGAGGAAGATGCTGAGGGAGAGATAGATAGGCAGGCAGGCATGCAGCCAGTGAATGGAAACCATCTGCATGGGGTGTGTGTGTGTGTGTGTGTGTGTGTGTGTGTTTGTTGGGGGGGGGGGGGGGGGGGGGGGGCTGGGGGTGGCAGGTTAAAGGAAAGCAAAGAGAAAGAGAGAGGAAAGAGAGGAGGAGGCGTGGAGATGCAAAGTGCTGCGGTACAGAGAACCCCCCCCCCCCCACTGAGAGAAGACCTGGCACATGCTGCAGTTTACACACACACACACACGCACACACACACTCACACTCCCTGAGCAGAGTGCAGTAGTGCTCTATAAAGTCTGCACTCCATTAATGATTAGCTATGAGCTTCTCTCCCCTGATCTCTCTTGCCCTTTACCCCTGAGTCTATGGCAGACAGGTCTGGCCATGCACCCAACCTAGTGTTAGCGTGCATAAACACACCTAAGGCTGCAGGTAGGGGTGTGTGTGTGTGTGTGTTTGTGTATGTATGTACGTATTATACATTGCACTAGTGTTCTTGTGTAGGAGGACAAGTTGAGCTCTTTATAGCTGTGTGTGAATGTGAGAGCCTATTTGATTTTTAGTGTGAGTATGGGTGGTGTGGTCATAATGTGGGAGTATGACTTCTTCCTAGGAATCAGATGTGTTTGTATGTATGTGTGTATGTGTATGTGTGTGTGTGTGTGTGCGCGCGTATGCTGACCCATGGGCGGTGTGTCCTGTCTGTTGCGGTTGTAGTGCTGTTTGAGCAGTGCCCCAAGCACCTCCTGATTGACCTCGGCCTCCTTCCGCAGCGACACATTTGGTGGCAGCATCTTATCATACGGGTACAGGTAGTAACTGTAGCAAAGGAAAGAGAGAGAGAGAGAGAGTGAGAGAGAGAGAGAGAGAGAGAAGGGAGTTAAATATATGTGCGCACACAAACAAACACATGCATACACATACACACACGCACACATACACACTCGCACACACACCAGCAACAATATGGCCTCTTCTTATCTACCTCTCCAGTTGGCTCTGTCATCTCTGCGAAAGCAGAGCTGATACAGAAGCACATGAATTCCTGTGCGTCTCCTGAGATAAGAGTAACTGACTTAACCTCGTTGCAAAAACACACACCCTTGAACGAATGTGCTCGCGCACACACACACACACACACAAATACACACACACTCATGTCTTGAAGGCTAAATAATGTTTACAAAACAGATCTGTAAACACAAGACTAGTAATAACAAGGCTACCAAGGCATCTACTGAATCATGGGGACTGTTTTTGGTTTCAGTCGTGTTTCTTTGAAGGTGCAGAAAGCTGCAGCATGTCTGTATGTGTTTTTATTTCAATTTCTTAACACAAGCTTTGTCCAATACAACTTCATAATTGAACCAAGGATGGGATAAACCACGGCAGAGAGGTAGATCACCTCCCTTCATTGCTCGAGAGAAACTCTGTTTGGGAGTTTTGGGAGACAAGATGCCCCCATTTGTTTCCAGTTCATGGAGACAGAGCATCACAAGCAGCCCAGGAGTCCTCACAGAACTGAGCCCTTGCTGATAATGAGGATATGAACTGTATGCTACAGAAGGCGTTGCGGTTTTACAAACTGCTTAGCATCACTGCCGACACCTCTAATATCACAGTGAGACTGAGGTGTCATGGAAGTCTCTCACACACACACACACACACACGCAGACGCAGACACACACAGACACGCAGACACACAGACACACACACGCAGACACATACACACACACAGCAGACTGCTGTAGGTACTGCTCTAGGGCGGCCTATCTCAAATCCTGCCCGACCCCGGCCCTGCGCTGTGGCGTCCCAGCCTGCTGTCTAGCTGGGCGTGTGGCTCCAGACCCGTCCCATAATCAGGTGAGCTGCTCTGCACCGCCCTCCCTGCACTGCTCTTACGCCGGTACTTGGCTGTAATCCATTTTATTCCCGGGGCCTTTAATCTGGGCCAGATTACATGCAGTGAGACAGCATTGGCATGAAGAGGACGGGCGATCTGTACCTGAGCCCCAGGCGCAGGCAGCTTTGGCTTGGCATGCGATGCTAGACAGACATGTCCGTGTGCAGCTTTGTTCACTGCGTGCTTCCAGCAATTCTATATATGTACAAGTGTGTGTGTATCTGTGTGTGCGTGTGTGTCTACTGAGTGAGTGTCAGTGGTTGCATTAATGACCAGCTATTATATTAAAGCTCCAACTCTTTTTGGAGTTTACATGAACATTTTTTTTGTGTGTGTGTGTGTGTGTGTGTGTGTGTGTGTGTGTGTGTGTGTGTGTGTGTGTGTCTGCTGTGTACTGCTTACCTGGGGTGGACGGTGGAGTCATGTCCCGGCTCCTCTTTGATGTCTGGGAACAGATGGCTGAACACCGTGCCAGTGTGGCCTTTGCCCTGCGAGGACACGAGGAGAGAGGACTCAGAAACACACTGAGGACACCATGCCAACTACCACACAGGAAATACCACTCACCACCTCCTTGTCTACACCAAAACACACACACACACACTTTTTTAAATGCTAATCTCAAAATATATTGAGATTACACAAACATTTTTATGTAGGATTTCTGTCACTGGCACACAGAGAACATGAGCAAAGTTAGTGATGGGCAATTTGAGACTGAACCCAATTAACAGCAAGAAAATGGTTAAAAATAAACAAATAAATTAAAAATGCCGGACCGAAGCAAGCTTTCATCTGCCTCCAAAGGTAACACTAAAACATATGAGCAGGCAGCTGAGAGCAATAGCAATATCTGAGCAAACTTCATTTCTCCTTCATTTTTGCATGCTGTTGCTATGGTTTTTTGAGTCAGGATCACATGATCAAGACACGACCAATCACAAGATCATAAACAGCTGCGCTATTCTGGAGAGCAACTAAGAGGTCAGTATTAGTGTGGACAATGCCTTTATATTAAAGAAAGGAAAGAGCTGCTTCCTCTCAGTCATCACTGCACTTCATTGTAATTATTTTCATGCTTTAAGCTCTTTGGTGAAGACACGACAAAAGCTACTTTGTACAGTATCTATTCTCCAACTGTCAACAAATACACAAACAGACAATCACAAAAACACACACACACACACAAACACCCCGCCAGCACCCCCCACACACACACACACACACAGCTCATCGTCAGTAAGAGCCTGGAGCAGTGTAAACAGGAGTGGCAGAACAAACATCCCGCTGCAGCTCCAACCATAACATTTGCATAGAGCCAAAGCCATCCATCCAGTACAAGGCAGGCTTGACAGGTAGAGAAGAAAGAGTGTGTGTGTGTGTGTGTGTGTGTGTTGAATTTGAGGTGTGTGTGTGTGTGTGTTGAATTTGAGGGCGTGATGGAAGCCAGCTCTACTGTATGAATGAAAGGCTGTTTTAAGGACGGAGATAAGCACCAATGGAGTTTTAACAAGATGGCAGTACATGCATGTGTAAGTGTGTGTGTGTGTGTGTGTGTGTGTGTGTGTGTGTGTATCTATGAGTTACAATGTGTGTATGTGTGTGTATATATATGCATGTATGTGCATGGGTTGTCACGGAGACAGTTCTTTGACTGGGAGGATGCTGGTGGGATGGGCAGCACTGTGAGTACATGTTAGGAGAGATCAACATCCAAACCCTCAAAATACGTGAGCGTGAGTGTGTGTGTGTGTGTGTGTGTGTGTGTGTGTGTGTGTGTGTGTGTGTGTGTGTGTGTATGTGTGTACCTTTTTAGCAAGCTCATTTTCAGACAGCTTGCCACTGGAGGAGCAGTGGTGAGAGGTGGCCTTCACCATATGGCTATCTTCATCCACAGCCTTCAAAAGGGAAGAAAAGAAGAGAGAGGGGAAACAATGAGAAATGGAAATGGACATCCAGCAATAAACACACTGCTGATGCACTGTTTGTGTGTGTGTGTGTGTGTGTGTGTGTGTGAGAGTGTGTGCGTGCGTGCGTGCGTGTTGGTAATGCGCTGTTGCCAAGGCTGAGGTATGTGCATAAACACTCCGCTCACATTCTCCTCGCCATGGTCACATGTGTATACATGTCCCTCCATGCCCCCCACAGGCATACCCATGTACACACGCCTGCATACACACAAACACACAGGCTGTACGTGCATACAAACATCTAACACGCACACATATTTACCACACACACATAAGCACAACCCCGACAAGTCCACACAGAAGAGTGTGGACCCTCCCCAGGGCCCTCAGCCCTCTGGAATAGGGAAGGGTGCAATGATCTGGGATCAACATAAGACTGAGGAAGCCATCTGGACTGTGATCCTGGTTGTAAAGAAGGGTCTCTGTGTGTGTGTGTGTGTGTGAGCTGGTTGGGGCAGGGGGTGAGTGTGATGCCTTCATGCATACAGGGTCATCCAAACATCCCTAGTGCATACAGGGTGACTCGTACAACTTGTGTACACACAAACACACACACACGCACACACACACGCACAGACAGACCCTTCACGCACACACAAAGGGAAGAGGAGGGGTAAATGGAATACAAAGACGTAAACCTGGTGTACAGACTGAAAGGTAAGTGGAGGGGAAGGGAGAGAGAGACACAGACAGATGAGGTGAAAGACAAAGAAAAGCAACAGAGTAGAAGAGGAGGAGGAGAAAAAGAAGAGAGAGAGGAGGAGGGGGCCTCCTAAAATGTCTAAACATGTCTAAAATGTGTACCGGCGAGATCACACATCCGAGCACAGACAAAAAATGTGAAATAATGTGTGTGTGGGTTCTCACTTTTGCCAGTTCTACAGAATTCCACCATCATTAACTGAATGCATCTCCACTGCCTATTTATCTCTCTCTCCTCCACCCCTGACACTTTCTCTCCATTCACCCATCCATCCATCTTCATCCACTCTTGTCTTCCCATCCTTGCCTATTCTGTCTTCACAAGGCATCCTTTTTGCCTGCTTGTACAATTGTTACTGAGGTTTAGGTGCATTGCGAATGTGGGAGTGTAACTGGGTGTAAGACATGATACAGAAAACTGCAGCAGTTAGGCCGCCTCACGCCTCACACCTCCACTGTGCTGTGTGTGTGTGTGTGTGTGTGTGTGTGTGTGTGTGTGTGTGTGTGTGTGTGTGTGTGTGTGTGTGTGTGTGCGCGCGCGCATGTGTGCATATGAGTGTGTGTGTGAGCGCTTGCACTGAATACTTATCCTCAAGGCCATCAGCACAACCATGGCCAGAGCAGTGACCCCTATGGACACACACACACACACACACACACACACACACACCACACACACACACACACACACACACACACACACACACACACACACATGCACACACACACACAATCATGCACACAAAGCACGTGTGCGTATATACACCTGCATACATTCACACAAGCTTTGAGAGGCTGGAGGATGGGTTCTAAACACACACACACACACGTCAGAGACAGACACAGAACACAAGGCAACGAATTAATCAGAGGGAATCTAAAGCTCCTAGACTACTCCATAATGGGAGGAGAAGAGTAATTAGTGTTTCTTGCACTGTGGCTGAGGTGTCTGTCTGCTTTAGTAGCCTACTCTACCGTCTACCTGACTGACTGTCATTGACTGTCTGTCTCACTGCTGTCTGTTTCTCATCTCCACTGCCCTCTCTCCCTCTCTCTCTCTCTCCCCCTCCCTCACTCACACACACACACAAACACACACACCACACACAAACCTCATTATAATTTTTCCCTTTCTCAACCACCCTCCCCCCTCTGTGATGTAGCACCTTGTAATCTTGTTTTAATGAAACTCTTCTCGTGTAACCCCCCCATCCCCAAACCTGTTCGGTCTCACATGCTTGAGTGTCTGTTGACTGCGTCTGTGTAAATCAGGTCTCCAAGCACACATACACACACATACAGACAGAGAGACAGACATGCAGACAGACTAACACACACACACACAAAGAGCAGGGTCTACCCACTGCCCTAGAGAGGCAAGCCTGCCTGACAATGTGGATTAGCATTCCTGTGGCTCGCTCAGCTGAACTCTCCCCCTGCTGTTCTTAATCCATCAGCAGTCTGCTGTGGCTTGGCGGGTCTCTCATACAATTACTATGTCGACATCAAGACACACACACACACACACACACCACACACACACCACACACACACACACATACACGTTTGAACATCTTATGTGTCAGTGTCATGGTCTGCCTGCCCTTAAAGTCTCTAGCCTGTCTAGTCTTGTGCTTCAGAGCCACCCTCACTGCTGTGTGATTGGTCTTGTGCTTCAGTGCCACCCTCACTGCTGTGTGATTGGTCTTGTGCTTCAGAGCCACCATCACTGCTGTGTGATTGGTCTTGTGCTTCAGTGCCACCATCACTGCTGTGTGATTGGTCTTGTTCCTTAGCGCCACCATTACTGCTGTGACTGGAAAATGCTTGACTATCCAATGCTCTTCCCCACGTCATACCGAGTAAGTGCATATATTCAAGGTTAAATGTGGTGTCCATCCTGTTAACCCCACTTTTACACACTCACACTCACACCACACACACACACACCACACACACACACACACACAACACACACACACACCACACACACACAGCCTACGTTTCACAAGCTGCCAGCACAGCACAGGAACTCCAACCCAGTCTGTCAGATGACAAGTTCTATCTAGGCCACAGTGGAGTGTACTCAAGTGCACACGTGCGTACAGCACACACAGACAGATACACACAGACACACCCACATATGCGGTGATGACCTCTCGCTGCAAAAGATAATTTGTAGATGTGAATGTCAGTGTGAAAATGTACTTTTATTTTTTTTTGTACAGAAAACATCCTTCCTCTCATCACCCCCCCCTCTCTCTCTTTCTCTCTTCCCTCTGCATTCTTATCCTTCCACTGACTCTGTTTATCTGTCCATCTGCTCCACCACTGCCAGTGATAATGCTAAACATAAAAGGGCAAAAAAAAAAAAGAATTTAAAAAAGAAAGGGAGGAGTAAAAACAAAGCTCACTCATTCTTCATGTGGGACAGGATGAATGCAATGGCACACAAAGCCCCTCAGTGTCCCCTTTGCCAGGAGCCTGGCACTGAGATGGGCATAGCACAGGAACCACCCCCCACCCCCACCCCCCAGTGGGCACAGGGGGGCTAAAGGACAACCCTCAATCCATAAGAAGAGGGGAAAGAAAGAGAGAGAGAGAAACAATGTTAAGGAGGGAGGCAGACAGCAACCAAAAAAAAAGAAAAGAAAGAGAGAAGAGAGAAGAAAGAATATTTAAAACGGTAGAAGGACAGACACAGTAGTCAGTCAGAGTAGGGCAGTGGGGGGGTGTTCTGTTTCTCTCCCACATCCTGTGAGCGCTCCAGGCCTGGTGAGGCGTATCAGACTGGTGGATGGATAGTGGGCAGGGAGGGGTTTTTTTTCTCTTCCTTTGTCCTGGCCCCTTCCCAGGGCTGGGCATATGGAGGGGAGT
>PYXC01002106.1:1430000-1587500 GCA_015244755.2 Tenualosa ilisha
CCTGGCTTTTTCTTGATTTTGTTAAAGCAAGTGATTTAGGCAATGATCATAATGACATGTTTTCATTTCAAGTCCAAGATACCTTACACTATAAAAAAAACATCTGTCATTGTGAAAGGCCTGAGAGTATCAAAAGTGAAACTCACTTTGATTGGCAGCAGGACTCTTTGCTCCAAGGTCATCTTCAACTTTTTTAAGTTCTTCAATTTTCTTGTTCAACTTCTCCCGCAGTTCTTAGTGAGGCACATACAAATATAATTCCACATATAAACTTCCCCATTCAATTTTCCAAAAAAGTTTTCAATGTATGCAAATGTTCATTAGCATGCATTTCAGAAAGAACCTTCACCTGTCTTATCTCCAGTGCTGCTCTCCAGGGCTTTCTTTAGTCTATCAATGTCATTGTTCAGCTGACTAATCATAAAAACTAAGAAAAGATTAATCAATTAATATGCTGCATTTAAAATATTATGAAAATTCTTTTAACAACAATAGGACTATGAACACAATTGCTGCTTTGCTTACTTAATTTTGGAACGTTGTCCATTTGTTTAATGTTTTCATCTAGTTTTGTTTTCATATCTGCACAGAAAAGGTTTGTGAAGTCAATTCAGCGTTCAGTGTGAGCAGTAATGTCAAAATAAGAAAAGTAAATAAGAAGAGTTGCATCAGGCCAAGACAAAGGTTTAAGAAAGCACAACTATATCACCTGTGTATTGTTGCTTAATACTGGCACAGTTGTCAGTCGTTTCCTGTATCCTTTCTTTCAAGGCTGAAAAGCAAAACATGCAGGGTTTAGAAACTGGTTTTATACAATGTATATTTTTGACAACTTAAAAGTATCATGATCAGAGACCGTGTGTCGGTGCAATGTACATGGTTAAACAGCTATGACAACTACAGTTAAATCCTGGCATAATATTCATGAGAGCAACAGTATTCAGCATTCAAAATGCAGAAAATCTAAATGTTCCTTTAGGGTGAGGTGTATAGTAATACAAATACAAGCAGAAGTTAGGGATAGGTCTGTAAAGAAAAGCCAGAAGGCACAACTTTGTGTTAACTTTACAACATGTCTCACGGCTGAGTTTCTAGACAAGACTAGACTTAACTCTTAACATGCTGTACCAAAGTTCAATTTAATACAGTTTAAATATTAGCATTTCCTTACCATCATTTTCTTCTTTAAGTTTGGCATTCTGCTCATCTTTAACGCTGATTTGTTTCTTAAGGTCTAAGAAAATATTTTTACATTGGTTATGTTTTTTTTTGTAATCCATGCTTTCATTAAAAACTGTAATTACTACAAAGTAGTACAATTACTCATCACTTTTTACCAGCAATGTCTTCTGCTATCTTCTGTTTCAGGTCTGTCTTATCACTTAGAAGTTGATTCATTTTATCCTGCATTCCAATCATCTTAGTAACTATGAAGTTAAACAAACATTAGAAGTAAATAAGTATATACACGTTTAAGTATACTGTATAAACTCTTTTGATCATGTGAGGGAAATTCGTTCTCTGGATTTATCACAGCACACATCTATGGCATCTATGGCTGTGGTATACAGTAATTTTATTACTTATTAGCATTGGCAATCGTGTGGATTGTCTACAGCAACCTCTACAATTATTGGGACCTCTCGTAAAGACAACTATAATGTGTAGTAAAAAAAATGTTCTTTTAGAAATGTATGTGAAAATGATGGATGAGAATAATCCCAACTCAAAAAGAAATAAATGTATTTGAAGAAAACACAATGTATCAAAAAGAAATAAATACATTTTCACAAAAACACATATGCCACAATTATTGGCACCCCTACAAAATACGATAAATAATAAATGATGTAACTATTTTTTTCAACCAATATTCTACCTCTTAAAGACTTTCAAGTAGGATTCCATGACTTCATGGTTCACAATGACATGAATATTTAAATGGAACAAAGGTCAAATGTCCTACTCATTTTTCAACATGGGAAAGACAGGAGAATACACATTTTAAACACATTTGAGAAAGTGTGTCATACACTGACTTCTGTATGACAGAGAATTGGTATAAAAAATGGCACATGCTTGAAAATGCCCCATTTGCAGTTACATTGACAACTAAAAACTTCCAGTCAACTGAAACTATGACAAACTTTCCTGGATAATGGCCCATGCTTATTTTGGCCCTATACATAGATGTAATATCTATGTAAAATATAATAATATCTACCCATACATATTTTTTAATACTTGGTGATGCCAAGATGCTCTTTTTTCTTTTTTGTCTCATATAGAGGTCCTTAGGGGAATTTTTAGCCTCTCTTTCCACCCTACTTACTATGTATAGGGACAATAGGCGGAGTTGGACAACCAACCTGACCGTGCTACAGACTGCAGCGATACTGCATACTGTATAAGGGTCTGCCTAATTATTGGCTTAAGCATCCCCTGGTGGACAGTTGGTGGACTGCTGATCTTCAAAACGTACCCCCTGGTACGTTTGACGGGGTTTGCAAAAAGACCAGCAGCCAGCCGATATAGAGGAATATGCACAAGAGAGGACCTAGGAATATGGACAATCTAGATAGATTCTGTGAAGAGGAAGGGTCTGACATCAATTTTTTTGTGTTCTCCAACTTTGTGGGATGTCCAAGGAGATCGCTAACACATGTATTACGGACAAAGGGGAGCTTTACAATGTACAAAATGCAGGGGTGACAATAATTGTGACGTGTTTTTGCTACAAAAATATTTGTTTCTTTAAAATGCATTGTTTTTTATCAGAATAAATTAGATTCTCTTCAAGGGTGTATTTTTCCTCAGTGTTTTCATTATGTGATTAAGGAAAAATATTAATAGATGAACAGCATTTGCATGTGTTTTAGCCAAGTTTAACAGGGGTGCCAATAATGGTTAGGGTGCTGCTCATCTCCATTCACATCTTTCAGTGGATAAGAAATTATACAACACAGAACAATACAACACAAGACTGTAATTCAGATGGATCTGCAAGAGGCGCATGTGTGTATACTTTTGTCTTCAGAAGTCAAATGCATAATTAAGCAACTCAAACATACACACACGACTGAAATACTTACTCAGTGCTCCATGATCCTTATCCAAATCTTTCAGCTTACTATTGCTGCTGTTCAGGTCTTTTTCCACCCTCTGGTAGCGTTTTGTCAGTTCTTTCAAACACATTTACAGTTAGAACAAAGGGTAACTGGGTAATACTAATGAAAACAATTCATTTCTCCTTTTCTATGAATTATGTCATCTTGACACATTTATGACAGTAACTAACAAACTATACTTTTTGTTTTTGTTGTTGTCACTAGGTGGCACTGCAACACAAATGTATTGTAAGCTCTTGCCATGTGCCTCCTCAAGGCCCACTTGCCATAAAACAGTGGATGCCAAAAACGTTATCCAAAAAATGCTGTGTGTAGCCCCATGGTGTAGCCCACTTTAAAGGGTGCTCTGCTTGGCCCCTCTGTGGTGCTAGCACCAATGGAATACACCCACTTAAAAACACAATCCGTTCATTTCATAGCACCCACAAGGACACAGGTACACCAGATTCAGTGAAGATCAGTGAAGCCCATGATAACGTTAATGATTTATCACTGAAAATTGATCATAATTACCAGCAATCTCTTTGTCGGAGGATTGCTGAACTTTCGCCAATTTGGCCTCCAAATCCCTAGCTTTTTTCTCCAAAGCAGCAATCGCCTCCTCTAAAAATTGAAAGAATAATAAATATGATTGTTAATGTCATCGTGTGTCCAGTAAGTAGGAAGTTGGAAACACATATTTTTAACCATCTGGACCAGATGAAGTCCTCCCACTCACTTTGTTTTCCATATTCACAATCCTCAGCTTTCAATCTGTCAATCTCTTGCTGCTTCTTTGCCAACTCATCCTTAATTACTGTAAATAATTAATTGTAGTTAAGCAGTAGTAAGCATATGAGAAGCACTATATACAGCAATATTACAGACTTTTGCAGTTTGTTGTCTTATAATGCCCTTAACCTACTACATTAAACTGAAAAGAATTAACAACAAAGAAACAGTAGCACTAACCAGCCATCTCTTTGGAAGCTTCCCGCTTGACTTTGGATAACCTGTCTTTTAGCATAGTCAATTCATCTTGCTGCTTCATGACAGTGATCACTGACCGCATAGAAGACAGGACAAACAAATGCAGTTAATTAAATCTTTGACTAAAAGCAGTACTAAAACAATATGGGTTATCTGGGACCTGTTCAACACTGGATGTATGCATTATGTATGTGTCATTATTCTGAATTTGACAGCCACATTGTTTCTGACTCTCGTTTCTGACCACATATCAGGATCATAAATTCCTGAAGCTTAAAAAAAACAAACTATGGTTACACCCACAGGTTACACATACTTGCTTGGATTGCTTCTGATTCTTTGCCTTTCAGGGAGGCAATCTTTTCATCTAGTTCGGCCTCTAACTCTATTAAAGGAAGCAGAGTTTATTAGGAGTTCATTTATTAGGAGTTTATTAGGAGTGTTAGGAATATATCTTACAAACAAAACAGCCCCCCCCCCCCACACACACACACACAGAAAATCTGTTCTTACCAGCAATGCGTTTCAAATACTCTTCATTGCTCACTTATCTGGACCACTTGCTTGCATAACAGCAATTATTTGTATTACTGAAGGACAAATATATAATAAGAAGTGAGGACAAAGTCATAAACATACACCAATAGAAACTGAGTCACCAATTCAGTGATAACCTATTATTTCATACAGAGACAGTGGTTCTACTAACATTTGTGTTTGTTTGTTATGCCTGTAAACAATATACTATATAAATACACATCATTTACATTTATGCATTTAGCAGACGCTTTTATCCAAAGCGACTTACAACTCATCAACTATCAATTGTTCAGGGCCAGTCTCCCCTAGAGCAACTTAGGGTTAAGTGCCTTGCTCAAGGGCACAACGGTGGCAGCTGGGATTCGAACCCACAACTTTTCAGGCTACTTATACGCTAGCCAGGTTCCTTAACCACTACGCTACCACCACCCCATCATAACCTAATGACCTCTTAATATACCGTTTTTTACAATATCAGTGTCTTAACAACAAAGTTGTTTACAGATTATGTAGAGATGTGATCACTGAATATGATATGTGGCAGTATTTTATTATATATGGGGACATTCTGTCTAAACTGTGATGTAAAAGTAAGCAATACAGTTAATACATTTTTTTTAGAAGTTGCTTACTGAAATGTGTTGCCAAGGAATGCTCTTGGAAGTAAACAGTCTGTAAAACATACAGTTACCACAAAATGCTTGGGAATATCAAAAGGCTAACTTTGTTCAGCAGCTGGGCTCTTTGGTCCAAGTTCTTCGTTTACTTTTTCTAGTTCTTCTCTTTTCTTCATCAATTCTTTCTCCAGTTCTGGATGATAGATACATATAGCAATATACCCTTATCAACAATGTCTGAATATCCAAAGATATATTTGTGAAACTTTAAAGGCACACTAGACAATGTTTTTAGGTTAATTTATCAGCTTCGTATTCACTTTGAAAAATCGCAGTCTTGTCTGGTATGCCTTTAAACACCACTGTTTTGGGAAGATACATTTATAGAGCCTTCACCTGTCTTGTCTCCAGAAGTGTTTGCTATCTGCCTCGTCAGCCTTTCAATTTCATGATTTAGCATATTCATCCTGAGAACTGAGCCAAGGAGGATTAAAATGATAAAACTGATAGAACTAAAATATTACATTTTATAATACTAATACTTTTTTTAAGATCCATCAACACTTAATATTAGATAACATTAGTATCTTATTCCATTTTACATGTAGCTGATAAATGTAACAGCATCTCATTTGAATTTGTCATACTTAATTTAGGGATGTCATTTATTTGCTTCATTCCATCTTCAAACTTTGTCATCAGATCTGTGAGGCAGAGGTTTATAATGTGACAACCGAAGTAAATGGCTCATCCTAATTTCAACTAGAGATCAAAAAGAAAGGTCTTGACCTGTGTATTGTTGTTTGATTGTTGAACAGCTGTCCTGTATTTCCTTCTTGCTTTGCTCCAGGTCTGAGGATGAAAGAGGAAGAAAAGAGCGATATATAATTTGTGACTCAACACCAGAGATTAGGGACACCATCCTGCATCCTCCAAATGCCTGCTAAAAAGACCCCCTAAAACCTAGGATTTTCAAAAAATCCAATAGAATTGTCAATGTCTGTTAAATGCTTCATTTCTCAGGCTCTGTAGCAAATAGAAGCATAAAAAAAATGGTAACACTACAGATCAGGGTACACATATTCACCATTAATTAGCATCTTATTACCATGCAAATTAGTAACATACTAGCCATTTGTTAGTCCTTGCAAGTCACTTATTAATACCTTATACTATGTGATCTTATTCTACCCATTAACTAGACTTTTTACAATATAAACTCCTAATTACTGCTTATTCATAGTAAGTAAGCTAGTTGTTGTATATGAATTATCTCAGTATGCTTCGCACAGCAAAGGGCTTATAAGGTGATAGTACAACAGGAACAGTCATTCTCAGGAACGTTTATTCTCAATCAAAAAGACGGACTTAGAACTTATTTGGACACTATTAGGTACTTGTAGTTTTGGGTTTTGTTCTAATGAATAGGCCATCTTTTCTAAATGTTTCTGAAGGAGAATAACTTTTCTTGTTGTACTACTGCCTTCTAAGCCCCACACTAACCAAGGCATAATAAGATCATAATTCATATACAACAACTAACTTACTAACTACGAATAAACAGTAATTAGGAGTTTATATTGGAGAAAGTCTTAGTTAATGGTTGACTATGAGTAGAATAAGGTCATGTGGAATAAGGTATTAATAAGTGATTTGTAGTGACTAACAAATAACTAGCATGTTAATAACATATTAGTCACTGAGAATATGTGTACCCTAAGAGGGTTACCAAAGTATACCAAGTGTTACCAAAAAACATCTGAGAGCATAAAACTTTGTCTTGTATTTGGATTGACTTGCTTAGCCACGATCTTCAAGTGTACTTTTTGAAAGTCATTGGTTACAGGCCTTAAAATTGACAAATGACTGAAAGTGACATAAGTGTTGCTCCAGGTCTTAAGGGGTAAAACACATAGATGCTTCTCCAGGTTAATGTGGAAAGCTCGCAAAGAATTTGTGTACAGGTGACTCAGTGGACCTATCTACAGCATACCTTTAACTGTGTTTTGCAGTCGGACATTTTCCTCTTCCTTGATTTTCAGCTGTTCTTTCAGGTCTGTGTAATTCAGACGTTACATGTTTATGCATAGCTTTCTTTACAGCATAAATGTTATTCATACAGCAGACTTTTTTTTTTTTACCTCATCACATGTCTTTGCACTCAGTCAATGAAAGAAAAAAGTCATGAAATGCTTACCCTTTGTTATGGTATCTAATCTCTCTTTCAAGGCATTGGATCCAGATATAACTGTGGTCATTTGTGTCTCCATGGCAATCAGCTTCAGTGCTGATCAAAATAAGAGACAAATTTCTTTCAACACAAGTCTGTATATAAGAAAAAAAATCCATCCACGATTCTGTATACAGCTCTATTGACTGAATTGCTCTCATCGTGTAGCTTGGTCAGGTTTTCATTTAGGCAAAATTGTTTTACTGCCTTGATTACAATGTCTTGTTATTGTAATTTGCATACTTACTTAAATCAGCATTTTTACTGTCCACATCCCTCAGTAGGTTGCTGCTACGTTCTAGTGCATTTTTCTTCTCCATCAGACGTTTTTCCAACTCTGTGAAGAACACACTTTGTTTAATCAGCAAGCAACATAAACATACACAGGAACACATCCACGCACATGCACACACACACATACAAATACACATACACACAGCAAGGCACCTCTGATCTGGTCGTCTGCTTTCTTTTTTTCCTTGGCTAAATCCATCTCCAGCTGATTAGCTTCAGCCTCCAACTCTGCAATCTTTTTATCTGGAAATGGGGAAAGTAGAATAAATTTTTATAATCACATTAGTCCAATCCATCAATAACTTTGTATATCTGTGTACAATAGTATAGTATTCTGTATACTGATGATTTATATGTAGATATCTATCTATATCTATATCTCTCTCTCTCTCTCTCTACATATATATATGTATGTATGTATTTGTGCTGTAAATGTTGACACGATAATGCATGTTATTAATGTAAAAAGTTTACCTTTTTTTTACGCAAATTAATCATACAACACATACAGCACACTACCAGCGGCCTCCTCATTTACACACACCGTAAGGGCTGTGATTGGAGTTCATCCACTTGCTTTGTTTTGTTTGCCGGTGTGTTTAAGCCGCCCACTGTAGTTACTGTTAGCCACTGTAGACTTTGTAAATAATTTAAGACATTGTTTTGAATTCAGTGGTGGGATTTCCAGATTGTACTGTGCCTGTCTTTGAATAATGTTTTTAATTTAGTGCTTCATCAGGCAGTCATGAGAAGTTAGCTTGTTAATGGAACATAAACTGCCCAGAAACCTTGTAAATATTCTGATATAACAAAGTTGTTGAAATATGCAGTGTCTCTTAACAGTAATGTTAAAAAAATTAAAGCATGACAAAGGAATTCACTAGACTTGTCTGCATGGTCAAAGGGTAGATAGTTCCACTCAAAGCAATTTGGTGAACTGTGCTAAACGAATGCGGACACACTTGATGCCAACAGAGAACCATAACAGGAAAACAACAGCAACAAGGCAACGAGTGCCCTTTGCATTGAGAACACAGAACCATTAATCAGCCAGAGAGCTCTGTCCAGGGACAAAAGAGTTTCTCTTTGACATAAATACAAGCAGCAGAACACAAGTAGCATAATGACGGCTGTAGATGCTTCATAATGGCATTTTTAAAAGAGCTGACAGACATCTTGAGTACAAGAGAAAGAGAGTACAAGGAAAAGGCCAAACCACAGTAGATTTGAAGCAAGGTTGAGTGTTCAGAACTTGTGTGCCTGGGTTGCGAATGTGTGTGTAGGGGAGGGGTACTAAAAAATCATGTGGGCAGTTATCCCTGGGCACCTGTCATAGACGGCCTGTGGCAACTACACTCTTTCCTACTGGGTGTATAGAAATCCGATGAGTGCCATTTTGTTGAAGACTGTGCTAACCCAGGGGCATGTGGGACATCCTTTCCTCACAAAAAAATAAAGGATAATTGTGAAACTTTAAATGCGTGATTAACTGTGATTATTGTACGGCTCTCCAGAATGCTGCGGGAGGTTCCATTCACTTTGAATGGGCCTTCCCAACGTTCAGAGCAGGGGCGCTGCTAGAAATTTTGGGCCCTATGACAGAAAATTATTTTGAGACCCCCAAAAACTGATTATAATATTTTAAATGTTCTCTGGGGCCCCCTGTCAGTGCTAGGCCCATCATCCTAACCTTTCCCCCCCTGGTGGCACCCCTGGTTCGGAGGTCAGTTATGTAAGGGATAATGAACAATCAATGACACAGCATATATCAGTTAATATTGCACGTTCGAGGTGGTGATAAGGCCTTTATATATATATAGAGAGAGAGAGAGAGAATTACAATTTGCTTACTCATTGCATTGATGCCGCAGTCTGCTGCTTTAAGCTCGTTAATCTTTTGACGTTTCCGTTCCAGTTGTTTCTCAATTTCTGAAACATTGAAGAACAAAGGGTGATTTCAAAAAGACAAAATCATACTCATCAACTTGCATCAATAATCTACAATATATCCCTCTCAGCTACAGGGTTATCAGTCACAAGCTCATACAATTGAAGTTCCAACACTCTGGGGTACAAGCAGGCAATATGCTGTGAGTAAAGAGAAAAAAAACATAGACTGAATTCAACACTAATAGAAATACTAACTGAATGGGACACCGAGACTCACTTTCAGTTAAATTTTTCATATACCCCATTCGGTTAATGTTAGCTGTTGGTTTGCTATTCGGTCTACATTGTATCAAATTTTCTTGTTCTTTTTCCTACTGAGAGTACTCAGTGACTTCAAACAACAGGACTATGGATTGATTTACACTGGATGCTCCTTTAAGTTGTGAGAGAACTGTTTGCCTTCAGTGAAAATCACTCAGTGGTATCAATTATGACTTGAACAGGAATCTTTTTTGAGGGTGAATTTAGTAAATGGTCACTACCCAGATTTTTAATACATGCATCTTTTACGTATTTGAATATGCCCAAAACCCTTGCATGGGTAAAAGTATAAATATTGCTAGCCAGTCAACACATTGCTTGATGCAAGCATCACAGACTCAAAAATCTTTGTGTCTGCAAAATCTTTGTGTCTGTGTCTTGTCCACACCATCAGGCACCCACCCTTGATCTTTGCCGAGGACTCTTGTTTAGTTTTTGCTAGTCTTCTCTCCAGAGAGTTCATCTCATCTTGTAAGGACATTAGCTTTATCACTGAAAGAGAGTTTAACTTAACAGGTTAATACGTCATGTGCAACTACTGATTCTCTGGCAGAGAAATTGCACAGGTATATGTACACAGTCTACCAATCAAAAGTGAAATTAAGTTAACTTGAATGATTTTTTTTCACATACACAGACCAATCTATTGCTCTCGTGTACTTACAGATTTTTATGTTTTCATCTTCTTTTCCTTTATACATATCGACCATTTCATCCAACTTATTATTTAGTTCTGTTAAGAAAGACAAAATGTCAAATGGCTTTCACAAAATCTTCTCTTTAGATACTCATTAAACAATTATCACTGTGTTTTCATCTATTGCTTGTATGACACCATTTGTCCTGACTTACTGTCAATCTGCTCCAAGTAGCTCTTAGTGTCTGTCTCCATAATGTTGCCTTTCATTACCAGGACAGCTAAGGCATTCTTTACTGGAAAAGAACACAGGAAAATTGTCTTGCACATGTTGCAAATGCTGTTCAAGGGCATCTTATTTTGAATAGAATTGATGAAACATACTAAGTTTGTAGTCCATTCTATTATTCAATCCCATCTCTTGCTCCAGTTTTTCCAGTTCCGTGGTTTTAGCCGTCAGCTCTTTCTCCTGTTCTGAGGATACATCAAGGATTCAGGGATTTTTTAATCACATTCACAGCAATAGAAGTACATCTGGTGAGCATGTAGTAAAATTGCAAAGTGTAAAGTGAGAACAAATTGCATAAAGGACAGGTGGTGATGAGTAGTGAACTGAATGAAGAAGGTGGCGAGGCAGTAATCTCATCCTCCAGTCCTATACCCACCAGCCGAACTGCCTGGCATCTTCTCAATGTTCTTACGCAGTGCCTCAATTTCCGTAATCAATATGTTCATCCTTAAAACTGAAGGTACAAAACAAGCTATCAAGTGGTACATCCTGTGGTAATACATGCACTGAATGTACATTGCATGATTCAAAACGGATGAAAGAGTAAAATAAAGCATGTGATATACAGTATACATACAAAATGCAAGCTCATTGAAATAGTTGCTTGTTGAAATAGTATTGATCGTAAAATCAAGTATTGAAAATCGACTACAAAATGAGTGAAATACAAAAGTTGTATGGACTGGAGGAGTGGATGCATACTCAGTTGTGTGTTCTTGTCAACCTTTCTCACTGTTTCATTAAACTCTGTCATAATGTCTGTGGAAGAGAGACATACATACATAAAAGGATTGTAAGAAAATGAAGAAAATGAAAATGAACTTCAACCTAACCTTCATTTGATTCAGAAAATGTTTTCATTCTATAAATATTATGGGACAAGTAATAGCCAAAGCAACTCACTGTTTAATGTCTCATTGATGATACCACACTGTTGGGTTATTTCCCTCTCGTTGACCCTCAGTTCTACATCAAGAAGTGAAAGATTGGGGTGTTGGTTAGAACCAAACTACAGATTCCCATATTGAAGATGACATATGATTCTTAATTCATGATGATTCATAATATACTGTATATCCTAATGGAAATGTAAGACTCATAAAACCCCATATGTAATTTGTATAATCACAGCCAACTGTTCTATGCGGGTTAGATTAACATCTTTTAACTGTGCCTCAGACCAACCTGTGATGGTGAGGGTCAGTTTGGTATTCTCATCCATGCACACCCCGAACCGCTTCTTTAAATCTGGTGGGAATAGGAGTTGTTAGTGGACGGTAAACTTATTCATGGCATAAGTAAAAGGTGACTGATTGGTCCAGCCCATGCTGTGGTGTATATGCAGTAGTGTTTGCCTCACCTGCAATTTCATTGTCCAGAACTTCCTTTTCAGTAATTCTGTGATTCACTATGGCTGTCATTTCAGTCTGCAGTTGAGTTATCTTTAGGACTGAAAAAGATGAGTGAGATGAGTCTGCACAGTGTATTTGTTTGTGTGCGGGGTGTGTGATACAGAATTTAAATGCCAGTATCCCATTGCGAGGTCTGTTTTCATTTTAAAGCATTTAGCAGAAAATGGCACTCAATACACAATACACAATGCTGTGTATTGTATAGTAGCTGCATTACATTAGCAAAACATTAGTGAAAGATGTATTCAAAGCTGTTTTATACTGTTGATAGTAAGCCACAAACCTAGCTCAGAGTGCTTCTTGTCCCCTTCCTTCAGTTTTGTGATGGCATCCTGTAGCTTCTGAGTGACTGTCTGAAGTTTCTCCTTCAGGTCTGAAATAATTCCAGTGTGACACCAAACAATCAATGAGTGATTCTTCAGACGTCCATTTTCAATTTGCTTTATTGTATTGTATTGTATTTATTTGCTTCTAATAAGCAGACCTCAGTTGATCTCAGTTCATAGTTTAAATTACCTGCAATTGTGGCACCATAGGTCTCCATGTAAGTTGACAAGGCTGTCTGAGATTTTGAGAGTTCTTGTTTCAGTGTCTCTATCTGTGTAGCTAAACAGTGACAGTCAGGACCAGAATTATTTATTAAAATAATAGATAGTTCACTTACCACAATGGAACTTCATTGAAAGTGAAAGGAGATCAGCTACATTCTAAAGAATGTTTCAGATTTGAGCTGCGTTGCGAACTATTTGTTTATCAGCAGAAGCCACAAAACGATAAATTTAAGACATTTTGGCCGTAGCCGTATAATAAGCAGGATAATGTATTGCCTGACAGTCATTATAGGAAAATATTTTCCTTCAGGACAAAATAAGTCCTTGGCCATAAGACCAATGACCAGAAGACAATACATTATCTATGTTATATCATTACCTATGTTATATATATATATATATATATACACTGAATATAAAATAAGGCAATTAAAATTATGGAACCTAGAAAATTTATTCTGAGGGATTCTTTTAAAGGTCTGATTTTATTTCATATCAACAAATTCAATTAAATGAATAATCCCTACCTTTAGATTATTTTTGCACCTGTAATAAATTGCCATAATAAGAGGGAGAAAATTTTCTAATCTATGATTAGAATTATTCGTAATAGGTTCTGAATCCCTCAATAATGTACATTAGCTAGCTAGCTAGCTATTTCATTGGAGCTAGAATTCTTTCAATACAACCAGATGTGTATGCACTCTGCAGTGGCAGCAAATTGGATAACTTCAACAGAAATTTCTATTCAGCATGTCAGACTTGGTTACAGTGCTAAAAAAACGTACCCTGTGTAGCACACTTGGATCTCTCTGCCTTGAGCTCCTTTTCTATCTCCTCCACTTTCCTCTGCAGGTCTGAAATATGCATAGATTGTCACATTAGAAGATCTCTATTTTGCTCTATTTCACATTAGAAGATCTCTATTTTGGTAACAAAAAACATGATTAGAAATATGATTCACATAATTTCATTACAGACATTAATGCATAGTTCTCTACAGAACTGCTTTTAACTGATGTATGAGTGAGTAACTCAAGATTATGGATTTCAGGTAGCCTGGGAACCTAGACGCACCACTAGCAAATTAAAATTTGCTCTGCAGATCTGTCTGGCCACAAACCATTGGAGTTCATGGGAACCAACAAAAACCACTTATCCAGCATGTGACACATAGCCTCCTGGCAAACTTACATGGGGTGGGCTTTATATGAATTGCAACCAATCATTACCGTCTTTTGGTAAATTACAGATGAGTATTTTCCCTCAAAGTTAACAAGCAACTCCTATTAAAACTCATGTTTACATGAACAATGCCCTTGCTACACTTCTGAACAGTTTTGGTAAGTTTCATATTTCAATGTAACTTCAAATCTCATGCTATGCCCCTCAATATGGGAGGTTAATCGCTCATTGTCAGACCCTACATCTTCATTTATGTGGGTCAGGTTCCCAGGCTAGCTTTCAGGGTGATCAGAAAGCGATGACTACCTTTGATCTTTTTAGCGTGCTCTTGCTTTATAGATGCAATTTCTGTGGTTAACACCATCTCAGTTCTCCTCAGAACAGAAATTTGTGTCACTAAGACAGAGAGAAAGAAATCATAAGAGATTCATAAGAGCTCAAAAAGAAAAGAAGAATGACCAACAACACACATTATATAAGGTATTTAAGATATTGCCTCGGATAACACTAAGTGCGGTCCTTCTACTTACCCAGTTGGCTATTTGCATTTGTTTTGTTTTTTAGCTTACTCATCAGACTCTCCACCTGCATCTCCAACTCTGTGTGAGAGAACATGAATAAAAGGAAAGATTATCAAATTGTAAAAGCGTATATGACAACAAGGAAGTTACATAGATCTGGAGATATCTGTTTTAGTTCAGGGAAATAAATAAGCCTTTGGGGCAGTGCACTGCGAGACTGTGTACTATACTGTGTGACAGAGGTGTAGCGGGGACATTTTTTTAAGTGGGGGTACGCGATATAATGTTACAAATGAATGCCTAATATTTAATAAGTGAAAAATAGCCTACATAGATGATCTGTTCCAAGAAGTGGGGGGACTCCGTACCCCCGCGTCCAACGCCCACTACACCCCAGCTGAGTGACCAGTTTATTTAATTATGAAAATGTATGCCTGTGGAAAGGTATCCTTTCGGTCTAACCAGGGCATAATTCCATCAAGAATCATGAATTGAACAAGCAAACACACATTTTGTGTATCAGAATGCATGAATCTCTGACTAACATTCCTCAAAAATCACATATGTACTGATATCCAAATTTTCCTGAAGTTCCTGAGCAATTTTTGCCAATTTAAACCACAAGACCACAAAGATTTCAGGAACTCACCATCAATGCGCTTTAAATACTCCTCCATAGTTTCAGTTCTGTTCTTATTCATTACTGTGACGACCTCTAAAATCTTTATGACTGAAAGTGAAGCAGCGCAAAAACATTTTACCTCTATTTCATTGAATATATACACACAACAACAACTGCAATTGCATACAGGCAATGTCATTTTATGCAAATCTGAGGCATCTAAAATAACTCACCCTCTTTGCAACCAGGGACCTTTTCTTTTTCTCTCTGCAGTTCCTCTAACTCTTTGATCTTTAATTTCAGCAGCCTCTCTAATTCTGCAAGACAGCATTCCAGCCAGGGCTAAGTCACCAATTACTTAACTAAAGTGAAGACAGAGTCTGTTTATGCACAGCACACATACCTGCTTTGTTGTCAGGTTTCCCAGCAATAGTCCTCTGAAGGTTTTTAATGTCAAGAGTCAGCTTATTGATCTCCAGTACTACATAAAACATCATAAAACATCAAAGCTATGTATGATACACTTTCACACATATACAGTATTATTATAATAATAATAATACTATATATTTTATTTTTAAATAATGGAAAAGCTAACAAAACTAGTAAACTTGAATCACTAAAACTATAAATTTGTCAACATGTCCACCAAGTCTTCAGTCACTTACTGAATTTATAGCTTTCATCGAGTCCTTGCATCAGTTCCTCAGTCTTGTTCCGAAGTTCTTCAAATAGAAATAGACAAATAGGTTGTTACATTCGCAGCTAGGTATGAACCAGTACAGATCTTGCTAATAGACAGAAAAGACAAAAAATCTATCAAAAAGAAGCGGAAATCTGGGCTCCCTCACCAAAATATTTGTCTTTGAGGTTGGAGCATTTTTCATTCTCTTGCTGCAGAGCTAGAGTCCAAAAAAAACATTCATCTGAATAAAATAAAATGCTTTACAAAAGTAAAAAAATTTATAAAAGTTTACAAAGTTTATAACCCTAGATTTTTTTCCTTTGTAAAGTAGTTTCTTGGTTTTCTGTCAATGATCAATCTTGCCTGTATTCTTGTGTTTGCAATCAGAGTTTTCTTTTTCCAGGTTATCCAGCTGTTTTTCAAGCACTGAGAAATTAAAATTAAACATTTAAACATTTACAACACAGTTTACAGGATGGATGTTTGCACCACTTTACTACTATTTAAAAAATCTTAAAATTATTAATTCAAATTAATTCTTGAGATAATAAACCATGCAAAAGGAAAAACAGAGGTTAGCTATTTGATAAGTTATACTGGACATTAGACTACCTACTATAGGCTGCTATTTAGGTCTCATGAGAGCAGAGAGGCATGTTTTTATCTAAGAAAGAAAATGACAACAAAAAAAATGACATCATATACAGTACTTACTGAAAATTTTGCTGGCCAACACCTGCTCTTTTCCATGGGCATTAATCTCAGTCTCTTTGATTTTTTCTACCAGTTGAGTTATACGGATCACTGAAAACAATAAAGATTAATAGAATTCAATCCACCAAAGAGCATATCTTTAAAAATTAAATGTTTCAAAGAGTAAAGAACCTCAGGCCAACTGAGGCAGGTTAATATATAAATTTTGTTTCGCATGTAAAGTCACACTGATGTACGCTGGGTGTGATGTTCCAAGAACTGCCTTTAGGCGAAACAATGTGCAGCATTGCACAGGGGCACTGATCTCTAAAGAATACGCTTTAGCTTTATGAAGTAGATGGTCCATCCAGGTACTGTTTAGAGATCAGTGCCCTTGCGCAGTGTTGCACAGTGCTGCATGATCCTGAATTTGCCTAATCTCTCGTAGGTTTGGGTCTGAGATGCAGGTAAACCTAAAGCATTTTTATTGTACTCATGCAACTCAGTTTAGCCTCTGTATTAACTTGGATTTACCATATACATGACCTAACCTTGATGGTGGTTTGCTCCTCCAGAAAGAGTGTCCACTGCTGCTTTGCCTATTGTTAATTTTAGTATTATTTTAGCTTTCGCCTAATGTATTTTGGATTGTTTATTTGTTTTTGTGTCCTTAAAGTGTTCATGTAACATGCTCTTAGCCTTGTATTGGCTAAATAGTCTTCACCTATGGCCTGCTCTCTCTTTCCTGCTATAGACAGAGAGTACTACAGCTGTTCTATGGGGCGGGTCACTGGATCTGAGTCTCTGTTCTCACACTGCACACAGTATTTGTAGTGGTAATGTGCACTTCGCCATTTACTGTGATTACCTTTTTCAGTATCTGTGTCTGTGTTTGTGTGTGTGTGTGTGTGTGCGTGTTTCTGTGGCACCAGAACCAAGAGCACCGGATGTGTACGTGTGTGAGTTCATTCCTCTTCCAGGATGGGTAACCCCTCCTCCAGTTGATTTACTTAATTCCATTCCTGATTTACTTGCTGTATCTGTGGGGGGAGCCATTACTCTCCCTTTTGTGCTCATTAGCCCTGTGTGTTGGATGCCTCTAGTGCTCTGTGCAATAAATAACTTGACAATACTGTCTTAATGGAATTATTTATTAATAAATATTTATTTTCTTTGAAAGACACGCCTCTGTCCTTACAAACTTATCTGTGTGTGAGAACCCTTTTGTCTTAAATAAGGTGTTAAGAGGTTTAACTGAGAATATAGCATATCTTGTGGATAAAGTCCCCAAGAGGCATAGTCGTGTACCTTCCAGTGAAGACCCCCTTAACCACTTCGGTGGGTCATACAAGTTTCCGAAAACACTGACTGACTTTGTTAACTCACCAAGTTCTCCATTCTTATCATCAGCAATCTTCATCTCCTTCGTTTTCTCCTCCAACTGTTTCTCCCTGATCTTCAGTTGCTTCTCCAGGTCTTGTGGCAGGAGACAAGACAGAAACTGTTAGAACACTGACATCCACAGAGACTGCATAACCTGCAGTTAGAATTAGCCTTGGACAGACACCTATACATTTACCACATATTTTAATCTGAGGCAACTTAGTTTTGAACTTGGTTTGAATGTTATACCCTTTTTTGTGAGTATATGTGTCTCCTGGAGGTAATTACCTCGCCCCCACCCCCACCCCCACCCCCACCCCTCCCCCTCACCCTCAGTTACTTACTTTTTCAACTAAATGGATTCCATCCAGTGCCCTTGCTAAAGATGAAAACAACACTACAAAACTTCACATCTGAAATAGACTGTGCCATGCTTTTTCCATTACCTGCTATTTGACTACTGGTTGTCCTTTTCAGGTTTTCAATTTTTATGTTCAGTGATTCGATCTTACTCTGCAAAGCATTTATTTCCTTTCCTGTGAATTGATGAAGAGGATCAATGTACCATGATACAAGTACCAAAAACAAAATATCACTTTGCAATTACATGTGTCCTAGCAAATCCAGCTTCTTTGAGTACTTTTTTTTATAAAATAATAGTTGAAGTTGAAATGGTCAAACTCACCTTCTTCTGACTTCTTTGAGCTGAGCTCCTGCTCCATCTTTTCCAGTCTGTTCTTCAGGCCTGTGAAATATTAATGTTGTTATGGAAGAACTGTATCTTCTCTCGGTCCTCATGCTTCTGTACACATCTTAACTATTCTACTTCTAAAGTTTAAGGCTTAAAATCAATTCATTATTTGTGCCAGCAGCTGAATCAAATATGTTTAGCTTCAAGTCCTAACTACAGAACCATTAATTTTAGCATGACCTGATCTGTGCACCACAAAAGCACATAACAGAACTTGAAACTTGAAACACACCTGCAATTTCCTTTTCATATTTCTCGCTGATAACAGTTTTCAGTCTTTTGATCCTGGTCTGGTCTGTCTGCGCAGCCAAGATATTCAGCACTAAAAATATAACAGTGGAGAGCTATGTTGAGACAGTTACTTTTACACAAATCTACAGTTAATGCTCTGAATCTTTATGCCTTTCTAAGTTTATTTCAAAAAACACTTACATAGTTTGAGTTGGGTACTACCCTTCATGCTAGCAATCAAACGATCTACTTCAGTCTGGAGGCCTGAGGAAGGAAAAACATTGTCACCAAAGCTCCAGATCACATATGTATCTTCACAATGCTCACTGTGTACTTCAAGAATGGAGGATTTTAGGTAAGATTACTGTAAATGCGGTTCAGGGTAGTTTCGCTTTCAAGACCAGTCTGTAGCTCCCATATTTCCATTAGATGTGAGACTATTTCCACCGCTGGAAAATGAAATGTTACATGGACAGGTACTTTCTTTGAAACTGATTCAACAGCTGCATGTAAAATCTACTAAGACTGAAGCAAACAAAAAACCTCAGACCTTCCTCAGCATCTCTCAAGCCTCCCTTATGTATCTCTTCAACCTTCTGTTTGATTTTTTCCTCGTTTTCTTTCAATTGCCTTGTGAGTTCTGTGGAAGGGAAGATAAGATCACTGTTAACATGGGACTTAAGTGGCTAATTAAGGAACATAATTACTATTGTCTTGAAATTGAAACTGGAAAAAACCCACCAGTAATCTTGGAGGCAGTTTTTTCAGCCATGATAGCCATTTTAATCTGTTGAATTCCAAGTCTGAGTGAAATCAGCTCCAGAACTGAAAAAAGGTCAAAGGTCACATGAACCCCATCTCATCTTTGTGCTTCAATATAAGACAGGTGTTGTGTTGTTAAAGAGTTTAAATGTAATTGAGTTACAAGCCTTGTGCTTTACTCACTTGGCTTCAGGTCACCCTTTAAAATTTGTATCAGCTTTTCCAATTCTTGTTCCTGCACTAAAGACAAGTTAAAGCATCAAATGAACCAACAGGTGATGACACAAGATCTCTCTGTTAATGTATCCATTCTATTTAGCAGGAAGGAATCATCTCTCCCAAATTACATTACAATTACATTGCATGTCAATTACTCAGTCATGGTTACCATATGTGAACACAGCTTTATGCTAAATCTTAGATGAGTGAGAGAGCCTACCTTTGAGTTTATCCATTAGTTGTGAGCACTCAAAGGACATGTCCTTCAGCTGCTGCTGAAGTCCTGTGTATTGAAGAGAAAGAAATAGTCAATAGCTGGTTAATTCTTTGAGGCATAATCTCAGGATTCAGTTTGGTCGTGAGTTTTGTAAAATGCCTGGGGTACTGCATTATTTAAATTCATAAACTAAAAAAGTTGAAGGGATCCCTGACTAGTAAGACATGTTGGCCTCAGACTTCACCTACATAAAACACTCAAAATGTTTTGGGTTTTATTAAGTTTAGAGAAATCTTTCACTTGTAAACTGCCACTGTTGTAAAAAGCTGTTAATGGTAGGCCTATTATTAATTATCTGACATTGTTTTGCCTTACTGCAAAGGGCACTAAGGTTTTCCTCCAAAACTGCAGTTTTGCACTCAAAAAACTGCAATGTCAAGACTTGAAAATTTGCTCCTATTTTTTGTAAGGGTTGTAGGGGAAAACACAAAAGATTAGGGGTGTCCTAACTTTTGACCCTTTGTTCTCACTTTTAGACATAAGTATCCTCCTTTTCTTAGTCTGACCAGTGGTCACCCTACACAGGACGCACAGTGAATCGACGACCACCTGAAATGACACCTTTTCAGATAGTGATGACCAGGTGCTCCCTATGTTCTGCTGCTGTAGTGCATTTTCCACATTGAAATAATCAGTGTAACACAGACATCTGTCGACATGAACTGACAGCACCAGCCATTTGAAGCTGAAAATTTTGGCGGCTGCAGCAGGTATTTGGCTGAGCCGACTAGCCGACTAGCCAGCCAAAAAGTTCATCAGCCAGCTTTTATTTTCGAAACAAATAGCTTCGCGGTCTATTACAGCTAGTAATTACTCCACATTTTCCATTGAGTTGACCAATGTGAACATTCTATTAATTCAAAGTGAGAGAACAGCGATTTTCATTACTTCACATTTGTCAGTTCCCTTCAGGGAAAACGTCTTAGAAGAGGAGTGTGAACGTGTACCTTGGTGTGTGACAAACAGACAAGCAAGCAGGCATGTGCACAAACACTTTTTGGCCACTCTCTCTGAACTTCCAAACCGATAATTAAACTGTTGTGTTGCTTGAGAACGGGACGCTAAGCTAAGGTTGAAACTATTCTGGGGAGTGGAGAATGAACGCACAGAAATAAAAAACGAAAACACAAGTAGAAAACACAATGTGATGTTTTAAAGCTTCGTCAGTTGGTAATGGAACGGTTGTATAAAAGCTATATAACACTCATGGTCATGGGGTTGGTTAGCGGATATCACCACGGCTGTTGTTATCTACGACACTTTGGCTTTGTGCCTGTGGCCGAACCTCAGCCATGGTGATATCCACCACCAACCCCACTCCCACTTGTGTTATATTGCCTAAATATATAACCAAAAAAAAAACAACTTACTTTTGTTCTTGTCCTGAAGTTCCAGGATGTCATTCTCTCTGTCTTTCAGTTTCTTCTGGAGATCTATTTCACAACCAAATGTTAAGAATGTCTGGTGGTGGTGAATGCGTGTATGTCTGTCTATATGTCTATACAATTAAGTTGCGTGTTGCTGCATGTTACAACACACATTTGTACTAGACTAAATACATAGAAAATCCAACATATTTCATAATTAAGGTATACATACTTATATTAATTTTATTTATTTATTGATGGTGTATGTGTGTGTGTGTGTAGGTGTGTGTGAGTGTGTGTGTGTGTGTGTGTGTGTGTGTGGGGCGGGGGGCAGCAGTGTTCAGAGCTATAACCTCTTTTTCACAGTGGAATAAAAAATACACACCAACAATTGTGACTTCTGGATCTTGTTGTCTTGTGCATTGCTTTGCTTGCATCTCACTAATCTGAAACTGCTGAATGACAATCTTCACAACTGAAATGGTAAAGAAATACCCATCATGTATTGAGTGTTCACATTCATATTTGGAAATTTCCCATGTTAAATTAATACTGAAACTCACTGAGTTCATAGTCGGTCTTATGTATCTCCTGGATTTCCTCAATTTTTCTCTTCAACAGATCTTCATTGGTCTTTATGGTAGACCTTAGCTCTGGCACACATAACACACAAAATGAAGAAACAGTCATTTCGACATTTTGTTTACAAGGTGTCAGTCTTAACATCTGGGTTCAGGTGTAATAATGTCACAATCCTGCTCACTAGCTCCAGATCTTGGTATATGCTTTCACTGTGTCACCTCAAGCTGTGCTTTCTTCCCATGACTTATTCCTTCCCATTCTATTTTGTGTTGTGCCCAAGTAGTACAGACCCTGTATAGCTTTCTGAAGGGTATTCTGTGCTGAGCTGTGGTTTCCAGGCAAACAAGCCTGATTAAGATATCATGGAGTAACTGATAAACTTGTACCTGATCCCCAGAAGAGCTCCAGTTGGGTAATGAGTCTATAGCTCTTCTGCTAGGATCTTCACCATTCATTGGTGAATAGTCTGTCTCTCATACTTGGGATACCACTCCTGCCCTGCTGGACTGTTGGCTGGTTTCTCTACCTTTATCCATCACACTAAACCTCTGCCTGATGCCTTTGATCAATTAAATTGCCATATCCTTATTACAAATGTTTTCTTTTTTTCAGGTTTGCTCCATTTATATGTCAATTTATTTGACAGTCTTTAAATAACAGGTTGTGGTAGCCACTCCCCCCCCTTTCTTTTCTTTTTACAAACCAAAGTTTAATGCTTTTAAGGAAAGACTGCAGCAGGGCTCCTATGCTGCCATTCTGTAGGTGTGTGTGGAGGGGGTGCTACCACAAAAATTCAACATTTTTGGAACAGGCATTAGTCAAATGTTTAATCTTAACCAGTGTATTTTATCATTAACGATCAGAATGTGGTGTAAGAAAACGAAACTGTCCTTTAAGGATAGCACTAACTGTAAAGTCTGTGCCATTGCTTTGTTCATTGAAGTACTGTATCATTTTTATCAGTTTATCACTTTATCAGTTGAATGAGCTTAACCTTTTATCTTTTGGTCTCAATCCACACAACAAGATCCCACATGTTTTAGTGGGGAACAGTGAGTCCTAATGTTTACTCCTCAAGCAAATGTTTGAGAATTTTGAGAATACATGAAGGCACCTTCTAAACAAGTTTCTGTTTAAACAGATTACAATAGATTACAAGAGATGGTGGTTTAAAGATGAGAAGGAAATTTAAAGCATAGGCTGGATTTCATGTACCTCTCTTGTGACCCTCTATTTTCTTCTGTTCAGTTTGTATTTTGTATTTTATCCTTTGTATCTCATTCTGGATGCTAATGATTAATTCAGCTGAAAAAAATAATACAATCACATGGGTTGTTATTTATGATACGGGGCATGGGCAAAACAACCAATTTAGGCCACTTTCCAAAATGTCAGCTGCCATTATCTTGCCTTTATGCAGGTGACTCGTGTACTTACATGTGGAGGAACCAGAGGATTCGCGCAACTGTTTCAGCTCACTGTTTTTATTCTCCAGCTGTTTTTCAAGGTCTGTCATAAATGCACACACACACACAAATAAACTTTTTGCACTTTAAACACTAGCATCATAACATTTTTATCACTGAAAAAAAAAAACAGTTATCATAGTTACTACCTGAAGAAAAAAAAAAAGAAGAGTTGTCTTGACTTGCATGAACTTGAATAGATTTCTCAGAATCATGCATTTTGTTTCTGTCACATATGTATATGTATTTTTTTCTGTCAGTCACTGGCACTGGTCACATTATTTTTTTAAACAGGAAGCAAATAGAGGATTTGTATGACCAGCAGTTGACAGGTAATATCATTAGTATGGAGGTTCTCACCCGTAAGATTATCTTTAGACACTTGCTCTAATTGTTGTAGCCTGATGAATGCCTCCAGAATTTCATTTTGCAATTGAGTGATTTCTGTAACTGAAACCAAAAGAAAAACAAAGACTTAATGTACAGCAAAGAAGCCACTTAGTAGATAGCTGTTTACTGAGTAAATACCAGTAAAGTTTTACGTGTTTGCTTTTGATTGGCATCTGTCTTATATACCTCATTATTTATGAGCATACAGACAGGTTTTTGTTCAGGTTTATGGTATTTAGCAGACTTTGTCCAAAGCCACCAACAGGTTACTAAGTCAGTTACTGTAAGCACCACACTATATATTGCAAGCAATTTAAATTGAAAACTGTAAAAAGACAGTAAAAAGATGACAGTATACAGTTCACACTTACCCATAGTTAAGTCACTGCCCTCCAGTTCTTTCAGCTTGTCCTCAAGTTCTTTTCTCAAAGCTTTTAAAAGAGGACGTCAGGAGATGGTTGGGTGAGTAAACCCATTATACAGCACCACAGTTAATCACCCACAAAAAATGTATTATATTAACAAACTAGTGTTAGTGTCGTCTAGTGTTGTTATTCTCTGGATTCTCTCATCTAACTGCTTGCGAAGGGAAGCTTTGTTGGGTGAAAATATGAATACTACTATATCACAACATTCTGGTGTTCATACCATGAATAGACCCACATGCTGTAAGCAGGAGTAGAACAATGGGCTCATTTCATATGACCTTTCAATGTATAATTAATTCTGGAAAATGTTCAGGGCGAGTAACTAAAATGACTACTGAATGGGGGAACCCCCTGTATGAACTATCATTCTTAATTTTTGGATATTTTAAGATGCTATTTCTTGTCCCTCCATTAGGAGGCATTATGCATTTACTAAACCTGTTTTAATGTGTGTGTGTGGGTGTGTGTGTGTGTGTGTGTGTGTGTGTGTGTGTGTGTGTGCTGCTTCTCCACATATGAAGTTCCTGATGGAAAAAAAAGTTCTTTAAACTGAACTGAATGAATCAGGTTCTACATCATCTTACCAAGTCACTACTTCAACTTTAAGTTCAGTTTAACTTCAAATTCATATTAAATTGTAGCTAAAATAATAATTCCTGCTGTAGTTGTGCTGTAGCTGCCTCTCAAAAATACATACCAGCTAATTTTTCTTCATCGCCCTCCTCAGTCACTTTGCTCTCCAGTATGCGAATCTTCTCCTGCAGCTTAATTACTGTCATGACTGCAAAAAAGAACAAACAAAACAAAACAAAACAAAAAAATGTGATTTGGTGCATATTATATTTTCATGTTTTCAGATTTCATGGGCTCAAAATGTCCAAGTGATCTTCATATATTCTGTGTACATCCAGAAAATGTGCCAAAATCTCCAGTTCCTTTTGTGGCCACTTGAGGCTAACACCAAAAGTGACTCTGTGTCCACTGACTCCCATATGAATTTGTCACTTAAAGGTGCCTTGCCACACAAAACCATTTTTAACTGTTGTTTTTGAAATATGATAGGTCTATATGAGTTTGTTTTTTATGATGAATGTGAAAATGTAGTACAATAGCCAATGAAAAGAAATAAACAGAGAAATCAGGTCAATTGGAAAAGTCAGTTAGTTATATGTGGAATTGACTAACTCGGAGCCATTGGCTATTAGAACTGAATTTGGTTAGTTCCTAACTATGAATCCTAACTATGCCAGGTTATTGAATAACCGTGAAATGAAGATAACAGGCAGAACAGCAAAGCAGTTACCTGCTTATGTTGGCTAGTGCGAAACCCTACACATTACAAGCTTACGGCTGTGAAGTGTCTGTTTCCAATCTTCAAGCAAATGGTGTGTGTGCGTATCATAGGCAATTGGCGTGTGTGCGTATCATAGGCTATGTCTTCTTCTGCTTCTTCTGAAATGTAATATTCCAAAATGTTTTGTTCTTATTCCCTTGCAATTGACATTAGTGAACTAATGTCAATATTCACTCAACGTGCCATGTAACTGAAACTTGATGAAACCGAAATGACATTTATTACCGGCTTGTCATTCAACATAATGCAAAAAAAAAAAAGACCATTACTGGTTCTGATTCTTTGGTTGGCAAATAAATTCACATGGACAATGTACAATGTTGTTGCTATTTTTAAAAAGATAAAAAAATCAGTCTTGCCTCACTGTTTTCTTTTCTGTTCCCCAAAGACAACGCAAGAGGTGAACAAACCAGAGCCAGTCTTTATGTTGTGGAATGAGTAGTTGACAGCTTAGACTACTTACCCAGTATAGAGGATCCGCCTGCAGCTATAAGGTCTTGTTCAGTCTGTCTAAGTTTCTCCTTCTTTTCAGAGAGCTGTTTTCTTAAATCTACAAAAAGCAGAAATTTCTCAGTTCAGTTTCTGGTTGGGTGGTCCTGTGAAGGCAGATGTGATTGTAGACTAACCTGTGGATGTAAGCTAATAGATTTATGTAGGCCTATTAACTGCACTATAGCCAGATGGCAGAAAAAAACCCCCCATAAAATGTAGTAGCAATATCCCTGAATCAAGAAGCTGATTCATGTCAGTCAGATTCATTTGAGGGGTCAGGGCTTAAGGGAGACTGTAATATAGCCACTGATTTCTGTCAATGCTGTTTATTATGTAAGGGATAACGTTCTGCGAGGTGGTCATTATCGTGGAATAACTCCCGACAGAGTGATGGAGTGATGGAGCTGGAATCACTCTGTAGGGAGTTATTCCATGATTGGTTATGGCAACGTTCTGTTTCACTTTCCATAACAGCGGTTTGTTATACTTAGCAACCGTCCATTATCAAGAAATATCAGACCGTAGAGCGCTAGGAAATCCCATTAAAGTAAATGGAGCATTCTTCAGCATTATAAAGAGCTGTGTAATAACGGTTCATAATGTTAGCATTACAGTACGAAGTAACACTAAAAATCCCAGATAGGCCCATATGTGTTTAGACTGAGGAAATAATTCCAAAATGAATGAAAAGTCTACTCCCATCAAGATGTTCTAACTGGAAATGTTACCCAATGGATTCTGAAACTAGGCTGTATTATTCCTTTAAATATCCAAACCATCCAAACACATCTGACAGCAGAGTGAAATTCATTGCTGAGCAAGGCATTCTACCGGTTCATGGAACAAAAATGAAATCAGAAAAGATGTAAAGATGATTGTATAATTTGGGGTACATTTTACAGGAAAAAAGTTAAAAGTTAGTATACACTCTCAGGATAATGTATCCAAAGTTGCAAAGCTTACAAATTAATTTTAATTGTTAACATTATTTTAATTGGAGAAATTCAAGTCACTTAGCTGATGGGTAAGCTGGCATTTTCCTTATTTTGTTCAATATTTCAAATAGTGGGTCTAGCTAAGTGACCACCTGCAATTTTCTTAAACAAGACAATGTCACCTTTCAATATATAATGTGATTTGATCAAGTAAATAACCTACGCCATTACAATGTGTGTAACATTGACGGTCAATTAATATACTCCTGGACATTGTGATTTTTCTGTTAAAACATTTTGTAGACAGTAATAAATGGCAATATTTAAAAGTGAAAATAAATACCTTAAATACTTAAAAGTGTGTATTTAATGATTTAAATGGTCCTATTAATTCAATTTGACACCAAGACAGTCACTCTGAAATTGAACATGGCAAAAACTGTTTTTTTTAGGGATATGATGACAAATATTTAGCTGAAAGAGCCACAGTATACTCATTATGTTAGTGTGTTATCATTAAACACTTTTGTTGATACATAATACACAATTTATATTGAAGAAATTGATTGAATAAATGTCACTAACATCAGTGGACATGGAATGTACCCAAATTATAGAATCACCCGTAAAAGGTGTCATCGCTCTCTTCCTCTCTGCTTTTTTTTGGAGCATTTTGGTTGACTACATGAAACTTTCAGTTATTTTACTTTACTGATTTGCACCACCATTCTTTATTATTCATAATATTATTGTCTAATAAATTATCTTTCTTTGAAAATCTGAGTTTGGTCTGCCCTTTATGTTGCACTGGTTGAGCTGACAGTGTTACAACAGTCAGTGAAAACAGAAAACACAGCAGGCAAAAAATAGACTTACAGGAACAGGTTAAGGCTAATAGATAGACTACCAAAGAAGAAAAACTGACAAGGATAAGTCACAAACACAGAGAAGAAACACAAATGTCATTAAGCAAGGACAAATCATTAGGCAAAAATGCTTTAATGAAAAACAAAACAAAGAAGGAACAGATGAAACTAGCAGGCAAGGAACAGATAATCAGGTTGTAAAACAGAAAATGGCGGGAAGATAGACAAAGACAGGAAGTAAAGAGCATATATGAAATGGAGCAGGGGCAGGACATGACAGGCAGGTAAACACAAAACACATGAAGAAACAGTTCAAAATGGCCAGCTGGGTGGCCAATAGTCCAGCCTCAGACCCTGACATTTGATTAAAAATTTTGAAAGGAGAAATACCGGTAAGAGTTTCACGATCCTTTGTTTTGGAAATCTTTCTGTCCAACTGTTTATACTCAGAGTACTCCAACATGGCACGGAGAGCTGGCAGAGGAGCGAGAGAACAGGTTTAAAAAATTCTGTGACATTAAAGGAAATAGAATAGAAAACTACTTTTACTTTGGCTTTATTAAATTAAAAGAGGTTGTGCATAGTACAATGTTGTCATAAACGTGACACACAGTTGTGCCCTCCTACATGTGTAAATTTTGAACTTAGAAATAGCCACAGAAAAGGCCAAACAACACCCTACTGTGATGTAACTGTAAATCAACTATAGTTCACTTGTGGATGCTAAAGAGGGCGCCATTTAGCCAACATGGACCAATTTCAATACCCAGCCTGAATATAAACTTACATTTGGGCTTATTTTAGATCACATTCTATTTCCACAACAAAGAACAAGGCACAATGCTGCATTCATACATTCTATGTCACCTTTAATTAGACCCTGTTTACACATATCTAGATTTTTTATAAACTGATTTTTTTTTTTTATCCATTTGAGCATCTTGTTTGCGCGTAAACAGAGTTTCAGCCAACTCAAACGGATATTTTTTTAAATGGTCTCCACAGTGAAGATTTTTCAAAATGCTGTATTTTCTGAATTCCACTGGATATGTAAAAACACAATTTAAAAAATAAACTGATAAAAATAATATCTGTATGTAAAAATATCTAGATATGCGTAGACAGGGCCTAAGAAACATGGATATGTAGGCAACCAGTGGGGCTAAGAGCACATAGTTGTACAAATGAAATGCTTTGTAAACTTGCTCTGGATATTTGGATAATATCTCAGTTATACAAACATATTCCTATGGCATGAAAATTACAATGAGGTATTGTCATCATATCTGTTTATCAGTTGCAAATCTACTTACTTAACTTAGCGATAGAGAGTGTTTTGGCATCCAGCTGATTTATCAAGCCATTTAACCTTAACTGCATTTCTGTAAGGTAATACAAAACAGGATTTGGGATGAAAATGTTTTAAGTATTGTGTCATGATCAGTTGCTCAGGGAGTGACTTCCTAATATTATATTCTGGAGGAGATATGTGCACATGTTTTCATTATACAAAATGTTACCACACTACAATAACGTTTCAAGATCTGATCCCAGCAGGTAGGTTTATTTTTCATTACATTCATTTTAGCAGTATGCCACAATACATACATACATAAATATATGCATGCATACATACATACATACACACACACATACATACATACATACATACATACATACATAAATACATATATACATAACCCCTCAATCCATTAATGCCCTTTAAGAGTTTGTATGCACAATATAGTCCAAATAAAACTATGGTTTGGATAGTTTTGTTTTGAATGTTCTGCACCCTGCCAATCATAATTTCAAAGGTAGCTGTTACTGTTGTGAGTTTAAGCCACTCCATAAACTCTGGTCTACGAGAGTTCTTCCAATTACATAAACACATTAAATGGATAAAATAAAAAAGTCACTATCACCACCAGTGTGGTAGTTAGTAGGGCGGATTTATCCCTGAACAGATATAACTATGTGATTGAAGGGTGATTGTTTGAGCCTTCAACCTTTGAGCCAGTCTTATAAAGAAAGGCAATATCAAAGGATTCTCCACAGAGTATGAAAAATGTGCCCACTTCTTTCTTACACTTAAGGTATTGTACTGTGTGTCTATTTTAAACAACTCATGAGGAGTAAAATAATAACGCTGTACAATTGTACAACTTTGTAGGCCCACACACACTTAAATATAATTTATACTAGTGGCGGGAACAGCCCACATTAATCAGATGACTAGTCTAAAACAAGGTGTTATTAGGCCTTACCATAGATATAAAGGGTAAACAGCCCTGCACTTTGCCTGTTATCCAAAATCTCTTGCCGGAGGTCCTGCTTCACGTTGAAATTTTCCCTTTCTAAGATGTAAAATGATATTAGTTATATGTAGAACAAAAACACATCAAAACACATTTTATGTTATATTCTGAGAAATAGATGACACATACCCAGTTGTCTGATTTTGTCTGCCTGCTTCTTGAGGGTATCATCCATGGTCTTTGCATTATCATCCAAACCTTAGCCATATTAAGAATAGGTCATAACAATAAGCAGGGTGAAGCTACATTTAGCATTGCTGGCCTATTGTATCTGAAGAGTCTACCACTGCCACTTTTATGGGAACTATATAATACAAAGCACACAGTGCATAAGGGTATACGTTATTGTGATACATTCTATATTACATTATGTAACCTAGTAGGTATGATGAACATAAAGAAGAGAACATAAAATATAGCCAAAATAGGGTGTTTACACTTACCTAGGCATGCGTATATGAATGAACTCTACATGATATGAAACAAAATATGAAAAAGATTTTACCTTTGTTGTGTAAATGTTAAACAACATTCAAATAGTGGATGGAACATTCAGATGGTGGAGGCTTTATTTAAAAATCCCTTACCTCTATTTCTGTAGAATTACCAGTTATTCTTCCCTTTACAAAATAAGGAAAGAAATCATCATTCTGAGGTCTCCTGACTAGCAGGCAGTAGATGATAGTAGGTGTAATTTCAAGCTTACCGTAGTTTTAAACTGAGTGATGAAATCTCTGTATTTATCCATGGTATTCTCCAGACTTCGCAGTGTACGGATGGGGTTAGAGTTCTCATCATGACTAGAAGCAACTGAAACAAATATACTTTGCATGACATTGCATCAAGATAAATAAACATAAATATTTCATCCACTCCATCACACTGATCTTCCTGAAAGATTCTCACACACAACTGTGACAGGTGAGACTCTCACCATGTCTGCTGTTGGCACTGAAGAGCACGTAAGGGGAGAGGAGGAGGCTCACTAGCAACACTGGTGTCCCAGCCATGTCCTCATCTAACTGCTGAGGCAGTGTGGAGCTGCAGGAGAGAGCACAGGGCTTTATACCACCCATAGACATAGAGAGCACAGCCCATTTCACAATTCTGTCTGCAAATACCATAAATGTTCATGTGAAGGGTAAGGCCTTCCAACTACTGTGGCCTGCAAATTTCACTGCACATCATCTATATATGTATATACAGATATATATCTATATATGTAGAGAGCGAGCGAGAGAGATTTGTTGTTGTTGTTGTTATTATTATTATTATCATATTCAAATCATGTGGTTGGTCACCCCTGGGCACCCCTTCACGTTGGGTGTCAAGGAAACCGAGGAGTGGCACTTTATAGTGACACTAACTAGGAGCATTTGTGACATTCTTTCTTCACAAAAAATAAAGGAGAATTTTGGAACTTTAAATGTGTGATTAATTGTGATTAACTGTTGTTGTGATTCTATTGTGATTAATAAGATTAATTCTTGTAATCGATTACACTAATATATATATACACACACACACACACATTTTAACTTGTAACCAAGATGGATTTTAATTCTTTTACACTGCATTAGGGTGTATGGGAAACTGTGATTTTATAAAAGCCAAGACGGGATAGAATCTTTGGATGTGGTGCTTGACAACAACAGACCGTACTAACGACCTGCTTTTGATCATAGCAACCATCCATTTAGAACTAGTAAAGGCAGTTTATTTCAGTAAGTTTTAAATGAATCGATGTGCAGTGGAAAGTAGTAGTTCTGCAAACAAGCCTGTGTTAGCTATCAAATGTAAATTGTTTGCAAAACTATATCGCACAGATGTGGCAACTGTGGTATACTACAGGCCATAATTAGTACACTAAAGTTTTAAATTTGTAATATTCAAGAGAGCATAAGTTGATCCAGAGGTCTATCACAAACTTTCTTGATTATCATTGATAATATATGTACTATCTCAAGTTAAAAATGCTCCGGTCATTTTTGACCAGAATGCCAAAGTTGTAACCATCAAACTAACGCAACAGGAGGGTTAAATATATCTATCAAATGAGTCCAATAATGTGATATACAGTAAGTTTATTAAATGTAAGTAAACATTGTACATTTGTGTGTTTTGGAGGGAGGAGGATATTTTCACATGTATATTTTCACATTTTAGGTTGCATAAGATTTCATATCCTTATGCTTTTAGGTAACTTGCTAGATTTAGACCAAACTCTATTTATGGAATTTTAAATTACAGAGGACAAAACTGCATGCCATGCTTGGTATATATTAACAGTATTACAGAGGTATTGCTTTGCGCTTTGCTTTGAAGACAAAAGTGAGTGAGTGTTTTAGGCAATTGACATGTGATCTTGTTCTGGTAGATTGCTCTGTTATATGCAATACTCTCAAAAAAACAATGTCATTACCGACTTAGAACAAGACAATGGACAGCACACTCATTTGTTCCACAGTTACTACTGCTCAGCATTTCCATCTTTTCAGATAGCCCATGTGTCGAAATGTCAGAGAGCAGCTACTGTGTAGCAAATCTCACTATCAAGAATATGTTCTCGAAGATAAGAGTATTGACCAATACTGTGGCACCTCCATCTAAGGGCCTCTGGTTATATGTAATATTTTTATAGGCTTCACATCAAGAGCTACTAAAGCTGTCAAACCGCTTTTGTTGCTCATAAAAATAGCTGCTAATAGCTGCCAGATGACGTGCCCATTGATATTTCATTTACCGCTGTAACGAGCTATAGCTAATTTCCATGAAGTTTTTAACTTCTTTTAGTCGCTCTAGTTGCACAGGTTTTGTCGTGCACCACTTTTGTCTCTTTAGTTTCTTTTGTCACTCTGTCACTCTCATACAAAGTGAATTACTTTCAGCAATTTTACAGCTTTAGTCGCTCTTGGTGTGAACACACAGTAAGGCAAGGGTGGCCAAACTATGGCCCAAGTGCCAGTTGCGACCCTCTGTCTCTGAGGCTTGCGTCTTTGTTTCAAGTGGCCTGACAAAAAATTGAATATGGATCTTGGTGACATTAACCTAATACTATTTGTGCACTGCTTATCATAGAATCCATAGCCACTCTTTCACTTGTAGCTGGTTGACATTTACATATTTAGCAGATGCTTTTATCCAAAGTGACTTACAATTTGTCAACTTAGGATTAAGTGCCTTGCTCAAGGACACAATGGTGGCAGCTGGGATTCGAACCCACAACTTTTCAGGCTACTTGCACGCTAGCCAGGTTCCTTAAGGTAGGCCCTTGGCAGCTTAGATTTTTCAATATGTGACCTGCAATCAGAAAAGTTTGGCCACCCCTTGGCAAAGGCTACCATCACCATCCCATGCTTTTTTAAAAGTAAAACATGAAGACCTAAAGACCTTGCATTGTAGAGGCTTTTTTATATACCAAATCAGAAAACAATACAGTGGACCAAACTGTAGTCTTCACAAAAACAGAGCCAGAAATACAGTAGATTACTTCTGTAAGCTTTTAGATAAAAAGCTACACAGATTCACTTCTGTACTATTTTGTTATTGTTGCTGAATTGACCTGTTGTGCTTTTTCTGCATTTGGATACTGCTGTTTTTTGGTAGAGCATTCCTAAGCTAAATGACTTTTTATACCGTGTCCCATACTGAGCCCCTTTTTAATTAATGTTAGTGTGAACCCCTTGTCGGTGATCAATGCCATACATGCTGTCTGCTATAAATAAAATCCTGTTCCTCCTGTAACGTTATTGTATATGCAACGAATGGTGAGGAGGTAAAAACACAAATTGTTATATATAACAAAATATAAATATAAAACACAAAATGTGGACATTTAAATACATTGTGCTAATATGAAATCCAAGGTAGTCCAGGACATGGGACCTCAGCAGCCCACTTCACAACATCACGAACATAGTGTCAGAAGTTTGGCAGTTGGCAGTTTCCCTGCAGAGGCATATGATAGAAAGTACTCAGGGTGATACGCTGGTTGATATGCGGTGACCAATTATTCTGCTGTGGTGTAAGCAGCGGTAGCCTATTGCAATATACAAAACCTTTTCCTGTCTGGCTAATTTCATCATAATTTGTGCTGATCTCATCAACTGAAGCACAGGGCATCTAGGATACCATATGCTTCCTTTCTACTAACATCTCATTTCCTTATTTTTGAGCAACAGAGAAAGCTTGATGCACCAGTAGCTAAATGTATGAATCTAAGGCCTCGTTAAAAACATAATTTTTGATAGCTGATGTAATATTTACAGAAAACATGACAAAAAGTTAAGCTATTGTAGTGAGTTCATTATTTAGTAAATATTTAAAAAACAGAATTGCAATGATTGTTTCGGGGCCTGACTTCCATCAGTAACAACTGGTTGTCCATTGGTCTTTTAACTATAGTCCATAGTAATAATTACAGTTCATTATGTTCCAATCAGTACTTATTATCCCCACGTGCACTCAGCACTGCACTAAAATATGCCCCAGGATGTACAAAGTCGCACAAAAATGCTTCAGGAAAATACAGATTATTGCCCGAGTATTTGATCATTTTAATCAATTACCAAATGCTTTACATAACAGGACAACTAGCCTTAAATGAATTTCGAGGGAGCACAGGAATCTTGTGCTCTTCTAATGTTTGTACTTAATGTATGTGCGGTAGGACGAAGCATAGCTGAGATGAGAATGGGGCGTGGCACTAATTTAGCCATTAGTGCAGCTGCCTTTTGACGGTACAGGTGTCGGGCCAGGTGATTGCAGCTCACATTTGTGTGGAGATGATTATGCTGGAGAGTTCAAGAGCTGGAGATTCTTATTGTTTTTGTGTTCAAGGGTGTGTTGTGTTGGACGTCGGTAGTGTTTCCTGGTCGTAGGCTCAAAACGCAGTGCCACAGAAACTTGTTGGCTGCTGTTTTGCTGTTTGACGGTTCCAATTCTGGCTGGCCCATATGCCTTGCCAGACGACTAGTTGCTGCTTGCTACTGCCACTCTCTGCTGCCTGGCCAACGCTTGCTTCTACGCTGCCTTCACGGGGCTTAATCTAAGGCTGCTGCTCTCCGCTTTTCTATGAGGGCCCCATCATGCCGCGGCGCACTGTGCATTCGCGACATGCGCATGGTGTCATTACTATTCTCTACACTGCGCCGTCACGGGTGTGTCAGCAAAAAGAAGAGGACACAACTGAGGATATTTCCTCCCATACCTCCTTGACCCGTGGAGGTTTGGGGGGATTCTTTCCATCCCCGAAGATAACCTGTTCACGCGCTTTTACCTCACGCACTAGCAGATCGGTCTCCTCTATCGAAAAACGCTCCTGTCTTCCGGGTAAATTCGCCATCGTAATAGCAACACACCATGGAAAATGCGCCGCTGGCTTTTAAAGGGAATGAGAATATAAATCCCGATTGGTTAATTGTATGTTATGCCCAAAACACACCCATGACTAATGAAGTACTTTAAGACCAACCCTTTTGAACCATGTGCCTGGCGCAATGTTTGCTTTTCCCGCTGTCAAAATACCAAATTGTGTCGGGAACGCCCCCAAAGCAACTTGCGCGACAGACTTTAGACAATGCGCATATGATCGTGAAAATAGAGCCCTGAGTGTTTGCGGGGCTGCTTTGTGTGCTTGTGTGTGTCTGATGTCTATTCTTGTCTGTGTGTGGTGTGCCGAGTTACCTGTTTGTGCACGTGTGAGAATGAATGGTGTAGTCAATGTGTACTGTTGAGGTGTGCTGTCTGTTTGCTTGTGTGTTTGCTTGCCTGCTCTGGTTTGTTTGCATAGTGTCGTCATTGTTAATTATATTTTAAATAATTAATTTGGGATTTTGTTTTGTTTTCTTTTTTTATCATTCTTGATATTGCACTGTAACGTCCCAGTACTGGCTTTGGGGTAATTACATCCAAGGGGGGGCAATTGTACTGGCTTACATCTGTGTGTACTGTTTTCTTGTGACCGTGTTCTACTTTTGGTTGGATTTTTCCTGTAGTAGGTCTTGTTGAGTGTGTACATTATTTGGGTTTGCAATATGATTTTGCTCTGTTGTGCATTTTGTTTGGGGGAGGGTGTGGGGGAGTGGACTGTGGATGCCAGTGCTATAATGCTGCCTCTTGAGGCCCATTTTGTTTTAGAGAGCTATACCGGGGCTAGTGTTGCAATTTTAAACAGATTTTACAGTGGGTGTCAGACTGTCTCTTCCATTACAACTTGGTTCTGCCGAACTATGGTTAATTAGTCATACGACCATACAGACATGAACAGCACACCGTGTCAACAAGTCTCTTTTGCTTGCATTATTTTAAATTCTTTCACCACTAGCTCATTAGCTTCATATATTTTGGAGTAGAAACAATGGACATAAAATTGTAAAACCAAATCATACACATTTCAGAAGCTCCTGGCATGGTGCATATCATGACAAGTATATTGTCCAATATAGGTCTTCGTAATGACAAGTTCGAGTTTGTTTTTCTGTATTACAACCTCAAAAGATTTCATGTACATCCATGAATAATTTCAATGTGAGAGAAAGGATATCTGTAATTTGGCCTAGACCATGATATCTTTTACAGCAAGTCAGACAATCTGCTGTAAAAGTTATTTATCATGTTAAGCCATTATTAGCTTTTAAGGTGGTGAAACTGAAAAGTCTTTTCTTAAACCAATTCATAATTTTTTTATTTACTCTACATTTCTGGGCAAGAAGAGTTTATGCTGGTTATGTAAAAGCATTATAATCCCGCTCCTTCTCTCTGCAACACAGTCTCATAAAACCTTGTATTTTCCTCATATCATTAATCTTTTCTACAGACAAAATTCCTTTCATGTAAGTTTGTCATTAACCAACCAAATACCAAACAGCTGAATAAATTAATATCGGCCAAATATTGGTTATCAAATGTATCAATATCAGCACTGGTCCTTAAACATCAGTTGACCACAAAAGGCCACTCAAAGTGCTGAAGCATGCCACTCATACAAATTTTTATTTGCCCAATGCTGAAAAAATAGAGGAAAAATTAGTTGACAGGTTACAATTCAGCTCTTGTTTTCAGTTAGACGTATTTCCAATATTGTTGTTTTTGCATCTTGAGCATTTGTCAGTGTTTGTCTGTAGAGGACCTCTAGACTACATTTTCTTTTTCAATTATCCTGAAATTTGTCTAAAATTAGGAAGCTAATCAACAATACATCCACCAACAAACAGCAAACAAATTGAGCTGATATAGTTATTGCTATTGCTTTACTGCTTTTAGGAATCAGTGTTTCAAAGCATTCTTCCTTTCACGTAACCACCCAAACAGATTATTTCATGATGTGACCTAGCTTTGCATAAACATTTTAGAACAACATATGCTGCTCCAAAAAGGAATGAATACCAGAACTGATTAATTTTGCTTTAATGCATGATACTTTGCACACAATATGATACTGGCAGTCAGAAATTACAACAAAATAGATGAAGAGATAAGAGTAAACAAGTTAAAAAGCCTAACCTATTTATTCTCTAAAAGTCTACACTGTGTAAATGTGATTGAATATGTATTGAGACAAGTACCTTTCTTCCAAACCATGGACAATGCACAGCCATTTATATTATCTGCACTGTATTGAAAGGCATTGTTTTTCAATGTACACCCATGGGGCCGAAATAGGGAGCACATCCTAAACATTCAATTTCATATTCCGCATAGCCAGAGTTTTCACATAAAGCTTTATTTTGGGGGTAGATGTGCACTGTAAACCCCCCTAGCCAATGGCCTGAAATGTATGCATACTATCACAATTTTTAAGACTTAAGCCAATCAGCAGAAACTCCTTTTTTTAACACCATTGGAGGTGAACCCTGATCAGTGTCCTCACATGTGCTCAGGAAGGGAAAAAGTTTCGACTTCACTTCTATGTTTGTGAATGTGTACAGGTGAGATCTAGTCCCTGAGTCAAAGAAGGAGATTTCTTTCTTTTTAAAATCTATCAGCACACCAATAATTTTTGGTTTGGCCTTTCCTGCCTCTATCAATACAGTTCTTTTTGTAACATATGCACTGAGAATATTATTCCTTGACAACATCAGGGTCCAGTATTGATTCTTGGGCTTTAATTGGATGTTTCCATTTCTTACAGCTGTTTCAGCAGCAACCCCCAAGACATAACAATTCTTTTCAGCTACACCAATTTCCCAGTACTGCCTGCCTTGGTCAAATCCAGTGCTAGCCAGGGCCCCCTTTATATAATTATAACGTGTTGGGTTGTCAGACACATTGAGTGGTGTCTTCAGAAGTCTCATTTCAGTGTTACCATTTGACAGTTGTAGTCCTGGGTGAGCTGTGTCAGGGTCTATGGCTGGTTGAACTGTGAGCAGACATGTTAGAGATAAGTTAAACATAATCAAACAAAAAAAATGCAAATGGTTAATCAGTAGTCACCCAATAATGTTAGGCCTACTGTATTATATTGACAAGGATAATTAATAGGCTATTTGGACATTCAGGGACTAGTTATTTAACAGATAATTCTATTAAAATTATGTCATGGTGGTTTGATATAGCCTCCAGGTCAGCAACTGAAGCTTTCAACTGATCTATCAGCACTAAGCACGACGCAGCTTTAAAGATGGTTGTATTCACTTGCAGTGACAGTACACTTACCGACATTTATTGCTTTTTCTTCCATGTCTTTGTTCTTTTTCTCAAGATCTGTATTGAGTTAAAAGAACAAAACGATCAATTCAATTTCATTTCATAACATTCCACTTCATACTAAAATCCAAATACGAATGGAATTATGGAATATGCTACATGGGATCTTTAAAACATTTGATAAAAAAAGAGAGATTGCTCCAGACTAAGGCCCAGTCTCGATGTCAACTCTTACAGTCTTTTTGATTGTAATATTTAAATTCTAGGCAATTTCTCCCTCTTAACAACAGTAACAAAGAGGAAAAATACTTGGTCATATGGGCTCTGTGCACGGCAGACCTAAAGTCCCAGATGGCCTTTCGTTCAGGATTGTTTGAAAATTTCTGGTAATTACCTTTTACATTGTAAGCAATTGTAACGAGGCTAATAGCTATGAGCTAAGTACGAAATGAACCCTAAACTGGTGAGAAACATGGAGAGCTTATTATTTAGGCTTACTGGATAGTAAACTCGTATAACTACACTGTTCAACTAATAGTTTTGCCTAATATCAACCTATCCTACTTTACAAAAATAGATGTTCACCAGAAAAGAGTAAGTTCCTCTGGGACTTTACATCTGTTGTGCACAGAGCCCATTGTTTTAAGTGGTTCAATGACGCCCTCTTGTTGCAGTGTGGGTGGTATTGTTGGAATCACATAATTGGGCCACTGGGTCGTTAAGCAATTTGCATTGTGACATCACAACAGGCATTTAAAAAACTATTCAAAAAAGCTGTTAAGCAATTTTCATTTTGTGCTAGGTGGTCACACAGTCAACTGCTTCAGCCTCTAAGCATACACTCTGGCTCCCTTAAAGCTACAGATCAACTTTTCATTTCACTTTTTAAACATACGAACAAATGCTACTGTGTGCATTTTCATGCACTAATAATTCCATGGAATTATATTCTCTAGTTGAATATAATATCTTATAATCAGTCAAGTTTTTAGTAATGTGCTGTTCTCACCTTCAACTTGCTCTTTAAGGCTTTGATTTTGTTTTTCTTTTCTGTCCAAGGACTCCTGCAAGTTGTTTTTCTCTTCCTCCAAAGCTGTAATGTAAAGGACAAAAAGAGGGAACATCTTAAACCAGATGACACCAATTTAACAGACATTTCGAAGCTTTTTTCAGTTATCTCACCAGCAGATGCCTTTTTAAGTTTTTCAAGACCATCCTCTGCCTCCTTCTGTGAGGACAGAGCTTCATCTTTCTCTTTCAGCAGGTTGTTCAGGTCCTTATCTTTTTTGCTCAGTGCTTCTTCTAGGTCTAAATGAAAAATAGATAATTTGATCAAGTCAACATGAGATTTACAGTGACTAGAGAAACACATCCTAATGTTGCAATACTCCCGTAACTGTGGACTGTTGGCTTTATACACACATTAAGAAATTCTTAACATACTGTATACGATTCTGGCTTAATACTGTTCATGTTGACAGCTAGTCAAATTACATCCCTCCATGTGGATCTGGTCTAGGTAGGCCAAACACTGTGATAATACACCAGCCATGAACCTTTGTTCATGCTTTAACTCTCTCCCTAACTTTGAAAAGAAATCTCACCTTTATTTGTCTTTTTCAGACCAGTACATGCTTTAGCCTCCTCAGCACTATTTGTCAAGTCTAAACAAAGACACAATTTGGAAAAAAAAAATATTATAGTGAACTTACATGGTACTGAAGTTAATTAAGTCATTAGTTGTTCCCCAGAAACAGACAAAAAATACTGCTGATTAAATTGATCTCTCAGTTCACATGCTCATATCACCCATTCCTTTCCCCCAAAAATATGGTCTCTAGGTACAGTACAAGGTAAGTGATTATTTTGTAAACACCTTACATTATTTGTAAGCACCTTACATTATTTACCTTTATTTAGTTTAGCAATCTCTTGCTCCTTCTCTTGAACTTGTGACTTGAGGTCTGAAAAGATGATGATTGTTTTTCCATCACACGTTTACAAACCATCCATTTTATAGTATAAACCACAGAAAATATTATATTACCAGCAATTTCATTGGCAGCCCTTTGTTTTAAGTTTTTCTCTCCATTTTTGAGGGCATCCATTTCACCTTGCATTTTCATGGTCTTTAAAACTGAACAGCGACAACAAAACAAACAAATATTTATTACTTTTTTTCTTTTCAGTGATTGTATAGTACTCACATTGAGTTCATCCACCATGTGTTAATCTTACTTAGAGCACCCTTCTCCTTATCCACACTCTGCAGTTTCTCAGTGCTGGCTTTAAGATCCTTCTCCTTCTCCTTGAGTCGCTTTTCCAAATCTAAGCACACAGTAATCCACAAAACTTCAAATTCTTAATCAGTGTACCAATGCATGGCCATGTATAGTGAGATCATAGTTCCCACCCACAGCTTTTCACTATAAAGACTTTGAGGTGTTAATACAGCCAAAGATCGTTTAGAACACATTTATCAACCATCTCTTGTAATCATTATGACTGATGATTGATCACCTGCAATATCTTTCTGAGAGGACTCTTTGAGACGCTTTATTTCAGCGTCCAGCTCTCTGGCCTCTCTCTCCAAAACGGCAATCTCTTCCTCTGAAAAAAGGGAAAGGCATTAGAATATATTCAATATACAAATTCAATGAAATTTTTTTTTCATTGTATTTTTTTAATAATAGGAATAATTAGCAACCTCAACTCCACTTACTCTTTTTGTCAGATCCACAGTTATCAGCTTTTATCTTAATAATCTCCTGCGTCTTCTTTTCTAGTTCTGCTTCTTTCTCTGTAAATTGATATTCAAGTGTTATGTGTAAATGTGCATTACACATAACATTTTAATTGATGTGTAATGTGTGTGCAGCAGCCTTCTCACTGCATAATTGTTTCTGATGGGACATATAATTCCTATGGCACTAACCAGCAATCTTTTGGGAAGTTGCCATTTTGACCTTGGCTAACTTGTTCTTCAGTTGGGTGATCTCATCTTGCTGTGCCAATACCTTGATCACTGAAACAAAACACAAACAGGAGTGGTCAGGCAGCAGTTCCAAAAAAGCAAAGGAAACTAAAAATCCACAATCACCTTGGCCCATGCTGGAGCTGAGGATAACAATGTACTGAAATATAATATCAGAACTCGTTGCATAAGCCAAGAAAATAAATTGTATTATATATTCTTTAAAAAAGCCATTTGTACAAATGCCAAATGAAAAACAACAGTGTTCAAATGTATGAACTTGATCTTTTAGTCTGCATATCCTGGCCCTTTTAGGCCTTTGTTTTCACTGAGGTGTTTGAGACAATTCTATCCTCAATGTGATAAGAGACTAGCTGTGAGATATTGTGATGTGGTCACATTGTCGAGCACAGACTCTGAAAGGCCTCAGCATTTGCATCCTCTAGGTTCAGTTAAAGGGTTAGCAGCAGACATTGCTGAACTTACTGGCTTGAACATTCTCTGTCTCTGTCTCACCCAGCTTAGCTATCCTTTCCTCCAGCTCCTTCTCCAGGTCTGTAAGGAGGTTAAGTACACAGTAATGAACATAAGATTTGATGTGTCTGATAGATTTGATTACTTTATTCTCTCTCTCACTCTCTCTCTCTCTCTCTTTGTTGTTGCATTTGTCTTACCTGAGATCTTTTTTAAATAGTCTTGAATGTTGTCTGAGTCCTCTGTAACTCTTTCCTTTATCACAGTAATGAGCTCCTTGACTAAAGAACAAGAATTAGATTTAGTATAGAATGGTGAGTAAAATGCAAGTCATTGAAGTCATCTATAAAGACTTCTATTTTATTACATCATATCATGCTACATGCACTGTGTGGTGAAAGAGTTAAAAAAATCAGCTTTGCATCAACATGTTTAAAGATGGAAATACAGCTTATTTAAACAACATGATCTGGGCATACAACTCATTTAATGTGATGTGATACGTATATGACACGAATGTGATATGACACGTATGTGAATGTGACACGTATAAGGTTTAGATGGTTCCTATTCTGTTGTGTTTAGCTTAGTTTAGTTGTTTGTTTGTTTGGTTTTGGTGTCTGCTTTGTTATAAATATGTGTTTTTGATTAAGAGCCCAACCTCTCGCCACCCTCTTTTGTTACAGCCCCCATCCCTTGTCACAATATAACAATTCTTCCGCCCAAAAATATATTTCCTCTAGCTGAATGGTTGCCAAGTAACGCACAAGCACAGCCCTCATTCACTTTCCTTTGGCGCAACAATATAGAACGGAATGTGATCGGACCTGTAGTATATTGTGGATTTTACAACGGCATTGAACGCAATTCAGCCAATCAAAATCAAGGACCGAAACTATCCATTTTAGAAATGGAAATATCCCTACATGGCCATTAGCAGTAAATGTGTACTCACTGCTTTTGGAAGATGGGCTTCTTTCTCTGAGATCTGTCTCTGCTTCCTCAAGTTCTTTCTTCTTGGCTTCTAGTTTTTTCAGCAGTTCTAAGATGTGGGTATGGATATGTCAGATTCCAGAATATTAAATACACTGTATGACTTTAAGCTATTTAAGCTTAAAGGCCATTTTGACAGAGACATTTTGTCAGTTCTCACCTGTCTTGTCTTCTGACCCACGGTCTATCCCCCTCTTCAGGGTCTCAATTTCACTGTTTAACATATTGATCTTGATAACTGAGAAAATAATTCACAAAACAAGTTTACTTTATGATTCCAAAGGTAAATTAGCAGAAATAATGAATTATGGATTTGAGTATGTTTACATACTTAATTTAGGGACACCTTCTATTTGATTCATGTCTTCCTCAAATTGTGTCTTCAAATCTGTGAGAAGTGTGAACTGTGCTGAACATTATACTTGCCAGAAGTCAACATAAAGTTATTTGGCAGTAGCAAATGAGAGAATATCACCTCTGTATCTTTGCTTGAGAGATTCACAACTGTCTTCCATCTCTGCTTTGCTTTTCTCCAAGGCTGAGCGATGTTAAGAAGACAGAGTAAAATATCTGTTATTTAAGGTTGTGTTATTTAAGGTGTTATTTAAGTCGAATCAGAGCAAGTTCATAATCAAACCAAAACTGATATAAATTCAAAGGAAAGTTGTGTATAAATGGGTGTATGTATCTGCTTGTCTGTCTGAAAAATGCATACCTGTAATTTTGTCTTTCAGTCTAGTATTCTCCTCTGTCTTTTCTTGAACCATCAACTCTGAATGAATGACAAGATTTTTTAAAGTGGTACTTCAGGCAAACCTGAGGCCAGGCTATTTTCACCATGATGAGTCAAATGCCCCCTAAAAAGTTTGACTGAAGCTGTGTCGAGTTTGACCATCTTCACACACAGCACAATCAAACTCTCGAGGGGGTATTCAACTGTTCTCATGGTGAAAATAGCCTGGCTAACAACAAAAGCAATACAACATAAGTTCCTAAATGATCATGACTTCATACATTGAAATATATATTAACACAGCAGTACTATTTACCTACCCTACTACCTTTCATCATTACAGAGTTCCCACTGTAAGTCAAACTTAAAATTCCCTGACTTTTCTATGACTTTCCCTGACTAAAACGCAAAATTCCCATGATCTTCACAATAATTAAGCAATAAGCCTCGAGAGGCCATTCTATACTGTTAAGCATGAAGCGAGCAAAGTGAATTGTTAATTTTAGTCAACAATTCCTGGAACACCGAAACACCAGGCCAAGTGAAACTCAGTGTAGATCCACTTGAGTTTTAACATGTAATGAATTTTGGTTCTGGGTAGGGTAACTACATCCCACCCCCCACCGACTATATGGTACATCTAGTTGTACAATATACCACCTGGATTCAAAAACAACAACATCTCAAGCAAGGCATGATAGAAGTTAATACTCGAAAAAGACCAAGAAGGAAGCATGGAAATACATAGATTACATTTTGGGGACAACTAGATGCTAATTCCCTGATACTCACTGACTTTGTCCACAAAAATATGTCTGGCTGTACTAAAATTAATTTCCCTGAAATTCCCTGAGCCGTGGGAACCCTGTTATTATTATTTATTATTCACAGTTAAAAGAGCTTACTCTGTTTTTTAATATCCCCTTCTGCTGCTGCCAGCTTCTCACTCTTTTCCTTGAGTTCCTTCTCTGCAGCTATAAAAAAGATAAGGAGACAAAGTTAATGAAAAGGAAATTGTTGCATTGAAATTTCTGGACCAACATGTACTATATCTATTATAAAATTTTCTTCCATCATAGGCAACAACCTGGTTTATTCATCTAAGGAATTAAATTCGGAAAAATATTAATTTTTTGTGAACTTCAAGTCTTAAAAATCTATACACAGTATACTCCTATGGGAGATTCAAAACAATATCAAAAGATGTGCAAGTGTGACAAAATGTGATAAAAAAACATTGATGTGGTTTTGACATTAAATTGACCAGTCTGACCTTTGAGTTGATTTGAAACATCTGAGAATTCCTCAGACTTCTCCTTCAGTTCTTTCTGAAACCCTAAGCAAGAATCAAAGATTGATTATATTATATTATATTATATTATGTTATGTTATGTTATATTATATTATATTATTGGGACTTACTTTTATTTAGACCTTCAAGACTCTGGATCTCCTTCTCTTTTGTAGCCAGTTGCCTCTTGATTTCTGTGTGAAACATATATTAATGCTTCCACAATAACAAGAAGAGAATGTAATTCCATGGTAAATGAAGCAGTTGCTATACTGGTTCATGTTGGTTGCTAGGTTGTCATTGTGGAATTGGTTGCTAGGCTGTTGCTAGGGTATTTGTGGGGGTTGCTTTGCTGTTCATAGGGTAATTGTGTTGGTTGCCATGCTGGTTGCTCCTTTAGCCATGATGGTTGCTAGGTTGTCACTGTGGAAATGGTTGATAGGGTACCTGAGATAATTGCTAGGTATTTGCCAGAGTACTTGACATGGTTGCCATGGTCTCTGACATGGTTGCTATGTTGGTTGCTAAAGTAATCAGATTGGTAGCTATGTTGGTTGCTAGGTTGTCATCGTGGAAGTGATTGCTAGGCTGTTGCTAGGGTACCTGAGGTGGCTGTTTGTGTGTTGTTAGGGTAATTGTGCTGGTTGCTATGCTGGTTGCAAGGTTAATCGGTTGCTAGGTTGTAACTGTGGAAGTGGTGCACAAATAACAGATTGCTCGCTGTGTTTGTGAAAAAGTCAGCCTCTATTGCAGCCGTGGCCATAGCTGCAAAAAAAGCAATCTCCGCTCATGTCCGATAGCGTCAATTTCTATTTTGTACATAATCAGTCATTGGTATAAGTAGCATTCATGAGTAAGAGTAAGTTCATACACCATGAAGGACATATGAAACAGCTGCTTAATTTGCACCAAAATGCTGTCTCAAATTCATTCACACTGTCAGTCAAGTGAGAGTGCAAGAGCTAGAGAGAAAGTAAAAATAACGTGTGCATATAACTGTGAGTCAGGCGCTGAACAGATGACTGTATGCCTATTCTTATTTTTCTCCACCATGCATATGGAATGCAGTTTAATCCATTTTATTTTAGTCTTCTTTATAATAAATTCAAAATAGTTATTCAAACTAAACTGAATATCAGTGTTACTTTGTATATTAAGTATTATTGCACTGTGTCTCCCTGTGAAATCAGCCACTCAAACATTTAATTAAATGTTTTTCCCACATACATATGGAAAGCAGTTCAATCAATCTTCAGTTATTCAAGCTAAACTACATATTATGCATAGTGAATTATAACTGCACAGTATTTTAAAATGACAAGACTATGCATTAGCAATTTCAGACCTTGCATGTGATTTTCTAAGCTGTACAAAAGTTGTCAGGCGAAGATTTTACATTAGCCTGCATCCATTCGACAAACAAAAAAACTAATTAAAACTACCAAACTACCAAATTTTATATAATTCAGTTTTTTTTGGTGTAATTTGACCAATTGTTGGCACCCTCAATCAGAGAAACTTTGGTGTGCGGACCTTTAAGTATTTGAGTACCGATGCCATAGGAGAAAGTGCTAGTAAGTGAGACTCCTAGTTTGTGGTGCTGTAAATTTCCATAGCTTCACTGAGTTAGCAGTCGTTTTTCTATTCACTCTATGTTGTTCCAAATTTTCTTGTTCTTTTTTCTACCTATAGCACTCAGTAACCACAGAGATTGATTTGTGCTGGAATATCCCTTTAAATATAATAACATACCGCATTTCAGTATTCATAACTGTACCGAAACTGTAATAATGGAAACTATTAATTAGATTACCCATTGCGGAAAAAAATGCTAATAATTAACACTGTTAATATTGAAGCTGTTAAAACACTGGGCCCTCATCACAGGCTTATTTTGCCCACATACCTTCAAGCTGGTTGCCTGTGTCTATCTGTTTGGAGCATACGGCACTCTGTGTCTCCTGAAGTCTGAGCTGTTGTGTCATCACCTTCAGGACTGATAAAAATAGAATGCATTTTCCTGATCACTTTCATTTGTCAGATTATGATCATTCATTCACTGTTGATTGACTGATAGACTGAAATTCTTTGTTGGTCATATTATACAAAAATGTTCATTAATAAATAAATCAATCAAGGTCTTCATTTATTGAAACTCAAAACCCACTGAGGTCTGTGCCATGGTTGTCCTGGAAATCCTTGATATTGTCCTGCAACAGAGATTGCTTTTCCTTTATGGCCTTTTCTAACTCTGTCAATGACAGCACAGAAGGAGGTATAGGTTTATATTAAAGTATACATTTGAAGGTTACAACACAATTATTTCATCTGTGCCAACAATCATTTAGCCTACTTCAAATGTATTTAAATATTTTCAGTACATCACAACATAAGGCAAGGCAAGGATTTTACACAAAGATTACAATCCAATGTGCTCAGCGTTTCCCATATATTGACAAGACTGTGGCGGCCCGGCATTGTCTAATTTGCATACGCATGCGCATACACATGCACGCACTAGATGAGAGATAGTGTGGCTGTGTGCCACTCTGAAGCAGCCATAAATTAGTTACAAAATGACAAAAATGTTGCCTATGACTGACTGATACAGTGAGTTGAAAAGTATCAGAAACATCTCCTTCTCTTTCAAGAAAAAATAGGGACAGAGAGTTTTGGCTGGGTAGCATGCTGACAAGTATGATGGAGCTTTTACGTTGGAAACACTGTGCTTTACATCAGAAATATTGCAGTAAATAATTGTAAATAAAATTATAAACTGATATAAAAACAATGGAATTCAAAGTAAAATCACTATCCACATGGTGATTAATCAATGAGACAATTAAATAATTGTTCAGGTACCATTAATCTTCAAAGCTCTGTCCTTTCGAACATCTTCCATTTTGCCCTCTAACGTCCTTACTTGTCTTTCAAGTTTAGCAATATCTGCAGCTTTAAAAACAAGCCAAGAAACTTTCAGTTTTCCAGCAAAAGCACTTCAGGTTTATAAATTACTACACATTTCTTGTAAGTTGTTTGAGTTTTAGAATGCCAGAAAAAAATACATCAGGTCCAGAATAGTTTCAAAATCTATGTATGATAGCTACCACAACCAACTCACATGCAGAGGGATCAGAGGATTCACGCAGTTTTTTCAGTTGACGATTCTTCTCTATCAGCTGTGCTTGCAGTTCTGTTAAACACACACACACACACACTTGCTTGTCCAACATTTTATATGCAGAGAGTAGATAATTAAAAAAACATGGTGTTGTTCTCAAAACAGCTTCAAACTCATTTTGATCATGCATGCCAAGTTTCATGCTGATCGGACAAAATATATGTGGAATAATCCCCCCCACACGTATTCAACAAGCAAACACTCTCAATACCTTTAAATCTAGACTTAGAACCTTCCTCTTTACTGCTCCCCATAGTTAGAGATAGTGCACGGTAATTCATCACTACTTATGAGTCTTGGGAATGACTGTCTCTGCTGTTGCCCCTGCTGTGAGGCATGGCGGCCACTGACCATTCCTGCAGTAGTGTGGGGTTGCCATGCACCATACCCTAGTTATGCTGCTATAGCCTAATTCTGCCACAAACCTCTCATGTGTCATGCCGTACAAGTCTCTCTCCCTCTATTATATATATCTCCCATTGGCTGACTCCTGTCACCAACTCCCCCTGAGTGGACTGCGACCAACTTCATGGGAGGCCCATGCCAGGACCGGCTCTCCATCCAAGAGGCCCAACGCCAGGACCGACTCTCTTTCCGAGAGGCCCCGCGACTGACCCCTCCTCACAATGGTACTGTCAAAATGGACACTCCCAATGTTACCCCAATGGTTGATCACATTCCATTACTTTAAGATTATGGGCTCTATTTTCATGATCACATGCGCATTGTCTAAAGTCTGTCGCGCAAGTTGCTTTGGGGGCGTGCCCGACACAATTTGGTATTTTGACGGCGGGAAAAGCGAACATTGCGCCAGGCGCATGGTTCAAAAGGGTTGGTCTTAAAGTACTTCATTAGTCATGGGTGTGTTTTGGGCGTAACATACAATTAACCAATCAGGATTTATACTCTCATTCCCTTTAAAAGCCAGTGGCGCATTTTCCATGGTGTGTTGCTATTACGATGGCGAATTTACCCGGAATACAGGAGCGTTTTTCGATGGAGACCGATCTGCTAGTGCGTGAGGTAAAAGCGTGTGAACAGGTTATCTTCGGGGATGGAAAGAATCCCCCCAAACCTCCACGGGTCAAGGAAGTATGGGAGGAAATATCCTCAGTTGTGTCCTCCGCCTTTGGCAAAAAAAGAACATCCGAACCCGAAAGCGGTACAATGATGTTAGAAGACGGGGGAAACAAAAGCTTTCAACGCAAATTAATAAATATTGTGATATTTGTGATGTACATTTATATTTCATATTTCCAGGGACTCCATAAGTTTTTTCTCCACATGAAAAACTTTTGCATAAACCCTGCTGCGCGCTCCTGCTGATTAGAGAAGCAGGGTGTGCACGCATTGTGCACGCTTTCATCCCAAAGCGCTGTGCGCCCCTAAAATAGCTTTTTAGCAATGCGCAACTGACGACAGACCAGGGTTTTGTTGGTCACTGGCGGATTTAATTTTTGTGTCCTTATAATAGCATCTGGCATGCTTTGCGCCAGACCACACCTCTTCTTTTCGCTGACACACCCGTGACGGCGCAGTGTCATCTGCTATCTAGACAACGTGATTTTTTGCCGGAAAAAATTAACGATGCGCTGTCACAGAATAGTAATGACACCATGCGCATGTCACGAATGCACAGTGCGCCGCGGCATGATAGGGCCCTATGTTGTTCAGCCATAACTTTTGACAACCACCTATGGCTTGACTACCATAGAATAAACACTATTTTGGAATTATGATGATGCTCAGATAAAACCATGGACAAATTGTTGTCTATCATGGCAACTACTGACTGTACTTTTTCTGCGTGAATCTTGGCAGTTGGGTTGTCCCCTTGAGCCGTGAATCTGCCCAAGGTTTCTTCATAGACAACCACCGCAAGGAAGTTTTTCCTTGCCCCATTGCTCTTGGGTGCTCCTTGCTGTAAAGCGCTATGAGACAATACGATTGTAAAAAATCTGGAAACGTCACCAGGTCGTCCTGACCTGAGTGTAAAAGCAATTGGCATGGCTTTGGCCTGTCGGTGTGATAAGAGGCCACCTTTCACTTTTTCACCAAGAGAAGTGAAATCCCCCCCAGAGCTTTTAGGTGCATCATGCAATGACAATGTGAAAAAGAAAACCAGGCTTGCTGAGCGCTTCTTTAAACTCACCTCTAAGGTTGGACTCTGACTTATCTGTTAAAGCCTGTATCTTGATGTACATTTTCAAGATTTCATCTTGTGATTCAAAAATTTCTGGAACTAAAACAGAGAGATTTTACAATTTAACAGCTGCTCAGGGACAAGCACAATATTTATGCCTTGTCAAACTGAACTCTAATGATATTTGTTTCAGTTTGTCTCATCATATCATTTCTGAGATGCTCTGACTCACGCAGCACAGAGCTGTCATCACTGTCACCACTTTTCTTGAGCTCTTCTTGCTTCTTCCTTAGCTGGCTCTTCAGCTCTGTTCACAAAAACAACTGGAGTGATTAAAAACATAACATGAAGGCCTGATGCTCATACAGTGAAATGCACTTTATTATCTGCAGTGCATCAAGGATCACACTTGTAGAATATATAAAGAACATGCAGTTTAAACATGTATATAAATGGCTACAGAGATTTTCTTTAAAAAGATCTGGGGTCTCATTTATAAAACTGTATAGATCCCATCCTAAAACATTGCAGATGTTCAAACCTGAGAATCTATGTATGTGAGACACTTTGACAGACGCAACTGGTTATAAATGGGCGTTGGTGGTGGGAACTGACATTTAAATGTGGTAAATGGACTGCATTTAAATAGTGCTGTTCTCCAAATAGCTTTACAATGTGCCTCATATTCACCCATTCACAGACCACTGCATGCCTAATAAAGGTCAGCCTGTAGCACGTATTTTCATGAAATTTAGAATTATTAATTTGGAATGATTCATTTAGTTTTTATTTTTAAAAAATGACATCAACATGTTCCTAAAGTGCTGCTTTGCATCCATCCAGAACGGACTCAACATATTTTCATATTGGAAATGTGGCGTCATATTTCTGCAGAGTAAAAAACAATTGGTCTGTTGAGTGGCACAAGTGCTCTACAAGCTGGTTATAGCCCTGCCCCTACTAATTTCAACTCATATTGCCCATAGGCACTGTGAATGGAGTAAAATTGTACACAAAGTTTTCATCAAAAACAATAACTATGAGCCTTTGGTACAATACTTCGACATTTTCAATCTAGCAACACTGCTCTGCATAAAATTTCTAAAATAAATTCCGATGTTTGCAGTGAAAGATGCGTATGCAAATTTCACCTCACATTTACACCACTTTTTTATGAAAAGCAGGGCCTATAAATGAGACCCCAGAAATGGAAATACAGACTTGCATTTTAAAAGTTCATTTCCAGATATGTAAGACGTGATTCATTTTGTAAGTTAATAATGCCTGTTCCCTCAATTAAGAAAGTTGAATAGTTTATCAGGCATTTGTCAAAAGTATTTTCTCTGCAGTAGAACATACCAGCTATTTGTTTTAACACATCCTCATCAGCTTCTTTGCTCTCCAGTTCCCGAATTTTTTCCTGCAGAGTGACCACTTGAATGACTTCAGAAATAGAGAAAGCAATGAAACAAGCGGTCACATTAACAAAATGCTTAGATGGACAAGTTGGACAATCAAAAAACATGTCAATATGTGTGCTGGGTAAATCTCTCCCTTCTAGTCACTGGAAACATTATAATGAAATATGAAACTAGCTTCTTAACTTGTATTGGGTTTACAGTTTTCCAATCATTTTCTCAATACAATGATTTTTTTGTGGGTTTATTTAATTTGTATTATTTCTTCCCCAAGCTCTAGGGCTGGGTACTGATCGGGTTTTGCCCAGATTTATACCGGTGCTAAATTGATACTTTTAAAAATGGTTCCAGTGCATAAACAGTACTTAAATCGGTAAACACAATAGTTGTTATGTTTATTATCATTATTAATTGTATTAAGTTATATATAAATTTGTTAGCAATATCTCCAGCTGGTAACACTTTAGATTAGGGTACACATATTCACCATTAATTAGTAACTTATTACCATATAATACATATTAATAACATACTAGCCATTTGTTAGTTATTACAAGTCACTTATTAATACCTTATTCTACATGAGCTTAGTAGACCATTAACTAGATTAACTATTTTTTTTCCAGTATTAACTCCTAATTGCCGCTTATTTATAGTAGGTAAGCTAGTTGTTGTATAATAAAGTTGTCTATATTAAAATGGCTTCCTATAGAGGCGCAGTTCTAGGAGACGGCTAAACGCAACAGTACACAGACACTTTCCTCTCTCAAAGTTGTCAGTATGCCCCATCATGCTTCATCATGTTCCTTCTATTCACATGACTTTTTGCTGTAGGTATTTCTATTTAGGCTACTTTGGTTACCTTCTGTCTGGGCAAGTGAACTAGCGACAGTATGTGACGCCTGTGAAAAGTCTCTGGCATCTTGGGAATAGTACTGTGTTAAGTTAGGCTATGTGTTTATTTGCGGTTTAAAATTAAATCATTAAAATAAAAGAAATTTTTCACATTACAACTCTACCATTCTGCAGCATATTTAGCGAGATAAGGTAGACTTTCCTCATACTTGAAACTTGTATGCTTTGCAATCTTAGTGTAGCCTATTTCGTTAAACAAGAGGTACGAGAAAATGCTCTACTTACGCTACTTGGCGTGGGGACACACTGATACACAGGTTGCATCAATTCCGCTTTAAATTTAGTTTTAGGTATGGAAAATATAGACTCTGTTAGACTCTGTTGGTGCAACCTTACAGAGACGCAACCTGCAGTGTTCTTTTGATGTATAATGTCGGTTACTACTGTTTATGTTCCGTAGCCTCGTAATACCGTATTTCGGTACCCAGTCCTACCGAACCCATAAAATAAATTTGGATCGCACATGAATTGACAGCGTTGGTCGGAAACCGGAACCAAACTATTTTTTTTATGCCTTGTTGTGAAAGTGTTGTGTTTTGAAAAAGTAGACATTGCATGGAGACACCTGTGAAAATTATCAGGAAAAACTCGCGATGATGGTGGCATCCATGGCCACATTACTTTACCATGCCCAGGTATGCCATAATTAGTATGAAACCATTTTACCATACCGTAATGACTGAAGATGACACAAAATTTTTGCATGCTGTTGTAACTCAACAAGGGGGTGGTGGTAGCGCAGTGGTTAAGGAACCTGGCTAGCGTGTAAGTAGCCTGAAAAGTTGTGGGTTCGAATCCCGGCTGCCACCGTTGTGCCCTTGAGCAAGGCACTTAACCCTAAGTTCCTCTAGGGGACACTGGCCCTGAACAATTGATAGTTGATGAGTTGTAAGTCGCTTTGGATAAAAGCGTCTGCTAAATGCATAAATGTAAAATGTAAATGTAACTCCCTCTGACTTAACATTGACATAGCTCAGAAAGTATTATCAGAAGTAACTCGGAAAGGCACCATCAAGTGTGTGTGTATGCGTGCGCGCACGAGCATGTGTATTTTTACATACCTACGTCTGAGGACACCCCTGCAGCTAATAACTCCTGTTCTGCGAGACTTAGTTCCTTCTTCTTCTCCTTCAACTTCTTTTCTAAGTCTGAGATATAGGCACATGAATGCCAGACACTTTACATGCATATGCATCTATAAATATGCGGCTTGAAATGAATGAATTAAATTTCACTGAATTTAATATAAGATGCATGTAAGAAACATAAAAAAGACATAAATGAAATACCGCTTTTAATTTTGGAATCTTTAGCTTTCTCAGTCTTTGTTTCTTGGTCTTTGTATTCAAGATACTTTGACAAGAATTGAAGAGCTGAGGAAGGACAGGAGACCAGTTAGGCAGATGCATTGCTAAGTACTACATATACATACAGGCCTTGCCTTACTGGCCACCAGTACTGGTTACTAATTGCTAAGTACTGATTACTAATTGCTAATAGCATGTAAAATATACAGGGTCATTCTAATTACATACTCAGTATACAGTTACAAATGTAGATAGCTTATGCCGACAAATAAACAAATTAAAATAAGGATATGCACTGTGCTACATTGTCAGGTTGCATCAATATAACACTTTGAATAATTATGTGATGAAATATCAGGTTGAATGGGGGCATGTGTGCATTTGTAATAAAACACTTACTTAACTTGGAGATCTTAAGTGTTTTGGAACCCATTTTATCAGCCAAACCAGTCAATTTCAACTGCATTTCTGACAGAAAAAAATGCCTTATGAACCAAAGACCTCCAAAACGGTTTTACAATTCTAGTAGAATGCAATATAAGCCACTTGATCTGGATCCAACTGACATCAACACATTTATGGTTTGTGGTGCAAATTTATGCCGACGATACTTACCGGCTATTCGTAATGCTGTCTCAAGACCAGTTTTCCTATTTGTAGCAATCTCATCCCTGAGCTTCTTGTTTAAGTCAAAATTAGCCTTATCTGAAAGTGGGTAAATACGACAGCCATATCTCTCCTCAGTACAGATTGCTATATATGTGCAATGTATTCTTAGTGGATGGGCGAATGGATGAATGGCACATACCCAGTTCTTTACACTTTGATTTGTGTGTTTCCAACTCAGTCTTCATACTATTCATGTCATCTTCCAAACCTTACAACACAATAATTAGGCACACAAGACAACGTGATCACCACAAACAGGTACATGCAAGGACATTTTTGACTGTTTAATTTCTGAATAACAAGTGGGTAGTTTTTCCATACGAATTGTTCATGTAGTACTACATTAGCTGCCTCTTACAGGGGACATAGAAATGCTTGAATGGAGTATTGTACCTTGTTCTCTGATGTTAAATTTGTTTATATTCAACGTTCACTTAATATATTCTTAGTTCAAAAATCATCTGAAATGCAATTTGCTAAATTATTCCTATCTAAATATTTGGGTTGGGGATTGAAATGGTCTGTTTTGGTAAATGGCACTGTCTTTGGCAACCACAACTACAGTTGATTTGTGACATGTGACATCCCAACCAGGCTTTGTTCAAATTCGCCCATTTTTAGTGACTCTATGTAAGCTCAAACTTTACATATGAAGGTAAAAATGGTCTATTGTAGACAAGGCTGCAGATACATCACAGATACTCACCTACACAATCAACAATGAATGTAGTCTGTGTGTAAAAACAAGAAATCAACTATGTGAGATGGTTAAATATGACAAACAAGGTTTCACCTCTGTAATTGGTTGAACTATGAAAATGAGTGCATATTCATGAGCTGTCAGGAAACACAGAAAGACCCTGCTTACCTCTACGTTTGTGGAGCCATCTGTCCGTCTCTTCAAAAAAGATTGAAGGAAGAGAAAACATTTTCACAATCCTCGTCATGAACTAGTTACCTCTATAGATGAATTTGTGTGTGACTCACCAAAGATTCAATGGTACTAAGTATGTCTTTGTATTTCTCCTTCAGACTACGCAGCACACGAATGGGCATGGGGCCTTCATTATTTGTTGGAACTATGGAAAAAGCAAACAGATAGTCCAATAACCCATACATATTTAAATACATACTTTGAATGATGTTTGTTGATTGACTTTTGTTTTATACCCCACTAAAAATATTCTTTCCGCAATATTTCTATATAACAGAACATTTTAGATCCAGTAAACAAATTGCTTTTTTCCATAAAGCAAGTTATCCATCAATCAGATATATGTAATAAAACTGTATCCCTGTGTTAAATGCTTTCTGTAAAAGTAAGTAAAATGGTATTAACTAAAACAGCAACCATAAAATCTACATAATCTCACCATGTCTGCTGTTGGCACTGAAGAGCACGTAAGGGGAGAGGAGGAGGCTCACTAGCAACACTGGTGTCCCAGCCATGTCCTCATCTAACTGCTGAGGCAGTGTGGAGCTGCAGGAGAGAGCACAGGGCTTTATACCACCCATAGACATAGAGGGCACAGCCCATTGCACATAGCAACGGCCTACCATCCTAAGTCTATAAGATCCCTGCCATAGTTTTTATTGATGCAATAGGCTTTAATTAAGAAGTACAACCCCAAATGCCAAAACTGAAAAATTTAATATTGACTCATTATTTGACTAAAAGGAACATCAGTAATCCATTTGTTGTGTAGCCTGAAAAAAAGGATAATAGACATTTTAGGCCTATACAGCTCCGGTTCTAGAAAAGTCTGAGTTTTGTGAAATATAATTTAAAACAAAATGCTATTTTCAAAACAAGCAAGCCATAGGCTATTGGATTGAGCATAGTGCAAAGACAACAAATCTGACGATGAAACAGAGGAATTGTATTGTTTTCAGGGGAATTTGAATTTGATGCTGACATGTTAAAAAATTGGGACGAGGTCATCAAATTTGAGTAATGCTAAAAACAACGTAAGGAGGAACATTTCAAAATTAATTAGGTTAACTGGCAACATGGTTCTACACATAAAAGACCCTAATACAGAGTCTCTCACAAGTAAAGATGTGTAGTTACTCATTACTTATTACGATCCTAATTGTTTTGATTCTCGGTTCAAAAGCCAGTGCCTCTCATTGTATAGGGGTGCATTAATGCCTGTGGTATGGACGGCTTCCACATCTAGAGAGTCGTGATTAATGTTGAATGATATATACAGGTTTTAAGCAACATATGCGGCCATCCAGACAGTGGGTTTTAAGAAAGGCCTAAAATATTATGTCTGTGTTATATACTGTAACAACAGTGTGGCTCCATCATATGCATTTTTTGGATTGATGTTGAAAAATAATTCTCTGATTATTCATTTTAGATAAAATATCCAAAAAGGTAAAACTCAGTAGCTGTCACCAAAAGTTTTTGTAACTGAAAAAAGCTTGCAAATCATACATGGATTATGCAATATGATGAATATGATGATTCTGCATCTGTTTTATCTGATAATGCATCTGTTGTATCAGATAAAATGACTTCTATAGTCTTATTTCCACATTCTGAGAATGACCTTTGTTGCTAACACTCTCTTTGCAATTCTACAACACTGGCAAGCACTACACACTATTTCTTTCATTATGCACTTTATTAAAAAATGAAATCTACACAATACAGTAAGGTACAGTACCATACAGTTGTGCTGTGTTGATGCAGTTACTTTATTTATCTATTTACAGTTTTAGCTGACGCTTTTATCCAAAGCGACTTACATTTTGTCAGCTATCAATTGTTCAAGGCCAGGGTTAAGTGCCCTGTTCAAGGGCACAATGGCACCCGGGATTCAAACCCACAGCTTTCCAGGCTACTATCACACAAGCCAGGTTCCTTAACTGCTACGCTACCACCGCTATAAAATTTTGTTAGGGCAGGGAATCCAATTCGCTGACTATGCAAGTCAGCCTCTAGCATGCATTTTTATGTATGAAATTTAGAATGATTAGTTTGGAATCATTCCTTTATTTTTTATTTTATTTTTTTAATGAGAACATGTTCCTAAAGTGCTGCTTTGCATAGCCGGAATGGATTCAACATATTTTCATGTTGGAAGTGCAGACCCATAACTATGCATAGTTCAAAACAATTGGCCTATTGATTAGCACACAAACGAACAAGACCATTTCTTATTGGCACATGTCAAAATGCCAACCCCTGCTGAGACCTGGTGTCTCATCTGATTTATGTGAATAATTTTAACACAATGAGCCAAATCTTATCAAATTTTGCTAAATGAGTGTAAGCAATAAGCAAAAACTGTCTAGGGACAGTTGCAACAACATGCAACTGTTATATTTTTGGTAACACTATTGTAAACTACTTAAATACTAACAGAATAGGCCTAACAAAATGTGCCTCAGTCCTTCCACCTCTCATTACACATCCCACTTTGAATGTGTCACTAATAAGTCAATCTATACACACAGGTTAAATTCACATATATAAGGTAAAGCCATTTTCAGGAAATTAAATGAACTGATTATGCAATGATACTACCCATTATTTCAGTTTTCTGAATAGTTGTTTGTTATTAACCTCAAGCCAGACCCCCAAATTTGGCACATTGTTACCATTCAAGGGCAGTAGGTCTTGTTGTGTTTTTTTGGCAAGGTGAGCCTTGAGAGAGAGTTAGAAAATATGTGCACACCTTAATCTTTTTGGCTTGACTTGCATTGGAGGAGACAATGGCCAGAAATTGTATGTGATTGCCTCTTTCAGGTCCAAATTACATATTAACCAAAGGGGAATTACATTCCCTGAATATATGATTGCCACTGAATAAGTTCAAATCGGAACAAATTACTTGATGATCGTGGGGCGTCCTGTTTTGTATATACTGCATGAAGAGCACATTGGGGTGCTATTTCTGCATTTTACTAAATGTAGGCTAATGCACAATCTCACATTTACGTTTCTATCTCAACTCACTAACATGTAGGCCTAAGGCTGTAAGCACAGGAAACCAATCATATGGCACTATCTATTAGGGATTATTTCATGTGCAGTGACATCAACAAGTGAATGGTACAATCAATTGAAAACTCATGTGGGAATGACATTAGCTGAAGCTCTGGTGTCCAACTTGAATTCGACTGTGTTTCGGTTTGGTCCAACTTGCACATATGCAAAAGCCTGTTCTTAATCTTTAATGCTACCTCAATGCTTGTGTTACTGTGTCAAAAAATAAATCCTCTGTCTACATTATCGTTTTGTGATTAATTTTCACTCACTGTGTAGACCACCTTGGTGCCATGATAAATGGATAAATGGTTCCATTTATTGCAATTGTGTGCATTATCGGAATGTTCATCTGCTGCATGCACAGAGAGAGCGTCAGGTTATGGTTGCCAGATTCCCGTGACAAATGTGCATATGATCAGTCTGCATTTCATACACGATCTTGCAACTTCAGAATGTTGCACAAACATATTAATTACTCATTAAGAAATTTGGGTCTTGAGATTCCTGTGAGAAATTACAAAACAGGAGGGGGATGGGAGATGGGTCTGAAATACAGGAGAAACCTAGTAAAAATGTGAGTGTTGGGCGCTATGGAATTTATATTATTTACATACACCTAGGTGAATCAGGTTAGAGTTAGGTCAGATTTTTTTGCATTAGAAATGGGAGGTGTGGCGTGAGGTTGTGTGTAGGCAGTCATACAAGTGTGTCTCAAGTGAGAGTTGGCAGCCCTGAATGTGAATGTCCTTAATCCTTTATGGACAGTACACGGTAACACATTTTTCATTTAATTTTGTCCACACAATAACAATAGATCTGAAATGAAGCAATCATTCAGCTCTTGTTTGAGAACTTTAGCATTTGTTTGTACTAACCTCTCAGGATTTTTAAGTATTCATTGTCTCTGTGTTTTTGACTCGTCACCAGATAGGTTTCCTCCCTTGATTTCACATATTAAAAGTGATTCAACATTATATTTCACTGACAAGAATGTACAACTCTGAATAGTGCTGTCTACACAGGCCCTCTAGTGGGCAAAATGAGGAGCTCATCGTGGCTATGCCTTGGTTTATATAGCACTTCCAAATTTACCTCTCTGCCTGGTACCATAAAAATGCAGCTTGTGTTATATGGCTTATCTGGTGTCTGCAGTGACACATTCAAGAATGAACTATTATGAGCATACAGTAAATGCAAGATTATCAGGATGCCACAAAAGACGTACTTGCTGTCCTTTTCTATTGCATGGAGAGAGGACAATGTAACTTTTAATCCCACATGGTGTGCCAATTACATTATGGTGTGACCCAAATAGTCATCACACCATGACCACGACTCGAGGTTTCTGTCTGTACTACACAATGCACATAATTATATGATTACAGAATGGAGTGCTGCAGGCCTGTACATGAATGTTCACCCCTTTTACCCAAAATTAAGATAAAGGGCAACATCATAGTAACTCTTGTTCTCTCTCTGACTTCAATTTAATACCCTGTAATCTGTTGCTTTGGACAGGCATTAGCCTCTTCCCAGTCCTTTGACAGGGAAAAGTAGTCCCCAACTGTGATGACATTCTCCTTTGCTTTCCTTCCTTTTCACACTCTCTCTTTGTCTGACTGTGTTGGATGGTTGGACTGTACCCCAGATTCAAAAGGGCACTCCCACATCTGGTCTCACTGACTCATAGCCCTTTAGAAAAAACGGAACCAACAGCTAACCGTTGTCGTTTTGAGCATGAGGTCGGAACATGGCAGCATGGCCTGCATCACATCCTACTGGAATGACAATGACAAGAGAGTCCACACAAGCCCACAGTGCAGACTTGCTGGCTGAAGTTGTAGAAAAGATAAGGACGATGGCCATCCCGACTCCTCGTCCTCACCTCTGGCCACCTGCCAGACCGAGACAAGCGACGTGGAGTGTGACGCCTGCACTGGGGCAAAAAACAAAGCCATCAGGTCCTGCTTGGTGTGCCTTGCCTCCTTCTACGAGTTTCACCTGCAGCCTCACCTCACCTCTCCTCTCCAGCCTTCCAGAGGCACAAGCTGGTAGACGCCATCAGCAAGTTGCAGCAGAGGCTCTGCCCCCGACACCACAGGTTACTGGAGATCTACTGCTGCACTAACCGAGAGGGCATCTGCTTCCTGTATACGATGGACAATCACAAGGGGCATGACATTGTTTTGCCAGAGGCAGAGAGAACTAAGAGGGAGGTTTGTATCTAATCTTGAATAATCTCTTGAATAATGAAATTGCTAAGCATTTTTTGAATCAATCCAAAACTAAGCAGTTATTGAATAACAAGTATGAAAATAAAGGTGTTTTTATATCATTTACCAGACATGTATAATCAAGTGAGAACATGTCCCTAGTTGGTGATTTTCACTACTGATGTGTTTTCCTGGGACCATGTGCTTACTCAGATGGAACTCTATGCAATCCAAAATAAATTCCTGAAAAGGATTGGAGAAAAGGAAAATTCTGTGCAAGATCTGACAAGGACTATGACTGCACTCACAGTGTGTATTTTTTTTTCTTTTGTAAAATCATGGCGGAAAACAACAGTTGAGTAACAACAACTATCACACTTTGTTATCTAGAATGCAGAAGGCAAGGAGGTATACTTTTAACCGTAATATTCTGTGGTAGTAAGTGAGCAGGATAATTGGATGGGGCGGGGGGTATGTGGGATATATATTGTTTATTTGCTTTTTAATTGGCTATTTTGACCACATCAATGATGGATAAAGAGATCTTTTCAAAGCTGTTTGTTTACTCACTCTCTCCTCTCAGAGATCTGCCGCAACCGAGGACATGGAGAGCATCCTCTCTGAGCTCATCCAGGCCCTTGAGAGCGGATGCCGAAAGGTGAAGGAGGTTATCCGAGACTAGGAGATGGTGGCAGGAAGTAAGGCAGAAGGGGTGAGAGGGAAGCTAGAGAAGGAGATAGCCCCACTACAGCTGGGACTCTCTGAGCTGGATAAGCTTGTGGACATACAGGATAATATCTCCTTTCTCCAGGTTTTAGTTTTCATATTATTTGAAAAAACCCTGTATGTGACATTCAACACCTAAGCACGTCTTTTGGTTAACATATACTGTACAACACCTAAATTAGCTTTTATAATTTTTTAATCATAATGGTTGCCATCACGGCATCTGTATTAAGATGGGGTTTTGTTTTGTTTTGCCAGGGCTCTGACATTTCCTTGCATGCAAAGCACTTCAGGATAGCACCAACATTACTCTCAACACAAACACTTCATTTGGATGTGTGACTACATCTGTCAGAAACTTGAAAAACAAACCAAACACAGTATGCCTGAAGGAATTAAGGAATATCACAACAAAAGGTGCCACAGGCACGTCTAATATCAATTTATTTCATAGAAGTTTTTTGTCTACATTCTCATCAACTAGCTAAAATTTTTTAATCTCGGCAGTTAAATCAAGTATCCCTTATTGATGAAAAAATGGATCAGTGCAGAGTTGCTGCAGGGTGTGTATTAAATAAATATTTCATTATTTTTGAGTATTTTGACATTTGTATTTTGTTCGAAAGAAAAAATTGGATGTAGTTGGTAACAAAATATTATTAGCACAAATACATTTTTTAAAAGAAGATATGAGCTTGCTTTTAGGCACCCTACCTCATGTTACAGAAATATATTCACCAATGGTAACCACCACATTCCTACGAAATATTACTGGAGTCTTACAGATGAAATTATAAGCAATAAAATATAAGCAATTAAAAAAAACTGCCCAATATAAGTATGCTCCATAAATGACCAAATGTACTTTCATGTATTTTCAAATTACAATTACTTGTAGTTTAATTAAATACATTTCTTAGACCAGTCACTTGTATTGTATGTATTGTATTGTATTTTACAATTCATAAGTATGTATTTGTAATTTGTAGTCTACTTTTTGATGCATGTCCATCTCACAGGTTATTGACACTGTCAAGCTTCATTAGCCTATATTTACAGATTGCACTGCGTCCTTATGAATTTCAGGATGAATTAACACATAGATGTTCTCTTTCATGTCTCCAGTGGCTTGTCAGCTGACCAGCTCTCCATGGATAACTTTGAGAGGTTTGACCTGCGACCCTTGCCCCTTTGACAGGCATGGGGGAAAGTCATTACTGGGAGGCAGAGTGGACAGAGCGGCATGGACTGTGCATAGGAGTGTCCTACAGAACAGTCATTAGGAAAGAGAAGGGACACGGAAGTGGTTTTGGCCACAATGACATGTCGTGGACACTAAGCTTATCCAGTAAAGGCCATTCATTCTGGCATAACAATATGGAAACAGTCCTATCTCTTTCAACCAGTGTGAAGTCTGGAAGAGTGGGAGTTTACCTTGACTACAAAGTGTCAAGAGTCTTCAGTGTATCTGACACTCTGAATGTGCATCACACTGTTAAAGCAACATTCAAACTCAAGTCTTGTATACTGGGTTTTCAGTGGGCACAGGTTCGATTGTTAAAATTTGTCCAGTAAACTTGCGTACAAGTACATTACAGTGAACACAGGCCATTACCTGCTAAGGTAAGTGCTAAAGCCCCTACATTCCTGTCCAGTTTTCTTTTTTTTCCCTTTTTACAAACACAAAAAAGAGAAATTTAAATTGTAATGTCATACAGCATTCATGTCATTGTTAATGTAAAGATGAAAAAGTTGAAACTACTGTTGTAATTTTAATCTTAAAACTATTTTAAAAAATTCTAAATGAAAATTGTGTGTGTGGCTGCAGGCTAGAATGTAGTGTAGCGGGTTTATCACAAATATTACGGTAGAAAGGCGGGTCGTGGGATTTGCTTATCAGTGGTGAACTTGCACACAGTTATGTGTTCATCTTGGGAAGAAGGAATATCAACGTAGCAAATCCAGATTGCACGCTGAGGATTCAGGAGTAACACTGACAAATTGACTAAGGTGAGAGCTGGACTACTATTTGGCGACAGTCCTAAGCGGTTGTGTAACTGTTAAAGATTTTGTATAGAAACGTCCTCCAGTATGCTTTTGTAGTGTACTTATGCAAGTTGTTTTTTTTATGTATAACCGTACAATCGTATAACTATTGTATTTCACACACTCGCTTTTAAGTGTCCAGTCATTGCCAGTAATATTTTTGGCGTCATTAAGTGAATAATGTAGGGTAATTATGTCCACAGCTGATATCAAAACGACGCCAGAAATTACATAACGGGGCACAACATTTCGTAATCGATTGTATACTTCTCTCCTTCCCGATGTCGACGCTGTTTATTTCTCTACACAGTTTATCCAGTTTACTTTTTGCGTTACTTTCTCATCGTCTAGATGGCGCTGTCTGGATGGATTTGTTTGGTAACGGGAGCCTCAAGGGGTATCGGTCGGGGTATCGCTTTGCAGTTATCAGAAGCTGGAGCCACCGTGTATATTACTGGTCGCCAGGAGAACACATTGAAGCACACCGCTGCTGAGGTACGGGGCATGGCCCCCTGCCAGATAACTTGTTGAATAACGATACACTGTCCAAAGGCCACAGACTGATGTTTTAATCGCACTTTTTTGTTGTTGGGCAGTAAGACGGAAAGCTAAACTTTTGTCACATCTAACAACAAAAAAGCCACATGATACAAAACATATTTGGTATTTTGGACTGCATATGGAATTGCATAGACAATGCAAAACTTATCCTGCCGGGCATTGCATTTCTGAAGTTGTCACCTAAAGTGGACCTAAGTCATGCTTTAGACACATAGATGAGAGTACCTCTACAATTTTACAGGTCAAAGAAAGAGGAGGGAATTGTATACCAGTGGTATGTGATTCCTCAAAGGAGGGTGATGTTGAGGCACTCTTTGAAAGAATTAAAGAGGAGCAAAATGGCAGGTTGGACATCTTGGTAAACAACGCTTATGCTGGAGTACAGGTAAGACACACTGTAGAGGCTTCCACTGAAAAAGACACTTCTACCCAAAGCATCTATTAGACCCTTTGAACTTCAGTCATCCAACCTCTGATTCATAGTGATTCATATTACAGGTGATATTTGACAACACAGGAAAGAAATTCTGGGAAACTGATCCATCCATTTGGGATACAATTAACAATACAGGACTCAGGTACAGTAATGAGGTAAAGGAGCAATAATATGATGGTGGTAAACAGATGACAGTACTCCTCAGTACTGCAAGTTACCTGTGTTGTTAGATGTAAACACCTAACTACCCTTTGAATTTGTTGATAGACATAATTCTCTACTGTTTGATAATGCAGTTCGGTGTTGTCATACAAACACACCTTATGACATTAGTGTATCCTCTCATTGTTTCTCCGGGGTGGTGGTAGCGTAGTGGTTAAGGAACCTGGCTAGCGTGTAAGTAGCCTGAAAAGTTGTGGGTTCGAAACCCGGCTGCCACCGTTGTGCCCTTGAGCAAGGCACTTAACCCTAAGTTGCTCTAGGGGAGACTGGCCCTGAACAATTGATAGTTGATGAGTTGTAAGTCGCTATGGATAAAGCGTCTGCTAAATGCATAAATGTAAATGTAAATGTTCTCCCAAGAGGTCATGCAATTGTCCTGTTCTTATACTCTGCAGAGGCCACTACTTTTGCTCTGTCTATGCTGCCAGACTGATGGTGGCCCAGGGAAAGGGCCTGATCATCATGATCTCCTCCATGGGTGGACTGCGCTACCTCTTCAATGTTGCCTATGGGGTCGGCAAAGCGGCTGTAAGTTTATCAGCCTATATACAGAGACCTCCATATTGTCGCCCTTGTTAAGATGTGTATCACACACATTGTGTTTCTCCTACAATCTGATACAAAGATTTGAAGAAAACACATCACAGTTGCCACATTTTCCTTACATCCTTGCATGTTTTGCTGTGTATTGACTGTAGTTAGTAGGAAAGAAATGTGTTTTTTTTGTTGTTTTCTTTTTTTTACAGACATTTTGTACTTTAAGTTGATATCATCCAATTGCATTTGCTCATCTGCTTCTTTGTGACAGTGTGATAGGCTTGCGGCAGACACTGCAGTGGAGCTTAAGAGCAGAGGAGTGGTGTCTGTGAGTTTATGGCCAGGCGCAGTGCAAACTGAACTGATCTCTAAGCTGGTAATTGAGAAGGATATACCGGCAGCTCCCGGGATTAATTCCAAGGTAAAGCAGCCTAACAAGCAGATGTCTATCTATTCCAAATATGTGTTTTTAAGAGGACAAGCACTTAAATCACATTACAGAAAATGTAATTTTCCCCTGCTTCCTCATATAGTTCAAAGAAGTTTTTGCAAATGGAGAGACAACAGAGTTAAGTGGCAGATGCATTGTTGAGTTGGCCAAAGGTAAGAAAAAGTCATAAAAACAAAAAGTGCTGATTTCTTTGTAAATAAAATGTGACTTTGTATTTGATGAATGCTTGTTTTTTGTCATTCAGATAAGAATCTGATGGCCCTTACGGGAAAGGTTCTAATGACATGTGACCTGGCAAGACGTTACGGCTTACAGGATGTTGATGGTAGATTAATTAGCCATTCGTTTTTTTTTTTATAGCAGCCCATATTATAGCGTTTGTTTTAAGCATGTTTTCTTTCCCCTGAACTCACTCTTTCAGGACGCAGTGTAACTGATTACACATCCCTGAAGTTCATGCTGACACAGGTGCCATACATGTCTTGGCTCTCATCCATCACTCCGTCATTCCTGCGTGTACCGCGATTCATCCTTACACTGGCAAATGGACGTTTCTAAGTGAACACATGGCGTGTGGAACAACAAAAGTGAAAGTGTAGAAGTAATGAAATGCAATGGTAATAAGTAATACATAATCATTTTACTGTTTTTATTTTACTATTATTATTTTCATGTTACTAAAACTAACTGCCACATGCAGAAATGGAAGGAACTGATTTACACTGTTTAATAATTGCATGTTTACCTACACCTAAATGAAGTTATGGTTATCAGCCACATTTATATATGATCTTGCACTAGCCTACCTGTCTGTATACTAACTGTACAATTCCAAAGGACTAAACAAGGATAATGTACAGGTCACGGCATCATAATTGAACTGTTGGTATATCTGTCATCTACACTTATATAAAAATAATAAAGTGGGGATTCACACCAAAGTGGGGGCTCAAATCAATAAATATAGCCTAATTATTTAATTGCCAGTACGAGCGATAGCTTTTGACCCAAACATTTTTAGGCTGAACCTGGCGAAGATGGCGTCAGGAGAATCTGGGCATATTATAAAGATTTGTCCTAAATCGAATGGCCATTTCTGCAACTGCCCTGTTCATCCAATCCTCGTCTTGCCCAGCATGGGCTGGCACACACCCTCAGCTTCGTCACTGAAGGCGATACGGGGCCTAGGCTGTGAGTTTCCTGATTCTCCGCCTAGCCTCGATTTGGCCGGACAGGGGGGAAAACTGTTTGGGATTGCCAGAACAAAAGCACAACGGACCAAAGGGCTAAACATAAGGTAATCCGTGCAGTTCATATTTACGCAGATGAAAAAGAAAATGTGCTTTGAAGTTCAAGTGAACAAATTATCAAAATGAAATGCACTGAAAAACTGTGAAGTATTTGATTAAGTTTGTCCGGATTATTTTTGTTTGGCGTGGAAGACACTGGAATTATTGTCCGAGACAATCATTCGGGTAAAAGGTTCGAAGGCAAGCGACAAGGGTCAGGCAGCGACAGAAGTAGCATTGTTTTCATCACATTTATAATTATTTGGATTACGAAAACGAAGAATACACTACATTGTTAAGTCGGCACAGAGCGACGAGGTTGGTTTATTTTCTGGTAAACTCGTTTTTAGAGGTGGTGGTACTGAAGCGTGTCTGAGGCGGTGCGCCTGTGTCGTTTCTTTGACCACAGCACTAGTTACTACGCCACAAAGACCAAGTTTGCGAGGTCGATGGGGGTATTGTTATGGACATTTAAGACGGGGTCACTGTTTTGATGCAGAAACTTAAGTGCCCTTTCAGGAAAGCGGTTTGAAATGTTCGACTCGGCCGGACGGTAAAGTTAATTTTAATCAAATGTGATAACATTTGTTTATACAATCTCATTTGCCAACTGCGTCAAACTTCTACAGCTTAGCTTAGCAATGTGGTGTTTGTAGCTAGCTGTGCCAGCGTGAAACAATAAACTATAGTTGGCTGCCAATTAAAAAGGAAAAAAAGCACATGGAAAGTTGCACCTGCCTTAGACGCATTTATGTGTTACGAATCTCAGATGCCGTTATCAAGTGACGTTTTACATTGTTGTCGTTTACTGCCGTTAGGAATCCAAGCCGAGTCGTGAAAAGATGCATAAAGTGACGAAAAACATGCATGTTGTTGGTGGAATCCTGTCTGAAGTTGATGGCTGAGAAGTAAACAAATCAGATTGATGTACATTCAGGCCTGCTTTTCACGTAGTAAACGTCGTAAGCTAAACATTGTGGTCTACAAGGTATACATTGTGGACCAACAGCACTTGGTTTGTTTACTCTTATCACATGTCCTAGCAATTATTTTGATAGTGACTGAAATGCTCTGATCGCACAGATGCAAAGGTTATAGTGTCAAGAGGAGAGTTTGCGCTTTCTGTTTGTCATGCATGTTAGTATCTTAATTCGTTGAATATGAATGAATGTAGCAGGTGTATGAATAATGAGTTATGTGTGTTGGTGTCGTTTCACAGGAAATTTAGATCATTTTCAGTTCTTCTGGTTAGTACACCAAGTAGCTGGCAAGAATATAGGCCTACTGTTAAAAAAATGTCAATATTTTGAGGGGCTTATCATGAACTTTTCGGAATACCAAGAAGTATGATTTCAAACACTGAAAAAACTATACAGATTATAGTGTCTGTTTTTGATGAGTGAATAGAAGTTTTTCTCTTTTTTTTTTACACTGCACTTTTTATTACACTATTGCACTTTCAACTTAAAATAGTGCAGTTTCTATGTTAGCAAGATGCACTCTTTGTTAGTTTCTTTCATTGTGTTGTAGCTTGAATGTTATCCTCTTTTGTAAGTCGCTATGCATAAAAGCGTCTGCTAAATGCATAAATGTAAATGTAAGAGCAACTCCTTAACAGGAGTTCATCTGTCTGTAGCTGTTGACAATTTAAACAGCCAATTATTTAACAGTACTGGTTTGTTTGTGTTTCTCTTTTTATTTCAGTCTGGACCAAGAGCTTTGCACCCCCTGTCCTTGATGTGTTGAACCGCTTGCAGAGTGTGGACTGAGAAGGGAAGACAAAACCGGCCCTGGGAAAGGGGTGAGCAAAGATGGGGGCAAGCAGGGACCCCCACTCACTCAGCCCTACCCCATCCACCCTGTACCCAATAAAGTCTGTCCCCCATAGACTGGTGAAAGTGGGGGAGGGGTGGGAAGCACAGAGAGAGGGTTACAAGCAGTTTCATGGTGGGTTGGTCAGGAGGTGAGGGGGAGGGGACACAGCTGTTAGATCTGTAAAATTTTGAGTGAGAAGTTGGCTGCGCGACTTCCTCATCAAAGGATGTGTCAGCATGACAATAGAGTTTTATACTCCGTCAAACATCTGTGTTGCCTTTGTTGTCATCTTGTGTCATCACAAGATGAAGAAAAAAAAAAACATTAGTGGTTACATTTTCAGAGGTTGTTTCACTGCTGTTTTTTTCCCTTACATTCTTTCTTTTCTTGCCCCAAGGAATACAGACCAAGAAGACGACGGTGGCACATCACCGATGGCAACACTCTGTGATACTGACCAACAAACCGCATTGGATGGGAACATGAAGGAAAAGTCTCTCAAGGGATCCTCGTCAAACAAAGAGCGAGATCGCAAGCACACCAGCCCTCGGCTGCTAAAAGCCTCCCATTATCACAACACAAATGGCAAGCTCCGGTCGCCCTCTGATCAGACCGTGGCAGAACACAATGGGGGTGACAGTGGCGGCGTGGTCAGCTTTAGCACCAACCACAATTCGGTGGTTTGCCTCCCTCTGGTGTCAGAGGGACTCAAATTGGTGTGGACACAGTCTGACCAAACTCGTGAGTTGGACACTGTCCCAGAGCTGGTTCAGGCTTTCAATGTGTTTCCATATCCTACATCACGAGAACTTAGCACGCTGGCTTGTCTCTGTGCTCTGCCACTGGACAAGGTTAAAGTCTGGTTCATGGTGCAGCGCATAAAATATGGCATCAGCTGGACCTCTGAGGAAATTGAGGAGACCAGGCGTAAACTGGCAGGACCAGAGCGAATTAGCAAATATGAGGAGGGGGGGAAGATGGAGGAGGGTAAGGACATACAGAAGGGATTTACAACTCATTGTTCTCCTCAGCAGAGCCCAACAAAAAGGCCCAGGTATGATCCACCAGAGTCCCCAAACCCTCCCAGCGCTCCAAAATTCCGCTCCTCCCTTCCACCCCCTCAGGACTCATACTATTACCGCCACCCAGTGGACGTACCTGCCACCATAGCCACGTCTCCAAGTACCCCAGAGTCTCCTCTCAGCCTTCAGCAACAGAAGCAGGGCCGCTACAAGAAATCCAAAGCACAACTTGCCTTGCTCCGCAGCAGCTTCCTGCGAGAGAACTGGCCCAACGAGGCGGAGCTGCGACGTCTGCAGGAGGAGACGGGCCTGAGTCGCAACGACATACGCAAGTGGTTCAGCGACAGTCGGTACCAACTCAGGAACGGCCGTGCAGGACCAGGGATAACCTCGCCCCCCAAAACAAGCCATGATGACCCTCAGCCAGCTGCCCCGACAGAACCTCAGCAGCTCCAGCCCTTACCGCTTGTGGCCCATAAGCCTCGAGATCAGGCAAATGGGGTTACCCCTAAGGCGCTCCCTCGAGGGAAGGTGGTCCGGAATGGTGCAAAAGACGGTGATTTCTTTAAAACCTTCCTGTCAAGTCGTCTAGAGGCTTTTGGCGAAAGCACCATTAAAAAGGGGGACAATGAAGACTTGGTGGACGAACCATCAGCCAGTGTACCGAAGGATGAACCTGTGGAGCTGAAAGCCAAGGAGGAAGTGTCGAGTGACCAGGACCAACCCCTAAAATTAATCAGGGAGCCCTCTGAGCCAGAGGCACCCACAGCGCTGCCGATCAATGCCTCATCTCCGTCTCCGTCTGCCACCCCACCACCAGCCTCGGCAGCTTTACCCCACAAGCGTTCTTCGGCCAGTGGCCTGCCCTCACAAAAGGTGGCATCCTCAGCCAAAGTGAACCCTCCAGCTGCTTCCAGCCCCTCCTCCCCACAACTGACAGCAGCTGGCCGTCCCCGCAAGACAAAAGAGCAGCTAGATGTACTAAAGCAGCATTTCCTATCCTGTCAGTGGCCCACCAGCGAAGACTACACCAAACTGGTTGAACTCACAGGCCTGCCACGTGCCGATGTCATTCAGTGGTTTGGTGACACGCGCTACGCTGTGAAAAATGGGCAGCTGCGCTGGGTGAAGGGCCTCAGAGAACAGATACTGGCAGAAATTGCACTGCAGCAAAATGGAGGAGTGGGTGGCAATGCCAGTGGGGCCCATCGGGGAGGAGGCAGCCGCAAGCGAAAGTCTCAAGGGGGCAGCACCACCAAGTCCTCAGCAGCATCAGTGGATTCTCCAGATATCAAACCACTGGAGGGGTACTACCAACAGACAGGAGCACTGCAGGAAAAAGACCTGGATGCTCTCTGCCGGAAGTCAAAGATGAGCTACCAGCAGGTGCGTGACTGGTTTGCATCCCAGGATCAAGAGTCAAGGCCCTCTGAACCCACTGTTACTGACTGATCAGGCAGGCCTCAACTGCCCATCTATTCAGGTTGTTTTATTTTTCTTTTGGCTTTGTTGTCTTCTTCCAGCAATGCAAGGATAGGGGACCATCAGTCAAATGCATTGTGAGCTTTTGGACAGTACTGCGTTATTTTTTACTGTAATGAGCTGCTGGGGCCCTTCTAGGTCTTCCAAGTAAAAGATTAATTGAAAACTGAACAAATGAATGCTGTATGTGTCCATTTCTTGTTTTGAACTGGTTAAATAATAATCCGGAGCTGTTGGGAATGGGCAAAATGATTTACTGTGCACTGTTTTCTTCTACCCTGACAGATTTGTGTAACTCTTTGGTTGTATGTATTAATGTTGTTTTAGAGGTAGACCTAAATAATTGTTACAGTTTGCTATTAACTTAATATAGGCTACATTTAGAGTGTTACACATTGGTTGGTCCTACACAGGTACTGTATAATAGTTCTGTAGATAGCAGGACTAAGATCTCATTCCTTTCTCCTGACCTAAGACAAGCAATTCAGTCCCGTTACTCATCTAGTCCGATGAAAACATTTTGCACTTGAAATGATTGGTGCAAGCTCTGATGATGTGGACAAACTTTAGATAAGATTATATTTTGTTATTTTACTTATTTTCATGGTTGTTCTTCTCCCTTGAAAGTTAGTTTCTACCCCTAAAAAGGTGCAAAGCACTGTTTCTTCCATGAAATACCCCTTGAATTTAAGCTGCAAAAATAAATGTGTGCCTTACGTATGAGTCTGCGTTACAACAGATACAAGTCTTTGGATCACTGGAAACACCTCAGAATTAAATGTCTTCCATTCCTTTGAGTAAGGAGATGAGGGAGTATGGAACCCCATCATATGATCATCAATTACTGTGAATTCTAAGAACCCTGCAAACACACAGAACCTTTGGTACCAGTGGTTGCAAACTAACAAAATAAATATGTACATTTTTAGAGCTGACCACTGTATTCACTTAGAACTTGAAAAGGTTGATTTTCCATTTTAGTGCTGCTTTAATTAATACTGTATAATTCTTCAAAATGATCCCAGGGGTAATTGCATTCCATGGAACCCTAGGCATGACGGTTATTTATTGTGTATAGTTTTGTCAACTAGAGGTAATAAACACATCAATTCATTGCTTAGTGATTCACTTTTACCATTTCTCATCCAAATTGCAGATCAGTATTACAACACTGTTTGGATTTTTCTTACAATACCATCTTTTTTTCATTCAAGTACATCATTACTAGAAGTATAGTAATCTTAGTTCATGAGAATGGTAAAATTGAAATGATGTTCTAAGCATTTGTAGAATCTGCTGTCAAATCAACCTCACTGGAGTCTTAATTTTTTGTCGTAGATGAATCTAATGTTGCTCTTTACTGTAATAAACTGGAATGAATGGACTGTATTGGTCTGCCCTATATTTTGTATTTTGTGCAATGCCTTTATTATTTTTTCATTAATTTATCAATATGAAACATACATAGAAATAGCAATAAAGCATCCTTATTCTGTTTACCTATTATGATCAGCAGTCTAATAACAAAAGCATTGGCCTTTCCATCTGTGATTACATGTTGTGGACCTGGGCACTATAAATTATGTGAACACTTAGGGGTCAACTCTGGAGTTGCACGTAATGACCTGACTGGTCCAGAGGACAACAAGATTGAATGTTAATCCCTTTTCACAGAATGTCCCAGAGAGCCCTGAGCATAGTTGTGTTTAGAGGTACTATCAGTAAGAGATATTTATCACTCAATGAACCATCACCAAAGCTTGGCTCTAAGATAGGGTGACCAGATGGCCCAGATTTCCAGGGATAGTCCCCTATTTTGCTGGTCTGTCCCTTGTAAAATACAAGAAAAGCTAAAACATTACGTATGCATAACCAAAGATGATTCAGGTTTTGTGGCATATGAATAAAAACTGGGTGACAGGTCCACACATGTCCATTTTGTGGTGAAGTTTCCACCTTTTAAACAGATCTTCCACTAAAGCCACCTTTACTTTTATTTACCCTACTAATCGCCTGCTATGTGTTGTCATAGACCTCTTTACATACATGTTTTAAAGTGGTGCAGAATTACTCCATCTGATGACCCCTTAATAGCATGTGCTCTATACCTATTGCATCCTTCCAAGTTACCCTAGACACTAGTCAAGTAAGCTGGATGATACATTCGTAAACATACTGACAGACACGTTGGTCTACAGAGCAACCATCTACCAAGCCAACCACCAATTAGTTATGTCTAGACATGCAAAGACCCTACAAACATGTGTTATGTCTCAAATGGAAAGAAAGTAACACAATGACTAATTCTGATGTAATACTTCATAACGTCAGCCATGCTTTAATTCATATTCACATAAGTCATAGTTTAGTGTTTACCAAAGGTCTGGTCATTTCATCTATGGTCTAGGAGAAGGCCGGGCTGACCCATGCTGAAACTGGAACTGGAAAATTGGGGTCATGAGATCAGACCTACAGGTGGAGGACAGACAGGTCAACATGTAGCAATATTTTCCTGTAAGTAATATTTAACCTGAATAACCAATGATATTGTATACATGATCAGGAGAGAAAAGAGGAAAAAAGTACATTGGGTTAAAACTGATGGCTCAACCTGTAATGCACCATGACTTTATTCTGTTTCTGTTTTATCAAAGTCAAAGTCACTTTTATTGTCAATTTCTTCACATGTACTTGACATACAAAGGAATCGAAATTATGTTTACCACTATCCCATGCGTGTACGTGGACAACAGTAAAGTGCAGATGCACAACAAGACAACTATAATCCTACAATTCTAATTTATTTCTTACCTTGTAGGTGTATGCACAGAAATGGAGGTTGGAGTCCCTGTCAAGAAAACAAACAGTCAAGTTATAGGTTAGTCCTCACACATACAGTATAGGTTATTGACTGGCCCAACGGAAGACAGAGATATTATACTCACGCAGTCCTCGATCGTGGAAAGAGCTGAGACTTGACGCTGAGGTGACAGAACCTGGTGGAGTCTTCAGACAGAAAAAACATATGACTTGACATATGCTGACGTGAACTACTGTATCACCTCTGCCCAAGGAGCCCTACAGTAAAATTTGCACTTACATTCAAAGAGTATCTTGTCTGTCTTTCTCTGAATCTCTCTAGGGTATCCTCTGCTCCATGTCGACTGGAAGAATCAGGTCACCCATATATATTAAAGATAATTTCTGTAGGTAAATGAATGTACTATTTAAGTCTTACTGCTTAGTGAAATGCTTACCTTGTACTTTGTTGACTTGCAGTGACTGGACAAATGGCAAGCAAAATTGGAATAAATTAATATCAATTCTAACTCACATTATAACATCACTAGAAATTCTTCTGAAGAGAGAAGTGCAAAAGCTCCAATTCAATTCTAGAGTAGTTACCTGGAGATGTAACAGCAATGGGCAGAGACATCCTTTGAGGGGTCCTGCACAAAGAAATGGCAGTTTTGATCAGTTACACTGAAATGAAATGCTTACAAGATACATTAATAAGCAATTACAGAAAGTACAAATAATCAACAGAAATGAAAGCAGGAGTTGTGCAACATATTTGTGGAATGAAAAGTATCCTTACCCGTTACTTTGAAACTTTCCTGGTGATACCTTTGGGATTGAAAATATCCATTAACAACCAGAACTATCATGTCATGAAATCTAATTAAGGCATGTACATTTTGTTAATAACTACAGTTAAAATTACCCTCCACTGTGAAAGTGGTTTCTTAAGCTCGGCATTCTCCTTCTTTAGCCTAAACAGCAGAGAGGAGAATATTTCACATGGAGGGGTAATCACATGATATGTGACATGTAGGACAAGAACAACTATTTCCACCTGTAACACTCTTCCATGACTTCTTTCAACCTTCTCTCCAGCTCCAATGATTTTTTTTTGTAATAAATCATTACCCTCTCCATCTGTTTCAGCTGGAACTGTGCAATCTGTGCATTCACAAAATAATGTGTTGTCATCATCCTATACCTAATGGTGCAATACAAAGACATAATAGGTAAAGCCAATATAGGAAGTTTGTGTTTGCTAAATACAAACCTGTGAAATGTGCTCCATGCGTGACTGAATGAGCTTCATTGGATCTTGGAAATAGACCTGTTCTTGTGGCTTCATCTTTCCACATAATCAAATGCATAAATTTCCCACAGGTATTAAAATATTTTTGAAAATGTAAAACTTAATTTTAAAAAAGCTCCTGTATATGTCCTTTTATACATTAAATAATGGTTCATATTTAAATACATACATACAGTACATAACAATGAATAAATAATATCTGACCTGATTTGATATTGGAAGGTAGTTACAGCCAGTTCCACAAACACAGCATTGTTCTAAAAGGAAGAGGAGACCAACTAATGGCACCATCTAGCTGTCTATCCCTTCAGGAATTGACATTAGGCAACATTTTAAAGTGATTATTTTAAGCATTTACTTGGGCTGATGCACTTTTCACAGCAAATGTGACCACAGCTGGAGACTGCAAATTTTGTCCCTTCCCTGCGAAAGCATCTGTTGCAGTGGAACCAATCCATCCTAGTAATGCAGAGGACGTAAATTAGATCAATTTCACTAGAGAGAATTGTGTATTAGCCATGTTGCTACCTTACAAGGCAAACCATGTATTTCTGTCAGAGAGGAAAAAGAAAGGAATGGATTCGTCTATTCCGTCCGTGCTTGGACCTTTGCCTTAAACCTACCAATAACGGACAGCTTACCCATCATAGGAAAATAAGCTGTTTATTCAAAGTAAAATAACTAAGTAGTGACAAGTCAGTATCCTAACGTTACCATCATTCAAAATGTTAGCCTAGCTAACATGAACATCAACGGCAAGTTAGCTCGTGGTCAACTCTTGGCAAAGGTACACTACAGATCTGCAGTTGAGGCGAATCAACGTTAATGTACTCAGTTCAGTTGAAACACACTGATCTAAAACAGAAATTAATGATCATGAACGTTACTATACCTTATGAACGGGCAGAGTGGGCTACTCGCCGCCCTTCTCAGAAATAGTGAAGTGTTTGGTGTTTGTATCCACGTGATCCATCATATTTGTCCATTGTTTGGTTGTTTTATCTTTTAACAGGTGGGTAGACTAGTCAAGACTGAAGCATAATAGTTGTAGTCGACTATTTTACACCAAAAATAGTGATAGGTTAGGCTTTTTAGACTAGGCCTAAAGGCTGAATTGATGCTCACAATGTAGGCTATACACAGATTTACCGTGCTCTCTATTGCTTTGCTTGGATTGAAGCATGAAAGTATGGAACCAGAATTTCCTCTTCTGCCCACCTTCTCCACACCCCTGTCCATTCCTGGAAAATCTCCGTTCAAAACTGGTTGCCGGATGGAGGAGGGGGAAAGTATACACTAACTTCGAATAAAAGCCTTGTCCCAAATAAACGCGGGTCCCCTTTACTGGCCTAGTTTGGACAAATAAAAGCCTGGCCTCTTTTTTTAGGTCGCAAAAATAGTTGGAACAGCCCACATTTTGGATATGAAAAAAGCACGTCAGTGTGACCATCCCACAACTCATCAATCCCACCAGATTAAAGTAGTTCTATGGACCTACTGCTTAGATTGTCCACACAAAAAATGCTCATGTTAATCCAATCAGATTCATTCAGCTAAAAATGAGAGGCTGTGCAAAAGGGTATGCCATTACGTAAGAGATGCTGCTACATGTAATGCATGAAAACCATAGACTGTATAAAAAGATGAAAACATGAGCTGCATATTTCATGTGAACCTTAGACTTCCACCTCGTAGACAACAGGTGGCATTACAAGGACACAAGGAAAGTGTCACATGCATATAGGTAGAAGCCATCTGTTGACAAACATCTGCTCTTAAATCACCCGTGCTAAAAAAGGATTCTTAAAAATTATAAATTATTCTGTGCGTGTTGTGCGAAGCATAGATTACAGACCCAAGGCACCTACCATTCATCACAGTCATACTAAAAATCAGTTCACCAGTGCCATAGGTTTCAGTCACAGGTCTAAAGTGTGGTGTCCAAAAAATCAGGCCTATTGGGATACAGCAGACAGTAGTCATAAGTATGGAACATAAGAATATAAATGTTCCCACTTGCCTTTGATATGTGCAAACAACCAAACTAGATGCTCCTTCAGTGCCTTGTGGGGAGATATTGGGCACATTTACATGATCACAATAAACTGATAACTGGCAATCAGGTAAAACAAAAAAAAAAAAAAAGATTATTAATTATTAATTTATTAGGCATTTAGCAGACGCTTTTATCCAAAGCGACTTACAGAAGAGGATAACATTCAAGCTACAACTCAATGAAAGAACAAACAAGGAGTGCATATTGCTAACATAGAATCTGCACTGTTTTAAGTTGAAAGTGCAATAGTGTAACGCAGTGTAGAGAAATGAAATTATTAAGTGCATTCTCAAAAATTTACACCAGGAGATATTCTTGGAGGAGCTGGGTCTTCACAAGTTTCTGTAAGGTGGAGAGGGTATCAGTTGATCTGGTAGCACTTGGGAGGTCATTCCACTGGCGCGGAACCAGATATGAGAAGAATCTGGATTGACCTGCACAAGGCGTTGGCCGTGCTAGAAAAACGTTCCTTAGAGGAGTGTAGCGGTCGTCGGGTGACATAGGGCTTCAGAAGAGTATTCAGGTAGATGGGAGCAGAGCCATCAGTGAATGCCGTGAAGTAGATGCAGTGAAGTAGAGAAAATTTCAGGTCAAACAAAGTTTAAAAGATTTGGGGAAGGTTACATCATAGAATGGTGAGCTCATTGTGGGCAAAGAAGAAAGAAAGAATTAAGGCCTGACCCATATAGACACCCGTCTCAGAAAAGCAGGATAAGTTTTGAAATTTGGTACAATAAAAGCCCAGTCTGTTACTTGAAGTTTTACAGTCCTAACTTAAGGCTTTGGCTTGGGGCAGCTGTAGTATATTGCGGCTAGAGTGACTTATTCTGTGGGCTTTCATGACACGTGTTGTTGGGAGTTCTAGAGGTAAACTCACATGGTAGGCTGTCCACACAACTCTTGCACGGTTTTATATACAAAATGTAGGCTATAACCTCTTGAGAAACCAAAATATACCATCTTTAAGCAGAATTCAATTTCAAGTTAGTGTCCCCAAACCACTCACAGAGTCAGAGGTTGTTTTCAAAGGTGTGTTTTATTGGGCTTCCCTTAAAACTGACAAAAACATCTGTACACAAGCAGGTTACTGCTTGACAATAACCAGCAGTCCAGGCTATCCCTTTACCACCTAAAACAAATAAATTAAAGCATTTGTTAGCATGAGATGAACACAGACAACACAAGTTGCAATGAAGCGTGAACATACCTAGCCCCCTCTTCTTTCAGGATGGGCAACCATAGTCACCACTGTAGGCACAACATCTGCAGAGGAGACTCTGGGCCGGGTTGTCAAGGAGCTCCCAACTGTTGGGCAATGCAATTTTCTTACAATACAAGTTTCTAAAGAAAGATGCATGGGAGGTGAGGGGTTTAAATATATGGCCTCCTTATACTTAATGCATACATTACCTTCCATCATTGTCATGGCAGGCCTTTTTCTTTGTATTAAAGCCACCTTCATCCCATGCAACAAGCTTACAGTTGATGTAGATCTGATAAACACAGGAGCTCAGGAGTCAAGCACCTCAAAATTTCCCTCCTTGTTTTACTAAAATAAAATGTACATATTTACACAACAACCTGTACCTCTTTTTCAAGAGCAAATGCAAAAGCTTGCAAATACAGCTGAATCTCTGAGCTTTTTTGACGGGGTAGGAACCTTGAAAAAGTCTTGCGACTATCGACAAAACACCTGGAATGGGAGAGAAAGCGTACATGCACAACCCCCCCCCCCCCCCCCACACACACACACACACACACACACACAATACATTTAAGAAGTTTAAATTTAGTGGGTTCCAATATGCCAAATGGGACACTCACCCGTTGTTGGTGATAAAAGGGTAGGTCTGGGCATCAGGGCCTCGCTTATGCTCAGTGGAAGCCACACATTCTTCCAGCAGTAGCAGCAAGGGCTGGTGGGCCTGCTGATTCACCGAAGCAGAGATGGGTATGAGACTGCCTACCTGGTATTCGCTAGTCACCGCTGGACCGCTTAAGTTATCTGTTGACAAACACCTACTCTTAAATCATCTGCAAGTTATTGAAAAAAAATTATATACATTTTTAGATTACAGACACAAGGTACCTACCATTCATCACACCCATATTAAAAATCAGTTTACCAGTGCCATAAGTTTCAATCACAGGTTTAAAGGTGTGTGGTGTCCAACCATCAGGCCTATTGAGATACAGCAGACAGTAATGTAGTCATAAGTATGGAACATGAAATATTCAAGCATATATTTTAATTTTTCCCCACTTACCTTTGATATGTGCAAACAACATTCTGAAGGGGGAATGCCTCAGCTTCTGACTCAGGATTATAGGTCAGCTCTATGGACCAAACTATATGCTCCTTCAGTGCCTTGAGAGGAGATATTGGCCGCATTTAAATGATCACAATAAACCGATAACTGGCAATCAGGTAACTAATAATCCATTCTTAGGTGTTATATGCATTTATCACCTGGAGAAATTGAACACTGTTTTCTGATTGGCTGACAGGGTGTATTATTGAAATATATCTGGAAAAAAGTTTAATGTTCCATATCAATGCTCTTTTGAATGGCAAGTATAACAATAGTAAATGGCAGTTGAACTTGCCATGAATAGAACCAGCTGTTAATAGCAGAAAAAAAAAAAACACTAGAAAAGATAGTAAAGCAACTGGTGTACCAGGTTTCTTTAAAACCGGGCTATACACTTTAGGATGCCTATTCCGTAGCTGCATAGGTTGCAACTGGATGAATTAATGAACGAGGCATAGGCAAAGGACTCAACAGAGAGTGTGGAGTGGAGTCGCCCTCCACCAAGGTCATTAACATATTCCATATAACAGCACACCTTGTCAGCCGTTATCCCTGCTTAAGAAATTAGATTACCCAAACCAGACGGGTTTACATGATGTAATCAATTGTTAACAGATTTGCTCAAGTTTGTATGTTTGCCAATGTGACAGGCAGAGACATAAAGGAACAAAATAAACCTAATTAAGGTGTATATGTCTAGATTAAATTCAAATATTGAGCGTGTTTACATGCACACACACAAAAAGAACATCAGGTCATTGTAGTTACCTGATTATTCAAGTGCTCATGTAAACGGACTAAACTGATATTCATCATCAGATAACTGCCGTTAACACTTTATGATAAATCCATTTAACACACCTTGTTTTTGTCAATATTCCAATCTCTTCGAAACATGTATACACTTAATTTGATATTATTGATGAAAACCTAGGTGTGTTAAATGGATCTCATAAGCCAAGAAGGTTTATTTAATCGGAGAATAGTCAGGTAACTACAACAAACCAATAATGATAATTTGTTGATGTGCATCTAAACAATTTTCATGTCTCAAAGAATTTGGAATATTGATGAAACCTGGATGTGATGAATGCCATTTTACAATACAATTGTCTCCTGATAAAGACAGACAGACAGAGACCCCTTTGTATTAGACCCCCATAATGGCTTTGCCACATTCAGGCTTATGACTAGTCAATATGGCGGCTATTGCTGTACTCCCAAATGCATAACTATAAGCATTAAACAGCAGTCTACTAGCCATCATCTCTGCCCCACATCGCCACTCCTTAAACGGGAAGACCGCTTGCGCGCCACCTGGTATTACAGAGACGCTGGTTGGAGAACAGTAACCCAGTCGGGTCAAAGAGGGGTCAATGTTTGGTTGGTTCAGCAGTCCCATTGGCCAGCTTGCAGTCACAGAAGAATCTCCACACTTCACAGAGAAGTCAACTGAAATTGAAACACCTCAAGTACATAAAGATACACACAAGTTTTCTTTGCACAACAAAACCATAGCAGTATTTACCTGCTTGTGTAACAGTGGCAGCCATACAAACCAAGGTAAACCAGAAAACAGGAGCCATAATGACAGAGAATACACCTTGCTCTTGCACCTACCCCTTTATTATACCTCCTGAAATATCACACCTGCTCATCATGAAATCAGACGCAATGTTTGTCAGGTGTAGCCAATTGTGAAAGTAGCCAATGGGCTAGTCCAATTTGCCTGGTTGGCTGGCTGGCTAGCTGGGTAGGACTTTTTTCATTGGGCAATGAAAAAGAGAAAGAAATATGTTTCTTTAATTCCATCATCCAGGTTAAGAGCATCTTCTCCATATTAGGAGCATTTTAGAGGACTCACCTAAGCAATGCATGTTAGAATTGACACAATGGATCTTTGCATTGGTCAAAATTCTCAAACAATGGAAGACACAATGTTCAGGGATATAGTTTCTGGAGGAGAACTTGTTATACAAGGTCTGTATTGTGCTCCATTAAGATTATGAGACAGCAGCTTACATTATTTTCACATACATTCACTTTCACCCATTTGGCTAGCTAATGTTAACATTAGCAAGGTAGCAGTCAGTTAATACCACACTTAGCAGCCTATGGAAGTATGTATGTTACTTTCTAACATGCTAGCTAGGTTTGTATGGTAAAACAAGCAAAAATACAAACTCGTCTGCGGTCATTTCTTTTCTATAGCTTTGTGGTGCGGCTTGTATTTTCAAGCTATTCGTGCTATATTTATTGCCCATGGATTGGTTTATCAAAATGTGTACGCCACCTCTCTAAGTCTGATTGAAATTTCAATCCAATCGAGCTAAATCTGATCGGATGGCGTGATTACATGGGGTATTTTTAATTGGGTTTGCTCTATGATTGGTTTTAAAGCGGCGCATGTAGCCTAAACACGCTCTATGGTTTTGCCAAAAAAAAGAGATTAATTCAATAAGTGCTCAGGCATTTTAAATTTTGGCTGTGAAAAACTAATAGAGAAATCTGGTGTGAATCAGTCGATAGCCCTGTTCAAGGTCGCTGAATGCTGTCTGTAGAAGAAAGAACCAGAAAGCTACAGCAACAACCAAAAAATCTCAGAACAGAGGCATTTGTCAAAATTTCGATCTTAACCATTGTGTTTCATCATAAACGATCAGAAAACAAGACTAAGTGTAAAAAAAACAAACTCGTCCTTTAACTGAATGGGGCATAACGAAATGAAATTGAAAGTATGCTACTGTGCCCCATTCACTAATGATTGCCAGTTCACTATTTGGTCAGTGTTGTATCACATTTTTTGATTCTTTTTTTTTATACCAACAGCACTTGATGGTCTCTAACAGGGCTATGGATTAATTCACACTGAATTTCTCCTTTAACCTTTCACTCAAAATTGCATGCATCCATTGTCAATGGACTGGCACTTTAACTATAAGACAAAGCAAAGAGTATTAGTCATTTTCACAATGACTTGAGTAGTGACACCCTCCTGTCAAATCTAGGAGTGTAGAGGAGTTGCAAATATAAGGACTAGGGAAAGGTGTTGTATTAGCAAAGGCATTCATACAAGTCACAAATCAGGACTCAAATTTGAAAAGCTTTATTCCCAAACTCAAGACCAAGTGCAAGGTGGATAGGTGCACTTCAAGCTTCCATGACTGACTTGGCAGGGAACACACACACACACACACACACACACACACACCTCCATTTGACCTGTGAAACAAAACAGCAAAATCCAAATTGTATATCTGGAATAGAAAATTAATTAATTGTCCACTCAGTTACAGTTAATAAGATTAATCAGTGACTGAGTATGCAGATGTGTGACAAGGGAAAAAAAAAAAACTCTTTCAAATCCCAATCCATACCTCTGTATTATTCATCTTGGTGTCCTGGAATTAGTTCTTCGTGGTACCAAAAATTATTGGCCCCAGTACAGCATTCTGAACAAGCCCTTTCAGTTTAAACATAAATAAATAAGATAAGAAAAGATATGCACACACTCTAACATTTTCAGGTGGTAAACAAAAGGCAGAATTTTAAGATAATGACTCGAAAATGGCAATACCAAAGTCCACATTGCGCCTTGTGCGATGTCTGCAGACTGAGTCACAGCATCGACAAACATCACTCCCAGAGGGGTCATCCAGAAGTTCCCATCTATAAATTAAGGGAAAAATAATGAACTCCCATCATATGCAAAATGGGCAAATGTTGAGAAACATACCCTCCTGACTCCTTATTGAAGTTGCACATCTTCTTGCCCTCGTCAAAACTATTTGGCTCCCAGGCAACAAGTTTACAGTGGATGTACACCTGTAATGAAAAAAAAGGAAAAAACTGTGATGAATGTGTCCTTAGTCATCTAAAGGTTATGATGTGTTTGATCTGCGCTATGACACTGGCCATCTAATTTGAGAGAGCAGTGTCAAACTACCTGAAAGACATGCATGTCCTGTTGAATTTTAAGATTGAAATGACATGGACTGGACTGAAAACTAGAACATCTTATTGATAAGACACTTGGGATTGCATGTGCAAAATGTATGAATGAACTCTGATATAAATAACTTGACTTATTCTGACACATTTGACATTAACACTGCCTACAAATTTCAGGTGAATTTCTGACAATTTCTTTTTAGTAACCTCTGCTAGCAATTTCATTACCTCCTTTTCCAGTGCAAACCTAAAGGCTTGTAAGTAAAGAACAACTGCAGAGGACTCATATCTTGGCAGAAACTGGGAGTTTCCATTCTTCCCATCACTGAGACACCTACAGAAAGTATATCAAACAGAATAAACAAACCAAAATAAAATAATGCAACAGGAAGAAAAGCATGGTATACCTTACCCATGGTTAGTTATGATTGGATGGACCTGTGTCGTTGGCTCAAGCTCCATGCTGCTTGATGCAACACACTCATCCAGGAGCAACGCCAAGGGCTGATGGGCATGCTGCTCCACATATGCCCAGATAGGGATGAGGGATCCCAGGGGAAAATAGTTTGACTTTGCTGGGCCAGTGAAGTTCTCTGTGTACAAACAATACATCGAGGATTACGTGCACTACAAATGCTAATTTTGGGATTACATCAGCTTCAGGTGAATTAACGTCCAAAGGTTTGGCCTCTATTTCTTGTGTGTGATCACATACCATTAAGAAGGGCCATGTGAAAGGAAAGCTGGCTGTAACCTTTAACAGTGGCAAAGCCAGGGTACAGGAAGGGAGCAGTCCAACCCTTTTTTCTTTTCACAGAAGGAGAAAGATACATCAGGAATAAAACAATGGATTTGTAACCCATGCTACATACTTCACAAAAAGATTTTTACCTTTTGTATTTACATTCAACAGGAAAGGATACTGCAGCTGGTTCAGGCTTTGGTCTTGGTCTATATGCAAGTGTGCTTATGTAGACCAATTCATCTTCAATAGTCTAAAATCATATAAATGAAATCATCAATCTTGAATATGGTAGAATACTTAGGGAAAAAGCTTTTGTAAAGGACTTACCAGTTCTTTAAAACGACATTCACTGAATTCATAATGGAAAACTGCTTCGCCTCCACCTTCAGGAAGTGGCAAAAATGCACTTGTATAACAGCTCCCAAGTAAGAGGCGAGAAGAATTCAGTTTTGGGCCCACTTTCCATCTCACCAACACGGTGCCTTTTCCACATTCAATTTGGATGTCTACAATTCAAAAAGAAGACTTGTGAACGCATTCTCTTCTGTTGGTCACGCAAGAACATAAAATCCTTTAAGTTGCTCACCATTATTTGCACATATGACACATGAAATGGCAAATACTAAAAAAATAAGTTCCTTAAGTATCATGGTAGCAAAGCAGCAGTGAAGTTCAGTGAGGTTCCTTACATGGGGAAGGAGAGGGAATTAATTAGAACATTATACACCTGTGACTGTTAGGTCATAGTCAATTGGCCTAATTACTAAATACACAACACCTTATTAATGAACTTTTTACATTTGTGACTAATCTGAGAAACCATTAATGAACATTTTGTATTAAAAAAATACCTCCCATCAACCTTGAATTATGTATTTTTTACAAGCAGTTAAAACAAGATGAAATTAAATTCAACCTGATATTTTATGCTACAGAAAAGTCCTGTTTTATTCTTTAGTGGTAACGTTGGCCAGTTCCCTAAAAATGGGCCTAGACTAGGAATAACCAAAAACAAACCATTGGAGAGTCTGTGTCGGAACCTTTATTGCTGGAATAGCGGCGGTCATGTTTATAAGTAGCGCAGGAAGTGAAATCAAATCTTCCGCCAAAAGAAGTGCTCAAAATTATTAATACACTGGAAAAAGAACGGTATAATTATCGTTAACGTATTACGTTATTGAATTGATACATAGTTTTGTATGTATTAAAGTAAATACCATCATGTTGATCAAAGTAAAGGTAAGAGAACATCTGATTATGTTTATGCTTGCATTTCAAGTCCTCACATAGGTTAGACGACAGAATTCAGTGGATAGCTTGACAGCTGGCTAGCTAAGTTTTGTCTGTGTATTTGTTAAAATAAGTAACGTAAGATACACATGGACTCCTAGACGCGAATTGGCCATAGCAATGAGTAATTGTGTTTTTCTGGAATTGTGTTCACGCAGCGTGGAGGTTCAAGAAGGCATTTTTAGCCATCAGCTGCCGTGAGCAGTATGCAAGCTAACTTAATGTCAGAATAAAATATCGTGTCTATGTCGTTCTGAACATTGAGTGAATGCCATACAAATTTGAAGTACCTTTGAAAAGTAGCATGTGAAACTCAAACCAGATGGCCTACATTCACATTTTGATAGATTGCCATGCCCAACGTTATTTTCATTCTTGCAGACTCTGACCGGGAAGGAAATAGAAATTGACATAGAACCTACAGATAAGGTATGTAAACCATTGGTCACATGTCTGTCAAGGTAAACTTTTGCCACTTTCCCCAGTTTTACTCGTCTAACGTTACTTTGGTCACGGTTAGGTTGAAAGAATCAAAGAGAGGGTGGAAGAAAAAGAAGGAATTCCTCCTCAACAACAGAGATTAATCTACAGCGGGAAACAAATGTAAGTCTTGATGCTTTAACGTTACTAGCGCTTTGTGATGGCAACCTAACTAGAGACGACATAACTGAAAGATCTGTCATCAACGTCAGTGATGTTCACGTAAGAATGTTCCAGTTACCCATCCCGCCTGAGTCACGTGCTTCTCTTTACCTCTTCCTTCATAGGAATGATGAAAAGACAGCTGCCGACTATAAGATTCAAGGAGGGTCTGTATTGCACTTAGTTTTGGCTCTAAGAGGAGGAGGTCACTCCCACCGTTACAGCCCTGCTCCTATGTCTGTGTAGTCAACCCCTTGCTGAGGGTGTGCCAACCTCAAAGTTTCAGTCACTACTATCTGCTCATGCTACAGGAGCTCAGTGGAGCGCATCCTGGTCAAGAACAAAGATGTGGCAACAGATGATGTTCAAGACACATGTCTCACAAATAGTGAAAACTTTTCTCGTTCTGATTATATTATGGTCACCACCTGCAATTATTTTTGAAACGTGTGTGATGGTTATGTACAGCGTCATAAAATTGGGGTTATTTCCCTTATGAATAAAAATGAAAAATGTGACATATCTTGCACCTTGAGGTGTAGAGTTGTCTAAAGCATGAAATTGCACTGTCACTGATATGGTTATTGGTGAGGAATGCTAAAAGGCCACTTATGTTTACAATAAACTTTATTTAAAAATGACTCAGGACAACAAATTCAAACTCACTTCAAACAAAGACATCTTCGCTTTCCAGACATCCCTAGATGTGCCAACATAGTAATTATTACCTTCCTGATTGGTTCATGTTTCCCAGTGTCATGTGTGTACATGTACATGAGACTGATTGTGCTTTATTACTCATTGAGGGAAGTTGGGTCCTCTGTACATGCTGGCTGTACAAGTACCATAAAGGGATCTGACTGCTGTTAAAAACACTGAGTTACTGTATCCCCAAAGAATATAGTCCACTGCCTGGCCAAATAAAGAATGCCAATTGAATTTAAATACATAAATGTTCCACGGCTTGCTTCAGCTGATCCAATTGCAAAAGTTAAACTGTGGTTAAGGGACCATGGAGAGTAATTTTTAGACACAATGGCCCACCCATCCTGTCCTTCCTTAGGTACTGTGTGTCTAAATCTAACACTCGTAAAATCTCCACAATTCATCAACTGTGAGTACACTTACAAAAACCCAAATTTTTGTACCCAGCACTGGCTCCATGATCGGTTAACAAATTGGAGAAGGGCTTTACCTCAAAAGAAGACCACACTTTGGAGCTCCTCAAGGAACAAGGAGGCTTAGCTAATTTTCTCTATGTTGATGGTGTTTGGTAGAAATATAATGCAAGTTGCATTGGATAAAAGTGCCAAGAAACAAATGCCATGTTTGCATCATACGTTATGTTTGAAGCCCCTTTAAATCAAAATGACATTTTGGATATAACTAAATGTTTCACGGCATACAGTTCTCCAAATAATGGCATGGCGAAAACATCAATTTCAAAGTTAAAAGTGGTCCAACAAAATGAGTCACGTAGTCGGCCTGGTAGTGTACTTCATGAAATATCTGAAATGAAGGGGCAGTCAACTAGACAGAAAAAAGTAAAACAAAAAAAGGATTGCCCATTTGAAGATAAGTGTAAGTTGGATTTGTTGGATCCAGCATGTTGATAAGAACAGTTTAAAAATACTGACATGATATCACAAATCTGGCTTGTAATAGAATTGTTTTGTAATAGAGCTGTTCTGGTGAAAATGTTGCTCTATTAACATTAATAATAAATGATTAAAAAGTGATCTGATACAGTGAGGATAATGCACCAGTTTTAGTGTTAGCAAGTACACCGACTAGGGGATCCCACCAACTCAGGAGGGTCATTCCACCATCATTGCAAACCTGACATCAACCAAAATAATAATTCCATGTAGCACTTTAGATGAATAATAGACCATTAAAGGCCTGAAGAAAAGAGGTAACATTATAGAAAAAACTGGGTAAGGCATTCAGGGATCATGATCATGTGGCTCTACCTGACCAATGAGCAGCAATGTTCTCTGGATTAGGAACAAGGAGTTAAAATGTATAGCAGTGTTAAAGCTGTAGCAACATCAGTGGGGTAGGCTCTTAGCTGTGCCAAGGAGTTACATTCACAAACACAAGCACTCACAATATGTATGGCTTCAATGTACTCAGAACCAAAGATTATGAATAATAATCTTTGATTTAAAATGCTTTGGATGGAAGTATAAATTAAGAGACTAAATGTACCAGTAATATGTGTTATCTTTTTCTTAAGCACATTCCTGACTGACAAACAGGTTGGTGCAATCAGCGAAATGATGGCATAGGGTTATATATGCTGTAGAGGTGTTAAGATTTTGCTTTAGTGGCAATGGATACAGTGTCCTCCTGATTTAGTTTACTTAGTTATTAGACAGAGGCATGGAGGCACTGTGGCTTTGTGCCGGTAATTTCATGTAAATTTCAGAGGAACAACTTGATAGTACTCAGTACATCAGGTCCAGTTTATACTGGAACTGCAGTCTCACAAATGCACACCACTCGTCATAACTGCACCACTCATTTGGGGTGAAACAGAACCAAGCCGGACTGATTCCATTGTGATATTAAATGATGCTAAACAATGCTCAATGCTGAATTGGACCACAATAGCTGAACTGAAATATAATGGATGGGAGTGTCACTGACGGCACAGGCCAGTGACTGCATCAGGTCAGGTCAAAAGAGCATAATGGTCAAACCACCAAACCAACCAGTATATCACAGAGCTGCCGAAGAGAAACTGCAGGGAGCCCCTCTTACTGGGGTGAAGTCAGAGGCCATAAGGGACTGTGCTGGCCTTTCAAGCAGACAGGAAGCTCACTGCCATGCGGGAGCTGGGAAGGTGTCAATCTGAAGCATGTCCTGACACACAGAGCCTTGTTTGGAGTATTGCACACGAACACGCATCTTCAGGTTTACCTGATCATAAAAAAAGGTTAAAAATGGCTGTATCAGCAAGAAAAAAAACATTACTGACATTACTAGTACATGAGTAGGGTGGTGTTTTGAATACCTACAATTGTCAATTCAGGATAATCAATGGAAATGCTTGCCACAAAACTAGTGAACACACCCACCTTGTTGGGGTTGTTGAGGAGGACAGTCTGAGTCACATGACCTATACCCTGGGCTGGAATGACATCACCACTTGGAGCTTTCATCTGCAACTGAACACTCTAACAAAAATACAGAGAAAAGAAACAGTCAGAGATTTTTCACCTCATCTCTGACAAAATATTGTAACACGACAAATTAAAGGCTAAATATTAAGGTATACAAACGTGTAACATGAGCAAAATTGAGGACAGGAAAGAAAGGCAAACACAAAACAAACAAATCAACAGACCTTGGGTACAGCCACTTGTAAAGTAAAACTGGTGATATCTGTGTCTGAGGAGTTGAAGGCAGTGAAGGTGACGGTCACTCCAGTATCAGTTTTCTTGTCAGTTTGTAGCTTTAAGCTTAAGCCGTTTGTCTCATATACTGTAACAGTTGGTGCTGCAACCGACACAGCACTGGTTAGGCAATGCTATCAGTCAAGTAAAAATAGGCTGAGGTCTGATTGTCGAGTAGCAATCTCTCTAACCTGGAACGGGGTCCAGTCCTCCGAGCAGGTCCAGCAGATCTCCACCTATGTTAGTGCTGGCAGAGCTGGGTGCTGTGGTGGGCTGTGCAGGGCTGGGTTGTAATGGTTGGTCCGAATCACCCAGCAAACCCAGCAGATCACAAGCCTGTGAAAAAAAAAACAAGAGAGTGGAGCTCGTCACTAATCTGCACAAGTTCAAAGATGTGGAGAAATAAGCAAACTCTGTACTGTCTACAAGAAAGTGTGGTATGTAAATAAATACTAGATTTGTCCCTGCATTCATTCAGTCATTGTTGATTCAGGGAAGACTGATTAAGCATGAAGCTCTTTTCCAGCAATGCCCTGAGTACATAATCACTGTAAAGTCAACAGTATAAACCTCAAACAGCAACAACCATTGTAAAAAAAAGCATAGTAGCTAACTGAGTGAGTGAACTGAATGCAATTGCCCACAGCCAACCAACTTAGTTGCTGACTGGTTAACAACTATGCTTTTGGGAAACAGATGCCAGATCAGTATGTGCACCTGGTTTGTTGTCTCCTGAGGCTGGTCAGCCTCTGTCTGTCTGACTTTGACCAGCTCAGGCTCTTTGAGCCCTGGAGTGACATCTCCATTGCTGTGGCCAGGAGAGTTCCTGTCAATCACAGGCATCCTCTCCAACACAGCAGCCCTAAAAGAACACCCCGTCATCAGTACCAACCACAGCTCAAGGCAAAGACAAGAAAAGAAAAGACATCTCATTACATCACAACTGATAGGGTTCTACTGCAACACACACAACCACATGACTTTATGACAAAGAACACATGCCTGCCTCAGATGAATGGTCATAATTCAGAGGGTACAGTACCTCATGTGATCATATTTCTTGAACAGCGCATTGTACTCCACTGCCCTCTGCTGGAGTTCGACGTCAATGCAGCTACCGTAAATACTGACAATGCTCCTAATACGACTGTCAGTGAGTTACACATAGGAATAAGAGAGAGGGGGAAAAAGAGAGAGAGAGAGGAATAGAGAGGTTGAAGTGTAACTGAGTATAATATTGTTCATCAAATTCCTGTGTAGTAATACAATTGCAGATTCCCAGTCTGTGTCCTCCCATGGCCTCTCCCCATGCCCCATCATCACCAGCATGACTCACTCCACATTGTTTGTGATGCGTGTGCTGAGTTTCATGGTGGCTGTGAGTGCGAACGCTCTGGTCGCTGGTGACGACATGTGAGACTGCAGCACTGTCTCCAAGGCATCCAAGACATCATCCTCCGTCACCTGCCAGTAGACAGGAACACACACTGGCATCAGTGCCTTAACAATAGCTGTGAAATCTGAGCATTGTACAGACAGAACAAATAAACAAACAGACAAACAACAGTTTATGGATATGAAGCAAAATGTAATACCTCTTTTGCATTCATGTTGTGGCTTTTCTATTGTAAAAAAGTGGATTTGTGTTTGAGTAGTGACTTTTGGATTTGTACTGTGCCATATGCTTTTATGTTGTGTCTTTTGTACTGGTTGAGCCACCCTATGGTGAGCCACCATACCAGGTCTGATTTTTCTGTCTTTCTCGAGCGTTCTTTGTCTCTCTGTGGTGCCTGATCTATGCTCTGGGGCGTACCTGGACTGGCTCCGTCTCCTCACATTCCCCCTTCATCAGCAGGTCTCCATACTCGCCAATGCACCAGCAGGCCACCTGCACCAGGGATTGCTACAAGCACACACATTGTTGATAAGTATCTTTGCTAGATCTTCACCCAAATTGTAACACAAACTAGATAACAGATACACCCAAATTGTAACACAAACTATAGGATGCAGGTACAGGCTTCTCATCATAGACACTACCAATGACCACTAATACAGCGAAAAACACACACACGCACACTACAAATGAAATAAAATTTATACTGTGCCAGGGGTGGCCAATGCAACAGACCTGTGAGATGTCAGCCACCAGTGCCCTGTAGAGCTTGTGGACTGTGTAGCAATGCAACTCGCTGGCCGTGGTGATGAGTTGGATCAGGTTGGGCACTGTTTCATCCCTCACGTCGCCCCCAGCCTGCACACAAACATGTCTTTACTGCCTTATCCAGCATTCTTACAGTCATCTCATTTTAAACTGGGGTTTAGGTGACAAGCTGTTTTACTGTTTTTCATCCACTCAAGTTAAAAATGGTTACAGAGGCACATGAGGGCAATTTGAGAGAACGAGAGGCTTCTGTATCATATATTCAATTGCAATTAATTAATTAATAGCAAACTATGTATCAAGTGAGGGATTCTGTACAAAATGGCCATGTGCTATTTAAGCAGTTTTAATGAGACACGGAGGAGTTATTCATCCTGATGAGGGCATGCATGCTGGGTGGTCTGGCTATGCCCTGGTGCCAGGGTAAGGGTAAGGGGGATATCTGGGTATTTACCGTGGTGAGGACATGCAGGATGGTGTCAATGTGCCAGCGCTGAGAGGGCGCGTACCTGACAAGACACAGAGACAGACACAGAGAGAGAGTGTGTGAGAGAGTGGGGCTGTGTAGCGCTATTCTACATGGACTACAGAAGACAGGCGGACATAGTCAGAAACACAGATAGTACGCTGTGGACCATGCATGGAGAGACAGTAAAGGTGTCAATCGCTATCGTCCACAACCACAGACAGACAAATACGCCAAAAGATGTTTAGTTACGTTGACAACATCAAGGCTGCATCAAGAGTCTAAGAGTTGTGTGCTGTGCCAATGTCATGCCATAACAGCCACACATATATGTTAGAATAAAACATTAACTAAAACATAGGAAGCTCTAAGTCAGAAAGGCATGTGGAGAGCATCACAAGGCCACAGTACCTGTCAGCAGCGAGGAAGATGCCTGAGGTGGTGTGCGCTCGGAGCTCCAGGGGGCAGCTGGCAAGGAAGAGGAGGAGCTCCTTCATCAGGGAGCGAATATTCACTGCCGACACCAGTGCCAGGGACAGCTCCAGAGCCCGACTAGACAAGTGACATGGGATTGCAACTCTTTTCTTGGATGGAAAAATGCACATTTTTTTACACTAATTCAATTGAATACCTGATCAGAGCTTGAGACTGAAAACTCTTTTTCATGGGTTACACAGCTGTGCATCACTGTTTTCATTTAGATTCTATAATAGGTGTGGCTAAATTCCGTTGTGCCAACATTTTTTTTTTTACATCAACTCAATAACAGGAATAAGAGATGTGAGTCAGAACTGACAAAAGGAATAGTACAGAGAGGTACACACACATGCACACACACAGACACACACACACACAAATACATACACACAATCTCGAAGGAGAAAGACCCTTGTCTTACCGCTGCACAGATGCATCTTGGTCCTTCAGACAGTCAACAATAGTGCCCCTGTGTCGCTGAACAGCATTGTGGTCTGTCTGAACTATTTTCTGCAGTGACGTCATGGATACGTAACTGCAAGAGATTTGTGAGAGAAAAAAAGTGAATACAAATGCAGCATTGATATGCATGTAAGGTACACTCTAATTAATATGGCATTTTAAGAACTCATTTCTGTGTTAATGATTAATTGCATTATACATAGGAAATTAATGTGGAATCCACATGGAGTTAAAATGCGATAATACTGGGGTACTGCCTCACAATATGATATGAACGATACATATCATGATAGAGAGGTTACAATATGACATGTACATGTACGTCTATAACATAATTCACTTTAACATAAAACAACTGTTCTTTATGATCCTATATAACAGCTAAGACAAAGGCCTAAAGGATTACACAATGCATGATACAGCAGCACCCGTATTGATACATATTGCAACTGAAGTACATCATGATGTATTTTGAAATACATATTTTCAGCACAGCCCTACTTATTATGCTTTGATATAAAGATAATAACTATAAACAATAACTATAAAATATAAAAACTATAAAATGTAAATTCCATTACATTCCTATTTACCAAATAATTCTGATCTATGATGCGTCATGTCATGTCATGTCAAAGTAATATGGTAGACTAGAAAAACCTGCCTGGTACCATCATCACTTTAAAGGGAAATATTCTGATTGGCTCAGTCACAGATAAAATCAGACTGTAGTTAGATCATTTACAGCAGACAAGACAGGTGAGGTAGGGTAAGGCCTGTGCCAACGGCAAGACAGATCCTAAGTGCAAACACAGATCATTGGGGCATGCAATATGAGGGGTGAATGTTTACCGTATATTTCGGTCATTATTCAGGAGGAATCTACCCAAAATATTCACAGCAAGAACCTGAAATAGAGAGAAAAAAGGCTTCTCAAGAGCTATGCAGTGAGCATCTGTTGAATTTCTGTGGGGTTCTGTAAAGTGACAGTGGAGTTATTTTTAATAATAACATAATATGCTGCAATAGACAGCAACACTTTCTGTACGTTCACACCACAAGCAACTAAGGCGACAATAGTGACAGAAGTAATTCAGTTTCTGTTAGACAAAAGCCTTAAGCAGTAAGTGTGACAAGGCAACAAGTGACGTCAACGTTTGGACAACTGGAGTGATAAAAAAGTTGAAACCTGCTCAACTTTATGCAAACTAGCGATGATGTATTTCAGCTGTTAATGACAGGTGATGGTCACGTCATGAGCGAACACAAACATTTTGGCGTGATGGTCTTTGATTTGATTGAGCGTTTGATTTGAATTGATTTCACAGCTTTAGTAGCTCTTGCTTGTGAGCGTACAGTTAGTTTACATGGATTACCATACATTTTAATTTCACTACAGTCTCTATTGAAGTTTCCTTTCAGTCCATGACTAGGCTTAGTCCAACTGGAGGAAACTGGTCCCTAGTGTATAGGGTGGAGATAATCCTGAGCCCCCCTCAGCCTTACCCTGAGCCCACTCTCTGACTTGATGTCCATGATGGTGAGCACAGTCTCGTACAGTACAGCACTGCCTGCAGTTTTACTGCTGTCTGTGTTCGTTGCCACCTGGAGACACACAAAAAGGAATTTTGAGTTGCTCTCTTTCCAGGCCTATTGCTTATTTTACTGATATTTAAGGTCTTTGTACTGCTTTGTACTCATAGTACTGCTTTAGTACTGAAAATGAGATAGTTTAGCAAAATATTGTATCAATCTCTATTGCAGTTGTTGAGTCACAAGAAGGCTGTAAAAAACACACTGGACATGACCTCACTGATTACAGCACCCCTGAAACATACACATGTGCACACAGCATGGCCTACCTGAGCTAGCAGGTCATTCATGGCATCACTAGCTGCATCATTATTGCGCCCCAGAATTCTCAACAAACGCAAGATGCGCACCTGTGTACACACACACACACACACACACAAACACACAACAGAAAACAGCAGACAGCAGCATGAGTAAGCCTCATGAATGTCCACAGAATATAACCAAATGATGGAATATCCCACAGGAGTTTATTCTCAACTCTGAACAACAACCCACCTGAAGAAAAGGGTCACTGATGCCAGCAACATTATGTTCTGGTGAGTAACCAGACATTACCAGACCTTTCATTATCTGAACAAGTTCTGGTACAGCCTAGAAGCAAAAGAAAATGAACCGACAGACAGACACAGGTGATGTGAAATGTGGTAGGTCACTCTATATCAACAGTATTGATTCATTTTTTTGTCAGTGCCCTCTGTTTCCCTGTCCATCGGTGTCTGTATCTGTGCATGCTTGTACATGGGTGTGTAAGGAAGAACACAATATTTGTTACCTTCCGGCAATGATCAAGGGTGTCTGGATTGCGTTCACAAAGCTCTGTGATGAGGACAACAGCACCATGCAAAACTCCTACAAGACATAAAAAGCGTTAAAACACCATACGCTCATAATAGCCATACATTACACCTGCAAATGTTTGCTAAAGAGCAACTAAGCACACAAACCATGATTTTTCTCAGAGAGCAAGGAGCGTGCTGAGGGAGTGAAAAGCTCTCCCAGTTCTGGAACTTTCCTTACAATGTGCACAGCACAAAGAGCAGCCTAGAAAAACAATCAGAAACATTTTTCAACACTGACCAGTTGACCGCACTATGAAACTGTTTACTGCCTGCCTGGGTGAGTGTGTATGTGTAGGTGTATGAAGATGAGTTGTTTACCTTCTTCTTGATGTAGGAGTTGGAGGCTCTGAGGAGGCGTTCAATCTCTGGGGCCAGGTCACGACACATCTCTGCTGATCCCATACACGCTAACGTACACAGGGCTAGAGACTGGACATACTGGCTGCTGTGGGACAGGTCACTGACACAGAGAGATGGAACAGGGAAGAATATCAGACACATGTTAAGAATATGTGAGTGTGTACTGTACGTATGTGACAGAGAGCAAGGGAGTCTCTCTGTGTGAGAATATTTTAGAAAAAGAGAGTGTAAAAAGTTTTGTAAAGTGTTTCAAGAACAAAATAATTTGTAAAAAAAAGGCACCCCTGTTGACTTGTTCTTTGTAGGATTCACGGTTCTGTGATAATCTACCTATGATGGAATGTTGCTTTCCCTAAACAATGGGCAATAAATTACAAGAATGAGTGATAAGGATTATCTCTTGAAATATTTGTAGTCCTCATGGACACCTCAAGGACACAGGAACAACTGCACTATTGAAAAGGGATAAAGTTACAGCCTTACTTCTTGATAGAGTTTGTGATGAGAAGGCTGGCATCCTGCTTTTCATCCAGAAGCATCATAGCACCTAAGTAACCAATGCGCTTTTCATTATACCTGGGGCTTGCTATAAGTCGCACACACTCCATCTGAAAGTGACACAAGGGGGACATGATGGAAAACGATGAAACAACACAATCTTTTCCGTATCCCCTGGTTCTATCTTAACCTGACAAGAATATTCTATCTGTACTGAGATGCCTTACCTGTCCGAAGTGAGCAGGGTACCCTAGCATATGCACATATAGCAGTTTAGCTAGGTTATGCGATCTGCTCCCATTGTCGCCCTGTCGGAATTGTGCACGAATGGCCGCACATTCTCTCTGGATGACGCCTCGCTCCTCTCCCTGCGTCCGGGCGCTGCGGATCACTCGGATCATCTCCTGCAAACGCACTGATGGAGACATGTCTGCCTGTATGCAAGAGTGTGTGGATTAAAAGGTACCGGTAAGGGAAGAATGTTAAAGGATAACGTTACATTACAGACAATACACGATAGACACCCATTTACTCTGACAGACACTTCGGAAGTAAGTCCATCACACGAGTCTCACCATCCTGAGTTCCGGTAGGCAGATCTATCCGTATCAGTAAATTTATGGTTTGAATAAAATTAACTTTTCCTTAAGGCCGAGTTAAAAATATGTCGTGGTGAAAAGTCACAGCAGTGCTCGAGTGTTTCCTGTGTTGATAGCCGTGAGGTCACAGGTGTACTTCCGTAGTGCAGGTGTTGTAAATGATACACCTGAGCAAAGCGCTGTCACTTCTCAGTGGGCGTCTGTAGATTGTCACCATTCATTGGTAACGTGGCTGCTAAGTTGCTTGAGGTTTATAGCTTATCCAGAAAACTTAAATAGTGGTTTGAGGTTATGGCGTGGCGTGATGCCAAACTAGAGTTATGACTGCACGCGATTGTTTTCAGTGAAGGCAAACTCGTAATGGCTAAATAAAATCAGGCTAGCTATAGTTACACTAGTAGCGTAATAGTCTTTTTTGAGTGAACAAATTCCAGTATGAACTTAACTTAACGTGGTTATTCTTGTCAAAAGGGGGAATAACGTTAACCTTACACTGGAAACAAACTGCTACTATGCCACGCAAGTTAGCGACATTCGTTCATCTAACTGGACCGATTTCATGTCCTAGCGATGCTTTGACCGTGACCTGAAAATGGCATCTTTTCAGAAAGATAATTAGACTGAAGGCTGACAAAGCACAAATACCTTACATACAAGTACATGCACTGTTAACAATTTTCTGTCCACCAAGAATTCCCTTACCAACCTGGACGTTAGCTGGGTTAGCTATGTTATCTAAATTTTGAATCTTACCTCGGAAAATTCCCCCCGGTTAGGGAAGTAAATATTTTCGTGGCTTATTCTTTTGATCAGTTTTTCCCAGTTATGGTTAAATGAAGATGATGGTGGGGCGTAGTTGGCTACAAATGCAATGTCTTTATTTTACAGAGCATTTAAATGGTTAGCCATCCACCGTACATCAATGTTGTGCAGCCTACAACACAGCATCGCATAGCATCACTACCGCCACTAGAGGTGGCTTAAGAAATAGCAACCTTTCGTCTGAAACCTTTCGGTTTATGAAGAACCTCAATGTGATTTTTTCAGTTATTCCAGGTTCAAGAACATAAATATTCAAATTTAACCAGCTCCCATTATTGATTCTAGAAGACAAATTGCACATTGATTGTATTGTACAGCTCAGTAGCCTAAGGCCTGCTGCACCTGTAGGCCTAATGCCAATTAGCAGGTTACTTCCTATGCATCTTTGAGACAGACTGCTTTAACTTTGAAATGTTTCCATTATCAGAGGTAAATAGCCCATGTACATTACTGCACAATCCAGGAAGCCATAGAGCTCGCAAAATTATGGGCATGTTGGCCTGATTGTTTACAGTTGGACTCACGAAGACTTGATTCAAAATGTTCAGAATTCCCCTTACTTTTTTTACACAAGCAAAATAAGTCAGAGAGCATAGTGGCCGATATATTAAGCCTATTTTTAATCAATCAATATTATTTACATAAACAATTCAACAAACAGTTCAATGCTACATCAGTGCACTGTGAAAATTAATCCTTTACATTCTATGATTTTACATTTTACAACATACTGAATACTGCTTTGAGAGAAAAAATGTGAATACAAGACAAGACACATCAAGTACATTAAAAACATTTTGCGAAGGCAAGTGTACTATATCTTTTAATGATAATGTTTCACTCAATCCATAGCCTAAGGACTGAGTTAAGAGTGTTTAAAGGCACTATGCAATTGGGATTTTCCTGTTAAAGGTTCATTCAAATTGCTCAGGGTTACAAACAGTTTTGAATGGCAGATATTTCATCCAAGTCATGAACATAAACATGTGACTTCCAATAAACAACATTCCATTTTTTTCGAGATAGAGACAGCGCAGTGGTAAAATAAGAGAAGCAAACAGACAGACACGGACATGAATAGCATGAAAAAACAACTAGGACATGAGACAAATGACAATAGAATAGCTGCTCTTTGAACCTTGAGAAATATATTGGATCCCTCCTCTTCAGCCAGAGCCAACACACATCCTGTGTTTGCTTGTACCGAACTATGCTCACTTTTTGCAGACCGATCCATTCAAATTTTCTGTTACATCACAACTGACAGCATCCCTGCTCTCTTCTTCTAAAGGGAAGGCAACCATGCAGAGCTTCTGAATCAAGTGTGTAACAGCAGCTGTGTGTGAGACAAAAACCAAGTAACACTAACAAAAATGTTTCTGTAACTCATCCAGGTATTTCAGTGAAGGTTTCATTATCAGGGATAACAAATTAAATATAAAGGAATACCTTACCAATGGCAGAACTGAAGCTCTTTGGTTTACTGTCCCAGTACACACAGAGCAAATAGACAGGGATTCCAGTCAGCATAATTGCGATGCCAATCCCACACACAACAGGCTCAGAGTAGAAAGAGAAGACTAACAGGAAGGCCCAGAAAAGCAGGTAGATCACTGGCCACACCAGGCTCACCTGGAAAGTGTAGAGAAGCAATTCAACTTCATGACAGAAATAATTTCTATAGCATGCAATTGTGACTGCTTTTATCAACACAAATGAGGCATTAGCTGCACATGAAAACAAAACTGAGTGACAAAGTAAACACATTTTGTAAAAGCATTAAAGCTCAAACTAATATTTAGTTTAGTGTTTACTAATGTAATGTAAACTAACTCTTAAGAGGTGTTTATGGTGCCAGCATTTTCATTGACCATCAAATATACCTTGATTGGGCGATGCAGGTCAGGTTGTCTGAAGCGCAGCACAATTTGCCCAGCGACTGTGACGCCATAGAACAAATAGTTTATGAAGCCAACATAATTGATAAGGGTATATATGTCACTGGTGCACAGCATCAGCAGTGTTGACAGACACTAAAAGGAAAATGGTGCAACACAAACAATTACATTTGTAAATGAATCAATTTTCCCAAATTGCAAAACAAAAGCAAAGAATTGCAATAGTGAGAAAAGGGCAGAGTATGAGGCTTACAGTCAAAAGCAACGCTGGGATTGGGGTGCAACGCTTCAAGTGGATCATAGCGAGCAAACGAGGTAGATGTCCTTCTCTCGCTCCAGCGAAAAATAAGCTGAGGGGGTCATAAAACACTTCTGATGTCATAAACCTAAACTGTCCAAACTATGCATGGCAACCTCCAAGAACAGGAATTGCGTCACAGTTCAACAAAGAATTGAACAAGTTACAGCATGTACAAGTGTAATACGCCTTAACAACTGGAACTGATTTAGGTGTGCAAACTTACATTTTTTCAGAAAGTGAAGAATAGGATATTCAACCAAACAATAGCAGTATATGTGAAGAGAGAAGTGAAGGAACTGACCGAGAGGAAGTGAAAAGAGAGCCATTGACCCCTCCAAATGTGGACAGTGCAACAGCAAAAGGCATGAGCCATGACATCACTCCCAATAACTTTTGCCCAAATGTCTGGGAGAGAGAGAGAGAGAAAGGCAACAAAACTTGGATACTCATGCTCTTAGCCAACTGAGGACTGAAGAGCCAGTCAAACAGCTGTATTTAAGGAACTACATTAAAATATTGTGCTTGTCCTAAAGAACTGCCACTCAAAACCACCATTACATAATAAGTGGTATAATCTGCTTAGTAAGAATGTGTGTGACCTCACCACAGCCACAGCATTGGAGGCCAGCAGCTCCTGAGGACTCATGGCTGTGACGTATGCAACGTTAGCAAACACGTACACAAATGTCACCACTGGTATGGAGATATAGATTGCACGTGGGAGATTCCTGAAGATGAGAGAGAGCAGCTCTCCATTTGGCACATCTTATGTTTCACAAAATTACACTTTCAGAAATCCTCATCAAGCTATGCATCTTTATCATCAAATGTAAAATGAGTTATACATTACCTGTATGGATCAATAAGCTCCTCTGTAACATAGTTAAGGAAATTCCACCCTCCATAGGCAAAAGAACCTTGCAGGAATGCCAAAGCAATTCTCCCCACATCATAGTCCTGCAGTGGTTCAAAGGAATGCACTGGATCCAGCCAGTAATATTCCCCTATAATAAATTAGTACAAGAAGCGTAGATAAGCATGTAAAATTTTATTCTTAGGAGTGCTGAAAGCAGATAAAGTCGACAACAATGAATTATACCCCTGCATAAAATCCCATTCCATGTCTTCTTGCCACAATCGCTTTAGGTTTTTACAGCTTTCTCCATTACAACCACATTAATCCACATGCCAGAGGAACCAAACTGGCATGCAGCCAACACTGCAACACACAGTTGCATAAAATACAACACCATGTTACATATACTGTACACACACATGGATAAGTTGCTGCTGAGTAAAAATATAATCCTGGCATCTTCTTTTGCATAGACAGCACGGTTTTTGCCATTCTGCCACTCATGTCATTCTCATGCCCTCTGATAGAAAAGGCTTGTGAATGGGAATGTAATTGTCACCCTCCTCCACCTCAACACCAAGCCCATCCCCACCTCCAAGCGAGCCCTACACATTGAAACCAGTGTTCTCTTCTCCTGCTCTGCTCTTTTGTTCTCATATTAACTAATATGGGTCAGTAAACCAAGACAAGTGCCCAGTCTACTCCAGTAGCTGAATTCCTGACACAGCCACTCCTCTGGCGGTGAGATTACTGCTCATACTTCACAAATGAGGAAGTACCATCAAGAATAAAGAAACACCCTAGCATTGTGTGTTTTGTCTGTCCTAAATGCAAATGAAGATGCTCAACTGGATTAACTTCAACACTAACGCACAAACACACATTAAACAAGAGATGTCTTCAGAGGTGTTAATGTCTGACTGTGCATTGATCGTAAAATGGAATACATGTGAAACATTGTACAATTCTAGAAAGGAGTGTTATTGATTTATGCTGCAGGATTGGTATTGTCTAGTATTGTGTGAATCATACCCTTGCAGATCTGGACAAATCCCATGCAGATGATGAGGCCCAAGGCCAGCAGCTTCCCAGCCGTGAACACATCCTGAATATGGGTGGCCCAGTTCACACTGAAGCAATTCACCCAGGTTAGAAACACTGGGAAACAGAGTGAAAAGTTTAACTTCAAAGCAGTCACTTCTCTGCTTCCCTGCAGTCATATCATGTTTTATTAGCGTTTGTTTTTGTTTAATATAGTACAATTTTGAATATTTTATATCTTTCACAACAAAGTAAGAGTTTAATTGGTTTTATATATTATTGCATTTCAACTCAGTCTTCACCATTTCAACTGTAACAAATTCAAAGCACAAACATCATTCACAATATTTTATGGCACTGTGGGTGGTGCCTCACTAGTGGTCTACAACATCCCAGGGTCTAAGGCTATTATTTTGAATAACTGATATAATATGGAATTTCTTTATTAAGCTAAAGGGAATAGTAGAGACAAAGCACTGTTGTTTTTCTAATTGACTGTCTCACGAGAGACTGAGATTACAGTTGGTGTCCCTGCAGTTAAACCAGCAACATTCTGGTTCTGACACTACATTGACATAATACATTTGAATCACTCTTGTGACACCGTCATAACACCACATCTAGGAAATGCAATTAGATGCAAACAATACTTCAGAATACTATGCAGCTGCACGTCTGGTCTTTAACCAGCCAAATAGGGCACGTCACACCTCTGTTCTTTGAACTTCACTGGTTACCCTTGGCTGCTCGCATTAAATTCAAGGCACTTATGGTGGCCTACAGGGTGAATGATGGCTCTGCTCCCATCTACCTGAACACTCTCCTGAAGCCCTATGTCACCCGACGACCGCTTCGCTCCTCTAAGGAACGTTTTCTAGCACGGCCAACACCTTGTACAGGTCAATCCAGACTCTTCTCATATCTGGTTCCGCGCTGGTGGAACGACCTCCCAAGTGCTCCCAGATCAACTGATACCCTCTCCACCTTCAAGAAACTCGTGAAGACCCAGCACTTCCAAGAATATCTCCTGGTGTAAATTTTGAGAACGCACGTAATAATTTAATTTCTCTACACGGTGTTACACTATTGCACTTCCAACTTAAAATAGTGCAGATTCTATGTTAGCAATATGCACTCCTTGTTAGTTCTTTCATTGTGTTGTAGCTTGAATGTTATCCTCTTTTGTAAGTCGCTTTGGATAAAAGCGTCTGCTAAATGCCTAAATGTAAATGTAAACTTCAATGAAAAACTTGTGCTTTAGAGTTTAAGAAATCACTTGACTTGCTTGTTTCGCTTGACTGTGCTTTCGTTGTATTCATTGCGGCATTTGTGTCTTTAACTTAAGAGCTGCATAACGGTTGTGTGTAGTCTACAATATTTGAGGTCATTTAATTTGATACTGCCATCTTAACGGCTTCAAGCTGTGGCCATTTCTTTGGGTTCATAACTTCAATTCATTTTTAAGTCCATAAAAGGCTTTAAGAAATTAAATCAAATACAGCAAATGGCAGAAATCACCACGCATGGCATTTAAAATAACTAGGGAGTTTGACATGCAGCCATAATTTTGTGTAATGTAAAAATGCCAAAGGTTATATAATGGTAAATGCTAAAACTTTGAATTAATAAACATTACATGACAGCAGCCTCTAATATACAAAAGCCCTTGGCTCAGCCTTTTGAAAAATAAAACGTTCAGTATGATTGTTATGCAGGTGAAACACTCAATTCGATCAACCTATTTAAGGATCTAAACCTAAGATGTAAAGGAAGATTTTACAACTATATTTAGCCCGTCTAGCTCTCATGAAATGCAGTTGAATGCAGCTGAATACCATTTTTAGCAGCTTGGAATGATAACTCCACAAAACATGTTTGCCTTTACGAGGACCTGGAAACATGAATCCATGCTTTTATGACCTCAAGATTCAATTCAGTACAATTTAACGACATTTATACAGCGACATTTACAATAGAATTGTCTCGTGGTGCCTTGCAGACACCAACAAGGAGCACCCAAGAGCAACAGGGGTGAGGAAAAGATTGATGCAACAACCCGCTGAATATGGGGATGACACATTTCAGCCTTTTAGCAGCAGGCCTACATTTTACACAGAGAAGGACTAAACAGATTTGAGATCACCTAATTTGATTCTAATCTTGCTTTCATGAATATGCTGTGAGGCCTGCTAGAGAGATGCAAGTGGCCAGAACAAAATTCTCACCATACATGATCCAATTCTCTGATACACTGTCTCTAGTTCTGTTTTTTTTGGCACATTGGCATTATTCCTTTTAGTCATGGCATCAAATGTGCTGTAGACATGAAGTGACTGAACTCGACACCTGCTCATGCAGTTTCCCTAGCCACATTTGTACTGTTGTGTGGGCATACTCACAGACGCAGATGGCAGCCAGCAGTCGCAGGCTGCTCTCTGGGGGGAAGCAAGAGGGGAACAGAGGCTGCAGCATGTAGTTAGAGAATGTGAGGGCTATGACTGCCTGGTTGGTGGGATACATCATCAGAACAGCAGTCCATAGTCGCAGAAACCTAAGAGTACATTTGTGTGTGCGCACATGCATTCACATACGCAGCACACACACACACACACACCAGCACACATCAGCCAATCCCTTCTCTGTAGCCATAGCACACCATTATATCCAGCATCACGACAGAATTTATGCAAGTAGAGCAATACCTACCCTATAACTTCACCAAATATATCCTTAACATAGAAATAGTCACCACCTGACTTGGGAATGGTCACACCGAGCTCAGCATAGCACAGGGCTCCAATGGCTGTGATAATACCAGTCACTGTCCACACAATGAGGGACAGGCCTACTGAACTGGAATTCTCCAAAACTCCCTTTGGGCTAACAAAGATCCCAGACCCAATGATATTGCCTGCAAATGAGGGAACAAAGGGAAAGTTACATGTTTAGTGAATCGTTTTCTGATGTGGGGCTCACAGCACATCTATTTTGCCTATGATGTGACAATCCATTACCGTACCGTTCCACTTCCATTTTCTGTTATGGCAGGGAATCAAATTATTTGGGTCAGCTGGCCACAATGGAACCATGCATGCCTGCACTTAAAAGGTCAGGAGAGAGCAAGGGTACTTTTTTCCTTGGGTTTCCCTTAACTCTCTATGGCATGGTGTTGCCCTCAGGCAACAAACCACTGTTTTGGCTATTGTAGGTGACAAATTTAAATTTTTAATTTTATTTAGATTTCATGTTAAAAAATAATGACACAAGACATATTGTTGGGGGTATGACCTTTAACCTGGGGGTGGAGCAAACATATTAGGAAGTAAAGCTGCATAATACATAGTGCCAAAAATCAATGAGATAAATATCATTTTTCAACATGTTTAAACTAGAATAACTTAATAAACAAAAACATGTACATGACCCCAGATATGTAAAGAAGCATATTAAGTTGTAAAAATCTGCATTTTGTTTTTGTTTGTTTACTAAAGCTGCTGTTCTTTATTTGTTGCCTCAGGGCAACAGTATGCAGTTAAACCAATTTTTTGGACCAGTTTTCATCAATACAGTGGTTGTCAATTCTGATCCTGGGGACCCTATATACTGAATATTTTAGACCCCTCTCCTCAAACACAGCTATTTATTATTTGTTAATATTATTATACAGGTTATTATGTTATAATAAAAATGCAACATAAACCTATGAATCTAGAGTGCTGAAGCAGAAAACCTGGGCCCCACAAGCCTGATACTTCATAATTGTGAGAACAATTAGGGTTAGGGTTAAGTCCTTCATACTTCACCCTTACTCACACACACATACAGACATGCACACAGGTACAGGCACAGACACATACATTCCAGCACATAACCATGCTCACTGGTAGTGCATACAATTTTGAACAAATATATGCATTCAGGCGCACACAAACACACAGACACATACATTTTAGAACATAACCATGCACACTGGCAGTGCATACAATTCTGAACCAATAAATGCATTCAGATACACTCATACACACACGCACGCACACACACATTCACATTTTTTTTTACTGATGTGTAAGGGACCCCCAAGGGACCCCCAAGCTCTCAAAAAAGTGTGGCAATTTTTTTATATAATTCATGCCATAGAGGGTTAATATTGCATTTCCCATTTCACAACAGGAATTGCAAGATATTTTTCGTTTCTACTGATATTTATTTTGGTTGTGTCTCAAAGACAGGTTGTTTGAATGCTTAATAAAACTCAATGAAGAGATGAAGAGTTTGTGGCAACTATTGCATCAGATTGGTATAAGACTTATGGTTTGATTGTTTGCCTTAGGCTGCGCAAGTAAGTTTGAAGAAAGTAAGGAAATGACAATGGGTTATGTGAGACACTGGTGTTAGTCCTTGTCATGAAGTAGGCCTAACCACAGAATTCCACAATCAACTAACGTTAAAATCCTCCAGTTGAGAGAACTTACACACTTTTCATCCATATTTAAAGTGAACCTACAATAGTAATGGCCATTAAGGGCTCGTTTTTCCGATGTCTATTTGACCTATGAGTTAGGTCTACTGACTGATAATTCGCCCATAACAAAAACACATTCAAAGTGCACACACTACAGAGTTGACAGAAGACTCACCGACAACAATTCCACATGCGCTGACGAGGCCGATTCGCTTCTTTAGGCCAACAGCCTGCCCAACGTCTCTCTCATCCGTCGGAGTGCTACTAGTCATCTCTGTTACAAAAAAAAGCTCAAGACGTGCTACAGGCAGTGAAGGTTTAGCAATATGCAACCACTCTGTACTCCAACGCAAATTAAACGAAAGTCGCGCACTTCTCAGTGAAAGCATTACTCAGGATACTTTTGTGCTGAAACTGTGCCGAGTAGAGACATCTACTGAATCCACGAAAGATCAAAGTTGAGTAACCTAAAAGACGGAAACAAAAAATCCCGACCTGATGTCCTTGGCATTCTTTCAACACCTACAGGATACACCATCCAGAGTGAGTACGAGGTACACACAAGTAATGAGGACAGCGAAGACGGCTTTACGCTGTCTCTTTCTGAACACTGCTGAGGGCGCAGTCAGCACAGGTGCAATGAGTTTCCCGATGGCTCACCTGATTTTTCATCAGACCCCGCCCGTCACCGTCGAGCGCGCAGCTTGCTTTACTAGGTTTAGGTTCGACAAACTAAAAGTGCAAAGTAAATGTTGAATTGACAGTCGTGCTGTATTAATTTTGCATAATTTGACTAGATTTACCTAATAACATGAAGACATTCTAGATGATTGGTAACATAATTAAATAAAAAAATGTATTTGTTTCTGATAGTTCTATCTGGTTGTGACTGCTCACAGAACGCTGTAAGCCTAAGCTTAAGAAAAAAAGCTGCATTTAATTTAACTATGTACGATTTACTACAAACTGCTGATTATATATATAAAACCTTTGAAGGAGTCGCTTTTCATTTGTGTCTTCTTATCAGCCTGAAAAACCTGGTTCAGTTAGTACGTTGTGGGGCCGGTAGACCACAGGTCGCATGGATGATAAGAAAGCTAGTGGTGTGGAGCTTTGCGCCACTACGTCTGTAATCTTCACACATGTGGTCATGACACAAGTCCAGGATCTAAAGGTGTATAAACAGCACCACCGCAAGAAATTTTGGGCCCTATGACAGGAAAATTATTTTGGGCCTCCCAAACACTGATTATAATATTAAAATGTTCTCTAGGGCCCCCTATCAGTGCCAGGCCCTTGGAATCATCCTAACCCCCCCCCCCCCCGACGGCGCTCCTGTGTATAAATATGAGGAAAACCCAATTTGTCTGCACTGCAATTTAATAAATGCACTGGACATAGCAGATGTATCATAGCATGCCAAATGTAATTGAATAAATGCACTGGACATAACAGGTGTATATCATAGCATGCCAAATGTGAGACTGACGAACTTCAAAAATGAAATCATCCTCATCCAACAATAGCATGTAGAAACTATATACAAATGTGTTTTTATTTTTCATTAATTTCTCAGAACAGGAACATCAACGATTTCCCCACAAATAAAGGCTACATTTAATCTAATTTGAGTTTGTTGTTGATAAAACTTGAAGATATTAACGGGGATGGAGAGAAGCTTTGAAGCATATTTTCTTTTATTTTTTCCTTGGATATTATCCTGGGTCTACATAGCATAGCATCACCATGCAGTAGTCATATTACAGCACATCTAATTACTTTAGGCATAGCAATGTTTCCTGGTTTTGGTCCAACTCAGTACATCTGCTTAGAGGTGAAGTTGTGGTTTGGTCTGAAAAAGTTCCTTGACTGTGTTGTCATCACTTGCCCCCTGCTGCATTATAATGAAAGGAACCATGATTTCATGATGTTTGCACAGAGATTGACACCCAAAAATAAATAAGTACACACTTCATGTCCAATTTCAACTTGGGCTAGTTTATTACATGTTGTTAGGGTCTCAGTTGAAATTGTGGTTTTGTGACAAACACAAAATACAAAAGGAAAAAAGGGAAACCAAAAGAGTCTGTCGTTTTCTTTTTCTCCTCCTCTTCTCCTTCATTAACTGACCTCATCAAACACAGGAAGCTCAATCTGTTTGAGTTGCTGTGTGTCTACAGTGTGGCACTGACATACTTGCATGGCATCTCAGTGTGGAATGCATGCCTGGTAAGGCTGTAGGTTCAGCTGGCTTGTGTTTCTGAGATCTCCCTCAAATCTGTAGCACCAAGGACGTGGCTGCCTCATACGGAACACAACACAAACAAAAAAAACGCCTTAGAAAATATGGCTCTTGTCATACTTACTGACATTTGAAATACATATAACTGTGTGCTGACAACAGCTAACTTACAAGACTTGGAGGACTTACTTAAAAACAAACAAACCAAAACAGCAGAAAGAAAGAAGAAAAAGCCTCACTACTCTCCATCATCTACTTTTTCTTCTCTGGTGCCTACTTCAAACAAGCCCAGTTTTCATAATGACCTTCATTGGACTAAACAAAAACACAAACAACCAAACCTTGGATTTACAGGAATTCTCAGTGGTAGCTGATTACTCATAATGCCCACCAATGCTCTGAAGGTAGGTCCTGAACAGCAGTAGGGGAGACTCATTTTCACGCAGAACTAGTATACAACATGACCGTGTGTGTGTGTGTGTGTGTGTGTGTGTGTGTGTGTGTGTGTGTGCGCGCATCTGTGTGTGTGTGTGTGTGTCCTTCGTCTTCACAGGCCTATGGTATAGGAGCGTCCAGCTGGGTTGTGGATGGCAGAACATGTCGGCTCAGTGACTGCCCACTCATACCATACCTTCTTCCCATTATTGCACCGCCAGAACCGCACACACACATGGTCACCACCCGCCACAACAATTGGCTGCTACATGACAATGGGACAGAGACAGGAAGAGTTAAGTGCATTATGATTCAATGAGAACCAGAGGTATTACGTAATATTTACAATGGTTAAGACAAATTCATATCAGAAAGAAATACCACATGTATATGTTTGTGACAGACAACAGCAGTGTATCGCTTGTGTCTGAAGATACAAAAACTTACTTTGAGTGGAAACAGAATGGGGAACCAGGAGAACATTCCTGGGGAATGGGTCTCTGGTCTTATACCTGCAATGGGTGAATGGAAAAGTCATTACACAGAGAGCAATTCATATTTTATTTATAGCTACTTTCAGTCTATCAGAAAGAAATGGAAGGCACATTTCTGTGACCTCAGTTATCAGAAATATATAACTGCCCATCCTGCCTATGCCTACATTCCAGCAAAATTGCCAATTGATAACTTCAAGCCCTAGAGAAATAGAACATTTGGAAAAATTCCAAATACAAGACAGACATCATTAACTGGTGTCAACAGCAAGACTTACTTAGCATTACGTCTTTATATAACGTGGTCTCAAAGAAGCCGGCGAATCCATGAAGAACTGAGTTGCACGCCACTGCAAAGCGTAGGCACTGGTACCTATTATTGTTCATGTCTGTAGAGGCAAAAAGAGATGACATCAACCCAAGCATAAAAATCACATGAACTATATGGCATTTGGAACACCTATATTAGATGTGTGCTCATACATACTCATGACTGAAGTCGACAACATAGCAGATACCATTTTACAGTATGTAGTTAGTGTAAGTGTAAACTACATCAAGCAAGCTATAAAGCCTCTATAAATCTGCAAGGTCATTTCTCTCCGTAATTGATGTCTATTTCTTTAAAATGTAACTGTATTTATCTCTGTCAAGGAGGTTATGTTTTTGGTTTGTTTACTTATGTGCAAATAGAACAAAAATTATGCAAAATTATTGGCTCTGTTTTGAATCTTGAACCTCAGCAGGAAGATGTATCTGGGACAAAGGAGAGAGGCTATGGCTTTATTAGTTTAGTTTTACCTTACAAACATTGCAAAACTGCATTTGACTACAGCAGAGGTCAGCACACCCCTAGGAGGCATCGAACCCCAGGAAGCTTACTTTATTATACCTGTGTAATGAGATGTAATAAAATAATCTTGAATCTTTCACTTCATTCCTGAGATCATACCTGTAGAGGGGTGTGTGAAGGTAAAGCACGGCTGGGGGTCGGCCAGCTGGTGGAAATTGTGCAGTCTGACGACATACGGTGTCTCAAAGTGACACTCTGGGTCCTTGTCCCGTTCCCGTGAGCCCCTCACTTCATTATACAGCTTTGATGAGGACAAAGGAGCCAGGAAGGAGGTGTACGAGCTGGGGATGCTCACCCCGTCATCTAAGAAAGAAATGAGGTGTGGATAAAGGGGAACAACATTTAAAACACACAAGACCAAGTAATAATAATATTAAGTGAATGGCAATGTCCTCTCTAACTCTAACCCTGGCCATGCAAAGACTTGAATCAGTCAGTCAGTTCATGCAAGGCTTTGAGGGTTCAGGGCTGAAGCACTTCCTAACCTGGCACGGTTTTGCTGTACCACTGTACAAAAATGTCTCGTGCGCATTCACACAGAGAAAGGAGACATATTGACTGCATAGAAAAGTCTTTTATGCATTCTAACAGATTCCTGTGCCATTCCCATTACCTTTGAGAAAGTGCTGTGCTCCATCAAGGCACTCGGGGGAGAGCTCGTTGTCCCCAAAGGATCCCAGCAGCTCGCTGACAATGATGTCTGCTTTCTCCGGAGCCTTCCACTCCCGCATGTCACATGACACGACTGTTACCTGGTCTCCCCACTCCTCAAAGCGCCAGTTTTCTAACCTGCAAATATTACATCTTTCAAGCCAGGACTGATAACTGAAGCCAAACTAAATCTGTAGCCATCAAATATAAACATGGAATAGACGACAAAATTTCCATGTATGGTTAAGTAGGGGGAAAAGCTTTTTTTATTTTGTTTATTTTTTAAACTCACGTGACTACAGCATTAGGATTTTTCTCCACAGCGTACACACGCAGCTTCCTGTCTGCCTGCTTAGCCGCACGTAAAGAGGCGTTGACCAGAGGCCCACGGCCTGCCCCGAGCACCATCAGCACCCTAAAGGCGGACACAGGCATAAGGAGGATTCTCTCATTATAGACAGTCAATCATTCAGTGGCGAAAAGAAGAATATGTGTGATTAAGTAACTGAAAGCTTACGGAGGAGGACTCTACTTACTGGACATTAGTATCCTTCTGATCCTCTGGTACTCGGTCTAACAGGCACTTATAGACTGCCTACACAAGGAAACACAAGGGAATACTCAGTGAGTGAGGGACATTGGTGAGCACTGACATTACAATGACATTAAATACAAGCAGGGGAGGGATAACCTGTTGACTGAGTGGAGCAGCTTTTAACTAACCTGTTGGTATTGTGAGTATTTAATGGGATCTTTCTCAAACACCTCATATGTCTGTGCCTCCAAGTTGTCCATCAGAGGCTGCAAGAACACATTAAATAGATAGTAAACAAAATTCATAGAAACACTACTTTTTCCTCTGTGACACACACACACACACACACACACACACACACACACCACACACACACACACACACACACACCTGTAGTGGAGACTGCAAGTAATCTTCATAGCCCTTGGCATAGAGGTCATAGGCGTTAGGAGACGGGCGGTTCTGGTTGAGGTACTCCAGGTATTGCAAATACGAGCGGAAGTCTTTCTCACTGTGTCGACTTGTCCCTGTGAAGATGAACTGAGCCTCAAGCTGAAGAAGAAAATAAACAAATTAATCGTACAGATTCCTGAATTATTCTATAATACTGAAACGTCTAAAGTGAGCTTTGCTACTGTGCCTCTTGATGTACCTTGAACAGGCGGCAGATGACTCGCTGGTGAGCCTTTGAGAGGACAGGGAACCCTTTTTTATTGGTCAGGAAGATGCTGGTTGGTAGAATGGCTGCTTTGATTGGTTCACCAAGCCACTTGTCGATAACCGTATCAGAGGGCACATCAGCGCCAATTTCAATTGCTTCAAAAAGAACACAGGAGATGTGATAGAGATGATCATTCAGGTAATGGCTGTTTTCTCCAGTACACTCTCTGCCTCTCCCCCAAAGATGTTTCAAATATTTGTGTATAAACCTGAACCCCCACCATTTCCCTTTAGCTCCCACAACAATAGTAGTAAGGAGGAAATTTATACAAGCAAAAATGTGTTTCTTCCTAACAATTACTGGCCAGCTGAGCACACTTTCTCATACATTTTAATGATTGCCATGTCATCAAATGTTAAACTTACCTAAGCAGACCCGCTTGTTGTAGTCACACAGTGTTCTGAATGAATGCCACCTAAAAAGACACATAAATGAAGACAATTATGTCATAACCCTCTGCACATAACCTGCTTTTATATTCTTGAAAGCACACACTAGTACAGACTAGTGCTAAAGGACTTCCAAATTCAGTTTCCATATTTAATTGTTCCCCCGACTTCTTACTGCTTTGATTTTCATTCTCTGTGAGCAATTCAGAAAGTCTTGTAGTGTTGTTGCAAGTAATGTGACAGAAAGGATAGAGTAAAGCTGCATTCAGACATGAATCACCTAGTGCCAAGAGACCATGAAAAGCTAATAAAATCATAACATCAATAAAATAACTGCAGACAAGGCAAAACTTTGCTAAACAACGTTAAACTCTAATTTGCACATCCATATGCATTGTGTCTGCACCCATATGACATCTCTCTTACCAGCCCCAGGTTTTCTCATCGTTACTGCCATCATCCATGTTTTTGGAGGGCTCATTCTCGATGAGGTCATCTCGGACATCCTCCGCATCCATCAGGGGCACTCGAATCCAAAACTGGGAGGGACAAGATCACCAAGAGTACACTCAATCATATATAAATCAATACAACCTGCCTTTCCAAAATTGGCTACTACAGTACACTCTCTCCCTACTCACTTCCACTTTGTTTGCAAGTTCACGTCGGGGTCTGCCACATTAAGGGTCATTCCGGAACAAATTTGCAGAGAGTGAAGTGCTTAGGGCTAGGGGCTGAAACACCTTCATAATTTTGCTTTTATAATTTTGATGAAAATAACTGTTTTTCCCTCCGAGGGCATAAAAAAGCTAGCACTGTGATCTTACCCTACCCATTCAATAAGAGTGACTCACATCGGTAACTTCAAAGTTCACTCCACAAAGGAGTGGGAGTAATTAGGGACTAATTTTGGAAAGGGACAATGAATTTACATCACATCTCGTCATGACCGATTTACCCATGCCCTTGTCTGCCTCTGTTATTCTGTTGAGCAGAGGGAGGGTAGCTCAGATGCCTGTGGCATTACCATGGAGGAGTGGTGTCCTGTGTGGAGGTGGTTGAGCAGCGTCCGTGCCAAGTTAGCACACTGAGGGCTTCTCAGGGGGATCATGAAGGCTGGCAGGCCAAGATAGGCACAGAAATTCAGCTCCTGAACCATAGCCTAGAGGAAATTATGAAACACCAACAGCCATGACTATTTTGCACAAGCTGCAAGAAAATGCACACTTATCCAGCTATGATCTGTTCCTTTATTGTGGAAAAAAATTAAATCGATATCCAAGTAGTTGTGAAATATAAAGCAAAACAGTCAGTTTGGAGGGCTTGAAAGTCTGATGTGCTTTTCAAAATGCAACCTTAACTTACGGCCTCAGAGTTCCTGCGCACAGTTGTCAGTTCTGAGTCTACCTCTATCCATGGTGATAACTTCCCAACTATTAGTGTGTTCCAGTCTGAGTGAGACACAAATAGCATGGATTACAGGAGATATTAGCCAATACATCATAATTTCAAACCTGCTTCCTAAACATGACAAATGGATTTCCCAAGGTTTCTATGAGGCAGTCAAGAGAGGGTAGCCTACTGCATTTCAGGCAGTAGGCCTAATCTTTTAAGTATATCACTAGGATAAGGACCCTTTATTTGAACAATTAATTAATATATCTAACTGCAACAATAACAGGACTACCAACATTTATTGTAACAAGGCCTTTATAACTCCAAATATAAACTTGAAAAGTTCACTGAACACTGGCCCTGAAGCCTATATGTTTTTGCTTCCAGAGAGATTCTCCCAGACAATTCAAGACAACCAAAGAACAGTCCTGCTAAACAGCCAACCTCTTGCACACAACAGCAGGTCAGAGCGAGTTTGAGCCCCTGGTCGGGACTTTGCAGGCTCCAGTTCATATTCCCTTTTGAACCTTGGATGAAACAGGGGCATGCAGAGGAAGTCAAATCTGGAAGAAAGTAATGATATCAGCTTAATTATGATGGAATGCATGTAAAACAAAGTGAAAGTGATGTGCTTTATGGTGGTGGCTTCCGTGCCATTACAATAAATCAATTAAAGTTTTTTTTCCCCCTATAATTAACCAAGAAGGTTCCACTGAGATAGAGTATGTCTTCTGCCAGGGAGTCCTGGTCAAGATGGTCGGAATAAACATTTCAAACATGAAGAACAGAAAGCAAACAGATGATTACAACCTACACATTACTCAATGAAATATCAATCCATTAACGTTGTTTCTACAAGAAGCTTTCTATATTCTTTGGCTTCGACAACTCAAATTCTCACTACCTCCAACGTTACCACTACTATTCTACACACACACAGAGCTGTTGCTACCAACTCATCAACTCATAACGTCATCCTTTTAATCTACAGTAAATAAAAATGCAAAATAACTCCAATTGAAGCCATTTAATTGCGCATCTTCTTTAAACCATTAACGTTATTCGGAAATATGTCAAATGACAGGTCATAGCCGTTAGCTTGAATGAGCTGAATGAGCTAACGTTAACAACACCGTAACTTAACGGCATAACGTTAAGTTAAGGTTCTTTATTTTCTCCGGCCACTCGTTCACACTTTGTTATGGACACCCTGTTATTTATACTCTTAGAATGTGGTTATGCCTGACAAACTGAAAACTAGTTAGCCAGTTAGCTAGCTAACTTAACATTGATACCGGTAAATTCATTCAACACGTGCTAGTAACCGGCATAGTTAGCAAGCAAGCTAGCTGTTCGTAACATTAATGTTAGCGGGGTTGCTACCTTGCTACATGGGTTGTTAGCTAGTCCTGGTACACCAGCTTCAGACATCACGTGTAGACATCATTCCAGCGGCAATTTGAATTGATTTACCCTCTCTATTCTAGCTATTTCGCTATTAGCAGTCAGTTATCAATAATGCACGTAATTGCTTACCCAAGTTTTGCCACAGCAGCAACCGTATCCGTTACCTCGGGTATACAATCCAAATCTCTCCCGCAGGAGACTTTGCTCATTGCACTGCCAGACGCCATGGTTTATGAGAATGAGCGGGTGAGAGTGGTAAAGGAGTCTGGGACTATAGCAAACGTGAGGCCATTTTGGTTCTAGCCAAGGTGAAGGTGACTGAGCCTTCTTCCCACCCGTTGAGCCAAGATGACTGAAACAAGGCAGCAGTTTCTGTGACAAGCTCTTGCGAGATGAAACAAGAGTTTGAAGGTAAATTGTGACGTTGCAGTGAGATGCTCAAAATAGGCCTACAATTTAAAAAATATATTCCATGGAGATTATCAACGCTTTAGTTATTTAGGCTATCCATACACATTAATTATGGTAACTAAATGCGCGACAGTAACAAATTTATTAAGAAAACATTTCACCTACGCAATATATTTTTTATTATTGATAATTGCAATAACAATTTGTAAAGGCTGTCAACGTTTTTTTCTGAAATTGCATGCTATTACTACTTCCAGTATTTTATTCTGTCTTTTTTTAAGTATAGCCTACATCAGCTTTTGCGATGTTTGAAGAGTCGTTTCATTTTTTGGCGTTATTACACACAAGCACAGGATATTAAATATCACAAAGTTAAGCTAAATATCCCATGTCATTTAAAATACCCTCTGAATCATGCCTTTGTGTGTGTGTGTGTGTGTATGCGTACGTGCGTGTGTGTGTGTGCGGTCACGGGCGCATGTGCATGCTCGCTCCTGTGTCTTCACTCTGGTTCGGTCAGTTGATTTTTTTTGAGGGGAGGGGAATGAAACGTTTAAATAGATCTCTGTCTTTAGAGTTCAGAGTTTTCTGTTGGTAAAAGGTTGTTGGCTTACATTTGGTGAAGAATGGCCCTGCAGGATGTGTGTAGATGTTATAGCTCTCCTCACCCATCATACAGCTCCTTAACTTCTGTCATACCTGAAGATTTTCACAATTCTTCTTGGATAGAACCAACGGCACAACATGGTGGTGTTCCTCTAAGTTTCTCCATTCCTCATTCACAAAATAACCTTATTTTTGCAAACCACAGGAATGCTTTCTTCTCTTTGGGGTCTCAGCCATCAACAGCATCAGTGACATATCCATTCCCTCTGTCACATGGTACCACCACCTTGGCCTTTGCATTCCAAGGCGGTGTGATCGCAGCAGCTGACTCTCGAGCCAGCTGTGCTGGGCTGGTTGCTTGTCCTGCTGTCGAGAAGATCTCTCCCATCCACTCTCACTTGGTGGTCACCTCCTCGGGCAGTGGGGCTGACTGCATGCTGTGGGAGCGTATCCTTACCCGAGAGATACGCCTGTACCAGCTCCGCCACGGCCGCAGACTTTCTGTTTTCGGTGCCGCCAAGCTCCTCTCATTGATGCTGCATCCATTCAAAGGAACCAATGTGTGTGTGGCCTTGACATTATGTGGTTGGGATGGCGAGAAGCAGGGGAAGGAAAAGGAGGCACAGCAAACTGTGGAATACGAAGGCTCCATGGATGTTAAAAGCAACAAGGGCCTCAGTGAAAAGCCCATTAGCTTTTGTTTCTCGGCTGCATTACCAGAGGATGCCCTCAGCTGCCCTGAGTCCGAGATTCAAAGGAAATGGAAAGACCCAGAAGGCAGAGTGGAACCTTTCATGTCGTCGCAGCATGATCAAAGGAAGAAAACACAGGCAGCCACGGATCAGAGCCTCATCAGCTCCCAAAACACCACCATCACACAGCAATCTGGTCCCCGGCTCTGCTTTGTGTGCAGTGATGGCCTTTTCCTGAAGGGGGAGCTATTCTCTGTGGGCTCGGGCTCCCCGTATGCCTATTCGGTGCTGGATGGTGCTGTGAGGTGGGAGATGTGCACGGAGGAGGCCGTGTCAGTGGCCAGGGAGGCTGTGTATAGGGCTACTCACAGGGATGCATACTCAGGGAACAATGTGGACATCTTTCACATCACTGCGCGTGGTTGGAGGCGCAGGGAACGAGAGGACCTTAGAGAGGAATACTACAGAGAGAGGCAGCGAGGACGAGAATGCGGGAAAGTGAGGGAGATACAAAGAAAAACAGTAGAATGAGAAAATATATATGATTGATTGGGATAGAGGACGTGGATGATCAACTCTGAAAGAAAATGATAAGCCATATGATTTGGGACTAAGAGTTTATGGATAGTGCAAGAATAAACTGAATTTTAGCAGCTACTTTACCCTGTACAATAAGTAGTCCTAATTGTTCAAAATTCTAAATAGGAGGTTGTCCAACTAGCCAAATAAAAGTTTGTTTGTTCCTATCAGGTGAAAAAGGCAGGACTGAATGTGATTTTTTTCCAAAAATGAATGCTGTAACTTTGTATGATTACTTTGCATTGCAATTTTGTGACATGGGGTCCTCAGAGCAATGAAATTAACAGCTGCATTCTGGCGAATTGTTGTCCCTCTTGTTATTCATTGCTCAGCCCTGCCACAAGAGGGCAACATACAAAAGGATGATCGTGAATGAGTGTTTACAAGTTAACATGACAAGTTAGCTTGCTAAATATAGGAAAGATGGCGCTCAGCAGTATCCTAAATAGTGAGTTAGCGGATTTTTCAAGTAGCCGGCCTTTTGCCCTTGGCTGTGGATTGGATCAAGGCGATCTGGGGTTCGGTGCTGATTCTGTGCATAGTCTCAGTTTCACTGTGAATCCTGCCCTTGGCGCTGGCGATGAGGATGTGCCCGAACGAAAAATTGAGTTTCTTCATGGAACCACCACACTTGCATTCAAAGTAAGTTAGAATATAGGACAGATGAAAATAACAACAGTCTCAGGTGTCTATAGATATAAGTTAATTAAACAGTTGAAACGTTCATATTTGTTACGTCAGCTGCAATAAGAACTTACGGGCCTAATGCCCGATACAGTTGTCCGTACGTTAAATGACAGTCTGTTGAATAGATCTTTAACGTGAAATATTGTGTTGTTACGTTAGGTTAACCGGGCATGATTTGTGGCACCTATTCCTTTGGTGCGTAATTAGCCAACTCAGAATAGCACTATGAAGTTATAAGTTGTTTTCTAACGTGAGTGAACTTTATTGGCAAAATCCCAACCTAACGTTATGCCTGCTCATCCATCCATCTGTTAGGGAACTGATTCAGAGCTGTCAAATGTCTTGTCATCAGTCACCAGAATCGGCTATGTATCTTATGATCTTTGGTCCATCTTTGGTCCAATGCTTGCATACTCTCCGTGATGAGATGAAACCGAGATCTTGAACTCTTTAGTTTGATACTACTGTAATATCTACTGTTTGCACTTGACGACTGACAAATTTACCAAAGAAATAAGGCTAAATGGTTTTAGATGACCAAAAAAAAAAAGGGGGGGGGGGGCATTTTTCCATATCTGTAATCTGCACCACAGTGCACTGGATTAGTGTAGTTGATTTTTTTCTATTAATTTTAAATTAAGCATCGTGTTCTAGCCGTAGTAAGCCAATCGTTTTTTGTTGTTATAAAGTATTTTTGTATTGCTGAAAGAGTAATTCTTTGTGTTTGCAGACTCTTGTTGTAGAGCAATAGTGGCATGTGTGCAATGTATCTGATACTTTCTGGTCCCCCTTTGTCCACTGTTAGTTGTACTAAAACATGTCTATTTTTACATCTTGCTGGTGTTAAGGAGCATAGTGAGGGTGTATATCAAATTAATAGTTTGAGGTGGGATACTTTTGTGAAGTAATGAATGACACAGACCAAAGATGGAACTGCATGTGAAATTGTGAAAGTATGACGTGATGCCATGAATGACAGCAGTCTCTCACTCATGTGTATCAGCAGCCCTGACTAATAGATTGTGTGAGTGTGTCTCATGTCATTTGAATTAAAATGTTGATTCAGTCATTTTAATTTAAATGCTTATTCTTTCAAGTTTGATTTTTTATGTAGTTTTAGTTGCCCAAAATGTTGCCATAGCCCTGATTTGTGAGCTTTTTTTGATGTACTGTTTGAATGCTAGGATGTGAATGTTGATGCTGAAATCTTACAATATGTTTTCTACCCAGTTCCAGCATGGCGTCATTGTGGCTGTGGATTCAAGGGCGACTGCGGGCTCCTACATTGCTTCGCAGACAGTAAAGAAGGTGATTGAGATCAACCCCTACCTGCTGGGGACCATGGCTGGGGGAGCAGCTGACTGCAGCTTCTGGGAGCGTCTGCTAGCCAGACAGTGCCGTATCTATGAGCTACGCAACAAGGAGCGCATCTCTGTGGCCGCCGCCTCCAAGCTTCTAGCCAACATGGTGTACCAGTATAAGGGCATGGGCCTCAGCATGGGAACCATGGTGTGTGGCTGGGACAAGAGAGGGCCAGGTAATATGTCTTCTAAGGTCATACCAGATCTGTTATACCATTTAATACTTTTCCAAGAATTATCTGTAACTGCACAAATACACTGGGATTGAAATACACTGCTGCATTATTGTTTATATATTTTGAGGATGTCTTTCAAATTGTGTGTCCAAATAGTCAATTTATAAGAGAAAATTCTCAAAGAATTAACTGCCTTTGTTCCCTGGTAGGGGGAAAAACAGTATTTTACTTAGCTCTGTCTGTGCGCCTGGGTATGGCTGTGTGTACACGCACACATATCTGCTGACAAAACTTTAAAAGCCCAAACTAATTCAATATACTTTGATTTTATGCAAGGTACAGGGTCAGTCACCTTAGTTCCATCTGCACGATCATCTGGATCTAGCACAGGATGTCGATTCTGTGGTTTGGTTTCATTTTGCTTCAAATTGAGTTAAGACGCAAGGGTCCCCAGTCATGCCATTTCTGAAAAAGGAACAGATAACATATATATTACCATTTTATTCCCCTTAAACAGGGGAAAAAGCCATATGAATTATCTTCTTGAAATGTGTCAAGAAAGTCTTCCCGTGTTATTAGCCAAAATTTAGTGTTCGATTTAGGCAAGGTTATAAATGGGTAGCCGTGCTGTGTAAAGCAGCATTGGATGCTTCAATGAATAAAATGAGGCCTTTTATGGCCTGTGCAGACAGTTGCTTTTGTGCTGCTGCCGCTGTTGTCTGTCAGTGTTGTATTTAGGCTAGTCTCTGCTAAAATATCTAAGTATTAAACTGGAAATATGTGGGCCTAAGTCTTACCACTATCTGTCTAAGTGCCTACAGTGAAGTGGTTGTTGTCTAACAATAAAGCAGAAGAAGATGGTAGATAGTCTTAAAAGAAATGTTGGTAGCAGTATTTCTCGTTTTGTGTTTTAGATGATAGTGCTAGTATTATCCTTGTGAATGTTTTTCTTTGTTTGAGAGAAATCCTAATTTGTAAGCTATGTTTGGCAACCATATGTGCACAGACGTGAACCACTACGCAGCTCCTTTAGGAAAGTTGTTTTGATGAACTTGTACAAAGAACTTTGGGCTCCACATCTGTCATGTAATATGGAGGAGCTTGAGGAAAGTGGATTTTTTTTTCAGCAGTGGGAGATTATTAGCCATGCATCATTTCAGCTTTCTCCCAATTAGCGTCCGACAAATTGACTGCAGAGAAATTGAGTTCTTTAATTAGTCATTAGAAAATGTCCCCCTGATTGAAAATTCATATTGTTGTATGATGAGAGACGGAGAGAGAGAGCGATATAAGAGGATCAGTCCTCAGCACTGCCTGCGTGTATGTGAGACTGACTTTGTGTGTGTGTGTGTGTGTGTGTGTGTGTGTGTGTGTGTGTTGTGTGTGTGTGTGTGTCTATGTTTTTGTGTGTGAGAAAGAGAGAGAGAGAATTTTGGAGTCTGTTTACAAAGGCTAAATTACTTGCGGTATGAAATGTTAGTTTGGTGGGGTGCTTTCTAAGGTCATCCATCTTTTAGTATTTGGATGCTGTAGTGCGCGCACATATAATAAGATGGAAGACCACTGTGTATCTGAGATGGCAAGAGTAGCAAGCAATCATATGGTCTCACTCCCACAGTAATTGGACACTCCCAATGAATTCACAGGCATTCAAGTGTACTGTACATGAAAGTCCTCTGCCATAGCTCACTGGTCAATCAAAGGAGATTTTATGAAGTGTACTAATCTGACCTTTTATATCTCATCTCCTCTGTGGTTGACTGACCCCACCTGTTGTACATAAGATGTCTTTGACATTCCATCATGACTTTCTGGACTTGTCACATTCACTTTTCTTGTGTTTTTAGCATTTTTTTAGCAGTGGAGATATTTTTAGCCTTTTGAAAAGGATTAATGAAGTTGTGAATTTGCTTTTTTTTTAAAAACATTTGTAACCATACGTATTCGATTCACATCCAAAGTGATTTTGAAGAGGTCCTATGAAAACTATTTTAGTAGTTTAATTTACCTTCATTTAACAGGTTAAGAGACATTGTGGTGGTTCTGTAAAACTTAACACTTTATCTTGACTTTATCAGGGTGGAGATGTTTTGGCCGGCGAGCAGCAGCCAAGTCTGGTGGAAGTCTCAGGTCTCACAAAGAAACAAATTGCTTTATGGCACTACACACAAAGACACTCCCAGATAGGTAGCTATAACCGCAACATAGCAAAGGGGACTCAAACATTCATCATGGAACTGCCAGAGAAAAAGAAACAGAGAAAACCGTTGTCACAGGAACAGAGAAAGAGGAAATGGCAGTGTTGTAAAATATCTTGTGTAGGGGGAGCTCTGTAGAGAAAACTGCGAGCACATACCTGGCACAAACTGAGAAAACAGCCGATGGAATGGCCGATGGCCGATCCTGCATTGGGGGGCTTTAACATATACTTTTATATGCACTCTATCATTATGTACACTATCCCTTAACACAAACTTGGGACCTCAGTGTTGTTGATAACTTTTTGAAGATTGGTTTTGTACTTTTGGGATGCATGCGCTTGTTTTAGTTTTAAGTAGTGTTGCTATAGCCTGGCCATGCCTTCCTACGCACTTCCGCTTAATTATCATCTCCCTACAGTGGTAGTCTGGATTTGATCCCATTGAGCTTGTTTTCTGAATAGGCATTTTTACCGGATCCAATCAGCGAACAGAGGGAGCAGTAAATGCAGAGATAGAATACTATCAGTTAAGGTAGGCTATTAGTCAAGGGCTAATCCAGTCTTTTAAAACTTACTCTTAAACACCTCCAGCAAGCAATTGTTTCTCACTACCGAATAAACACACCCTCTGTATGAAACGAAGTGTAGAACGAGGGACTGGTTTTATTACCAGGCTAGCGTTGCTGTAAAGATGAGTTCATTTGTGTGTGTGTGCGCGCCTCATCAATAACTATGTAACTATGTAAAAGAAAAATGGTGCTCTGACATTTGTATTCATATTGAACATAAATAAAACCCCATTCATTTATAACATCAGTGTTAGAAGGAAAAAATACTGCCAGTGTGGAAGCACCATAGTGAGTGACATTTCAATAGAGTTGCAGTGAAATCACTCAAACAGGATTTTCAGTGCTGAAGCAAATTCATTTCACCAGAGGGGAAAAAAAGAAAAAAAAAGTCACGCTTGCAATCTTAGTACTGGCCACTAGGAGGAGCTGTTTGTATATAATTCCACACATGTAGGGGATGTATTTAGGTCCCAGTTGGAGAAATTGCCCAGGCAAAGTGCAGTAACTGGCAGTACATCACAGGCGACGTGTTTAAATGGGTCCAGCACAGTGACACTGTAATGGGGAATCAATACGGCTGTGACTGCGGGCCGGGAAAGACCAGCGCCATGATGGACGGAGGCTTTCGGCCAGGACAATCGGGTCGCATGCGTAATGCAGCCCCCCGGGGGATCAATGAGGTTTATACGGAGCGTGCCACAAGTTTTTAACGGAACCCCGCCACCAACCCCCACAACCCCACCCCCACCCCCATACAGCCCCATCCAGACACTGAGGGTGTCGCAACAAATCTGGCAATCAATTCAGGAAGTAATGATTCAGAGGAATGAGAGGTGAGGGAAAGAAAGTTCAATATTCATACTGTCTGCAACAATGCTGGTGATTAAACGGAGAGGTGACTGTCATGTAAATGAAATCAATCTCGATTAAGAGAGAGCTTGTTACCCCGTTTCACTGATGTCAAGCACATATTCTTTTTTTTGTCCTAAGTGATTAAGTGTCCAAGTGCCATAAGGAATAGACTTAATGGAGTACAGTTGAGAGCCTGACAAATATGCCTGTAATAACATTTAATGCCATGACATATCTGCTAAAGAGCTTAGCGCTGGTGGAGGCAGTGGCGCTTTGTGCGTGCCGTCGTGCCTTGCGCCACCTCCCCTTATGTCACACCTGTAATGCAGGAGCGGTGGCTTCAGGGGGCGCACGTCTCGTCTGTCTCTCTTCTGTGACTTGACATGCTGTGGATCTCCCCGCAACGGTGTCACTATTAAGAGGACTCAGGAGAAAGCCATGCGACTCAAGCAAACTGGATTGAATGATTTCATGTTTCTGGCTCTCATGTGCTGTTATTATAGACAGGCTAGCTCCATTTAGCTCTTCCGCTCAGTTTCTTTTAGCTCTACCACTGTGTCAGGGAGACAGGTGTAAGCTACGGTTCGCACCGTCTCTGAGCTGGGACGGGCCAATCAGCAAACAGAGGGGGGGCTGAAAGGGATGACATTGAATTCAAATGGTGCGTTCCAGCACGTAACATACATCACAGCCAAACAGTAGCGACTGGTTGAAGCAGAAAGTATCTACTTACTCTCTTTACGTATCTCTTACTCTCTCTCTAAGTATCTACTTACTATCTACATGGAGTAAATACTTGTCAGTTGGTAGGTTTCAGATGCTTTGCACGAAGTGAAACGACGCGAAAGCAGCTGATGCATCAGGCTCCTACCATTAGTGTTTGGACTATCGTTTTTTGCCTTTTTTTTCTTTTAAGTACGACTCGCCACCCTCCAGTCAAAGCATTGCTGTGTGACTGTCAGGAGAGCGCTCGGTGTCTCCTCGTGCTGTTTATAGCCCGTGTGTTTCCTAAGCACGTCAATCAGATCTTAGAATTTTTTCCCTATTTTCTTTCTTTCCAAAAGGACTCTCTGAAAAGAAACTAGCGTTAACGGCTTGTCAATGGGGGTAACCAAGCGGAAGGAGTTGCCCACATGGAACACCTAGGCTGAGCACCTCCTCCCGCTCCATGTCCGACTTCCCTCTCACTGTACAGTAACTGCATAGTTTCATAGTGGCATCCTTAGGCACACGTACCTTTTGGTCTCCCCTTATTCTCAATATTTATCCAACCAAAGTCACTCAGTTGTGCACTCAATTGTGTTTTTGTTTTGAGACCATTCCAACTGTACCAGATGCTTTTTTTTTGGTCGTTGTTGTTCTTTACTCCTCAAGTGCCCTTCCTTGTCCCGCTCTGACCAAAGAGGAGGTTTTTGAGTGTGTTATTGATTAGTCACTGCTATTATGTTTCTTTTTCCCCTCCTGCCTTTTAACCTATTTGAGTCCCTCACACTTGCACCTTCAGAATGGCAAATTGCCCTGTGTAGTAGAATAGCCCTAGTGATTATCAGGCAGAGGTAACGGAGCATGTAGAACGTTCAGTTTACTCGTGGGAAGCTATTGTGAGCTTTCCCCGAGCACGTTTTTAGAGGTGTTGTTTTGCTGGTGGATGGTCTTTTTAAATCGTCTGCTAGCTCAACTGACTGAAACACTACATCTTCTCAGAAGTGTGCAAAGCAGATGTGAACTTAAGTAAAAATGAGAATCTCGGTGGACATGTCTCTCAGTGCGTGTATGTTTGGGATTGTACATGTGTGTGCCTGTGTGTGTGTTTGTGTGCATTGGAGAGAGAGAGAGGGAAAGAGAAGTGTCCAGATCTCGGCCTTTTCACAGGTTTGCATGGCTGCGTGCTGGAGACTGTCTGTCTGACAGAGCTGATCTCATTAATTTACCATCTGCACACTGGCCCTGCTTGGGCACAGATGGGAACGAGTCACCATAACTATTCTCCTTGTATTATCGGTGTGTGTGTGTGTGTGTGAGTCGGCGTGTGTCATTCTCCAGACCAGAACATGCTGTTTCTAAAAGTCCTATTAGTAATGCGGCTATGTAAGTTTGCCTCATGATTTGTGACGGCGGCACTGACGCAAGGGCATTTTGTTATTCCACCCTGTCGACAGCCTCCGTCTTTCCCTTTCGCTCCCCTACTCTGCCTTAAGTCTAATCTCTGTCTTTTATCATTTGAGGTGCGAGGTTAGGTCCTCAGGTATGGATCAATAATTAATTTGGGTGTTTTTTTTTTTGGAGAGATCAATAGCACCTTGGGCATTGCCCTGAAGCAAGCCTGAAGCTGGTTGTCTCACTCTCTCTCTTTATCTCTCTCTCTCTCTCTCTCTCTCTGTGTGTCTCTGTCTCTTTTTCTCTCTCTCACTCTCTTTCTTTCTTTCTCTCCCTCTTTCGTGCTTGCTTGCTCACCCCTGCCTCGTCAGCAGCTTCCACGCAGGGCCTGTTGTTTAATCAGGGCAGGGGAGACGGCTGGAACCTGAGCAGCTTGTGGACATGCACTGAGGTCTGCTCAGGCTCTGGAGAGACTGGAATGCTCTTAGCTATTGGGGAGAGCTGAGATGGGTCAATTGTGCAATAATGATAATAATAATTATTAATAATTATCTAATAATAATATTCATATTATTTTATTAACAATAATAATTAAATAGTTTTGAGGGTAGTGTGTGTGCGTAAAAATAAGTGTGTAAACATTTAATGACTTTAATTTAATTTGATTTAATTGAATTTGGTTTCAGGAGCCTGAATTATACACAAGTACTTTGTGTTGTATATGTGGAAAGTTGTAATGAGGTCTGAACTCTTACCCTTCCATTCCTTTTCCTTACTTTGTGTGTGTGTGTGTGTCTCCAGGGCTGTACTATGTGGACTCCGAGGGCAACCGCGTGTGTGGCGACCTGTTTGCCGTGGGCTCGGGCTCCATGTACGCCTACGGTGTGGTCGACAGCGGCCTGCGGCACGACCTGACCATCGAGCAGGCATGCGAACTCGGCCGCAGGGCCATCTACCAGGCCACCTACCGCGATGCCTACAGTGGCGGGCAGGTCAACCTGTACCGCGTCCACAGTGAGGGCTGGGAGATCGTCTCTCAGGAGGACGTCCTGGGTCTCCATCAACAGTACCGGGGACAAACAGCATAGAGGAGCTACAGGGGCATGTAGAAATTTGGACGATAAGCAGTAAAGCATAAATAGACACAGGGTTGTACAAATGGAGGAATTCATTACAAGGACAACTATTAAGAAGAAGTGTGAGTTACACCGGGGGGGGAGGGGTTGTTGAATGGGAGGAGTCTTTGTTGTCACATTAGCTTAGCAACACTTAAAAAAAATATTTATATTACAACTCAAACTCCCTTCCTTACCCTCCAGCGCTTCCCCTCACAGGCAGTCAGGCGAGGATTTGAGTTTGTTTACATGGCCTCACATATATCACGGTGACAGCTCCCTCTTTCAAATCCTGCTCGCACATTTCCTAGAACCATTTCCGTTATTTCTTTTTTTCCCCACAGATGTAATATGATTTGTTGTCTTGTCCGTGTGTCGTGGACTGAGCTAGTGGGCTGTAATGCCTATCTCACGCCTTGTAAAGATGTGGGGGCGCCGCATCCCTGCGGACTAAGCAGTGAGCCAAAGCTCCAGCTGGTTAAGTGGCTCGGAGTGGGAGTGAGCTTCTGTTGCACGCATTTCACATGAACACTACTGCCGTTACAAAACAGTGTTAAACCTCAATAAACACTCAGTTCTTCTGTATCTTGACTGTGCCTGTGTTTTTTTCCTGTGCTCAATGCGTGGATGTGGGTGGGTGGCAAGGAGTAGGCTGCCAAGTCATAACTGTCCCTCTAAGATGATGAAAATACAACCTACATTGAACTTGTTTAATTTTCCAGCTTATTATGTCAGGTATGTCTGTCCCATAATCAGATCACAGCTAAGGCCTCCTGTGGTACGTGAAGAGAGGCTAAGGCACCTCCAACATGGACATGACCTTGACAGTGCAACCCATATCTTTTAGTTGTTGTTGGTGTGAAACCCTATTGACTCACGAGGCAGAAGGTTTTTTTTTTTTCAAGGTTTGACTGCAGGCTATTTGTGTTTGTGCCTGCTCAGTTGAAACTGCTAGAACAGCCCCCCTATCAGCATCAGGTTTAGAAATGAAAGGGGTGTTCATTATGACTTACTGCGTGATCCAGTGCTGGCAAAGCTTCTGTCCATCCCAAAGTCAGACAAACGGCTTTAATTCCCCTACGACAACAGCAATGATCTGTGCTATACTGTCACTTTGTTTAAGTATGTAACGACCCGTGGTCGGCTGTGCGTATCCTCCCGGCAGTTTTATGGTCAGAAATAAACACTAATAAAGGCAATAGGCAGCAGAGGTATTGGACTTGCGCCCCCCAGCCATGGCTTAAAAACTTGTTTCACAGGTGACTAGCTAGATGGAAAACAAATGGGGTTTCAGTAGGCCTGCATGGAAATGAGGTGGCCATTGGGGGTGGGGGGGTGACGGGGGGATGTTAATGAGACTTGGTGCAGAAGCAGAAAACTATAGCTGTAATATGAGATGCTATTTTCTCTTTCAGTTTATATTTTGCCTTTTGTTTGTCCATTTCACAGGGCTAACCATCTACGAAATGATCGGATAAAGCAGCACTCTTACCTTCTAAGGTTCTCAAATTACTTATTGAACAAATGCCATGTGTAACTGGATAACATATAGTACTCATTCCCATATTCCTCTAAATGAAAATGTAGATATAATTTAATATAAATGCATAGAATTAATGTAGAGACCTATCTTTTGTTATATATTTATGGGTCTAAGATGTGAAGAGTCCCAATGGACAAGGCATTGGAAATTTTGCAAAAGCAGAATCAAACGAGATAAGTGATTCATTTCGACACTGATGGGACAAAAACAGATGACATGACTGTGCTATGTCAAAAATAACCTCTACGCACCCACGTGCCACCATCTGTCAGCTGGCCATAACATGCACATTTAGCCCTTAATTTCAGCGCCGATTGGTGTCTATTGTTTAGCCTGGACATATACTGGAAACATGTCAAATTTAGGCGCACTCTTGCATGTGCCATGTTTTGTTCTGTTAGGGAAAAAATGTGATTCCTTTTACATGGTGTAAGCATAGATCAAAGATAAAATAGGTTGAAGAAGGCGTGTGAGCTTTTGGTGATGATTGAGGAGGACATGAGAATGGGAAAAAAACATATTTCTTGTCGTGCTGTAAGCCGAACCCAGATCGAAAACAAATGAGAAGTCAATTTGGCAGAAGGAAATGACTCCCGGCTCTATCTTGTGTCCACCCCAAAGCCTCTTGAGGCATCGTGTAATCAGCGTGGTTGAGTCCTTAAGCGCGCGCCAGCTCTGCAAAACAGTGGCGCTCGCCCCGAGGATAATTGGGTTTGTGTGCGTTTTGCACATCCATGCCTCACTCTCACAAGGGGGGTGCATTCCCTCCTAACCCCTCCACACTCCGCATCGTTTGAGAGGTGCAGTTTTTCACCGCTCTGCTCGCGACAGCCACACTTTTGTCATTCCTGTCGCGTGCCCCCACCCCCATACCGCCTCTCCACTTCTTGTTCAGTGCCCTCGCCGGCAAAGGGGTCGTGGTCTCGCTGTACCATAAATATAAGAGCTGAATCTCAAAGCGTTGTCAAGCGTGATCTTCCCTGGCCAAGGTTTTATTGTGAATTAAAGGCCACTGTGATCTTGTTTCCCAGCTGAGTCAGAAGAGCCAGCCAGCCACCCCTGTGCAACTGTTGCTCCCTCCTCCCTGTTCTGTTCTCCCCTACTACTCTATGCTGTGGAGTGAGCGAGTGATGATGGAAGTAGGAAGGTGGTGGTGGAGAAGATGGGCCTCTTTCCCCTCATCACCAGCAGCAGCAGGAGCAGCCCCACCAACCTCAGCAGTGTACTGCATCACCCTGAGCCATGGCATAGGGGTAGGGGAGGTGGTGGTGGTGGGAGAATTACCCCCAGCCAGCGACACCTGACGGCTCAAATGCAGCGTGTCTGTCCATTTGTTTTATTATCAGGGCCGGCACGCCTGCCGCAGAGGCAGCCCTCCGAGGCAAAAAGAAAAAGAGAAAAAAAACACGGCAGGGTCAGAGGAGCTCTTCTCTCCGAGCGGCAGGAAGAGTGATGGCCACTGCTGTGGTCACTTTACTTCTGTGTGTTTTATTTTTATCATGCTATGTCCTTTAGACCATGCCCTGCGGCCTCACCAGTAAATTGCTCCTGATGGTCTCTCTACCCTGTTCTTTTCGATGGGCAAAGCGGAGCCGTGGATCAACTTGATGTTTGTCTTCTGTCAGCGCCAGGAGGGGCATGTATTGAGCAATAGGTTCTAAAAGGAATATTTTTTCTTTTTTTGTGCGTGTTTTTGTGTGTATGTGTGAATACATGAATATGCTGTTGTTGAGTACCTATGCTAATTTAGTGCATATCCCTCTGGCTTTACACAATGTTTGTATAAACACACTGCCAATATTCAGGGTTTTTTTTTTTACAGACACAGGAAATTAATGCTAAGAAAATGATTAGGACGGTAATCTTGTACCGGAGTGGGTTTTGATATTTTGTCTGTGGACAAATGTTTTTGCTTTTCTTCCAGTCATAGACATCATCTCTGCCTCCATCTACCTCTCCCTTACCTTCTTTTTAACCCTCCTGTTGGTCTCCAGAAATCACACTCCATCTGTCCATATCTCTCTCCTTCTCGCCATCTGTCTTTCGCTCGTTCTCTTCAGTGATTTTTGCTCCTCTTTCTCCTGTCTCTCTGCTTCGTGTGTTGCTGTGACACAATTTCTCTGTCGTTTCCATCTGTATGTCTGTCGTACTCCGCTACCTCCCCTTTTTGGCCCTCTTTTGTGCGGCCGTCTCGGAAAAGTCTGTTCCCTCATCTGCCTGTCTGCGCATCTGTCTGTCTGTCGCTCTCTCTTGTCTGTCGGTCTGTCTGTTGCTCTCAGCTGGTGTGGACGGTGGTGGGGGTTTTGACATTCAGCAGCGTCTCTTCCACAGGCAGGCCCATCAGGGCCAGGCTCTGCCAGGCGTGAAGCCAGCGCTCTTCCCGTAGATTTCCACTTAATCTCCCCAGGAGCGTCCTCGGCCCATCGCCTCTGTCCCCCCCTTCACCGCACACACACACACACACACAAGGGGCCTGATCAATGCAATCTCTCTCTCTGCGCGCCTAAGGAGAGTTGAAGGGGTGGTAGGGGCTTAAGGAGGAGGCCTTAATTACAGTAAGCAACTTTCACCACACACACACACACAAGCAAGCGCACAGAGCACACATGCAAACACATACTCAGAGCACACAAATATACAAACAGACATATATTCTCTCAACCCCAACACAAATATGTCAGCTAACAGAACACACTCACACACACACACACACATAAAGAGCAAGAGCATGTTACTTAAGGCACCTCCCAGCTCTCCTGGACCACCACCCCACCCACCCACTGTCCTGACTAGGCACTTGTAATTCAGGCTGGCCCGTGGACGTGAGGGTAATGAGAGTCAGCCGTGGCGGCGGTGCAGGACACTGTGGCTGTGGCGGTGACGGTGACGGATGAGGCGGAGGGCTGGGCGTTGGCACAGATGATTGACAGCAGCTGGAGTGAGCAGGGCGTGACTGACACATCTCCAGGCAGAGAGTGAGGGCCCAGGATGTATGGCTGCGATGAGAAGTGGTCGGAGCTTTGATAAAGTGACAAGGTCAGTGGATCACGAGGGAGGAGATTAGATTGAGGTGCCTGGGCCCTTCCTCCTTCTCCTCCTCCTCTTTCCTTCCCTTCTCTCCTTCGCCCTTTGCGTCGCAGTGCTAACGGATGGCTTTAGGAATTGTAATGAATGGTGGCTTGTTATGGAAATGAATGACTACTCCATCAGAGCAAGGACAGGAGCATGCATGGAAAGTGGCATCTATTGTCACTCATCGCTGGTTCATTCTCCGCTCGATGCTCCTCGCACGTCGACGGCCATCTGACCGTGAACGTACAGGTTTGATGTTTGACCTGTCCCTTGCATCAAGCTCGGGCGCTGGAGTGCCCTCCACACGGGCCGTCCTTAAGGGCTTCCGTCCTCTCCTGCGGCGGCAAATGCCCCTGGTCAGAGTTGTTTGCAGTGAAAGGCCGAGCCTCTTAGGGCTGTGAAAAACCCACCCCACACTATCCAGCCCTGGAATGTTGGCTTGTCAGCACTGCAGCAGAATCCAAAATAACTACATCTACTTATCTGCTGCCATGCCAGTCCTGACTCTATCTCTTTGTCACTGTGTCTCTGCTCTTTCTCTCTCTCTCTCTCTCTCACACTCTCATTCTTTCTCTCTTTCTCATTCTCGTTGCTTGCCATTTTCTCTCTCTCTCTCCCTCCCTGTCTCTCTCTGTTCTCCTGCTCTGTTCAGCCTTTCTCATTTTATGCCATATTCTCACGCACTTGCTCTCTTCTTCCCTCTCCCTCCCTCTCTCTCATATCTCTCTGTCCATGTTCATATTCTGTATTCTCTTCTCCACCCCATCTCTCTCTCAGTGCCTCTTTCTCTTTTTCTCCCTTGCTCTCTTTTCCATTTAGGTCTGTGTCCCTCTCTCTTCTCTCTGTCCCTCTGTCTTTTCTCCCTGTATTTTTTCATATTCTGCTGCTGTTTGCTGCCTCTCCCCATTTATCACACACACACACACACACACACAGTCCTTCTCAACACTCCTCATTCCTTCCTTTTTTCCCTCCCTCCGTCTCTTTCTCCCTCTCTCTCTCTCTGTCTGTCGCTGAGGACAGATCTCCTCTCATTATGGTGATGGTGATGATTCAGTTCACTGGTGCTCTTTCCCCAGCACCTCTCCAAGGCCTTTTTCAGCAGTCTGGTCATGGAGTGTTTTTCTCTTCAAGGGCACAGTGTCAGTGTGATGTCTGGTCCCCAACCCAGCACCCTCTCTCACTCCCCCCACCCACACCCCCCACCCACTCCTCTCTCTCCGCTCCTATGAATTTCTCTCTAGCATCTTTGCTCTTTCTTTTTCCACTCTCTTTTTAAGTGAGCATCTGTTTTGTCCAATGCTTCTTTGCTCTCTCAATGATCTAGTAACCCCCCCCCCCCCCACACACACCTCCCCCTTTACACTTGGACATAAACACACACACACACACACACACACACACACGCACACACACACACACACACACACACACACAGAAGTTCAGGTCTTTGAACCAAACACCACAACATACTCAGACCATGGGGTCACATTCCTTCTCTCATTTTTGATTGCCTTTGACCACTGATCTATTTTCTTAACAACACACACACATCCTGAGCCAGTCTTGTGTTTTATGCAATCGCTTTCATCCTAGCCATTTAGCTGGTGTTTTATGTCTTTCTAAATGTTTAATTTAGACCTTTCAGTTAGGCAGCTGCACACCATTTTAAAATTGCATACTAATTGCAGCCATAAAAATTCAACCTATTAGATAATTTTGACTTGGATTCCAAATACGGAACTGCTCACTGAAAATAATAATTAAAAGAAAAGATCATTTCAATATTCTTTTTTTTTTCCTTTTAAGATATGCAGAAGATTACCGTCGATAAAATATTAGATTATTATAATTTCAAGTGAATCAATTACATAAATCATCTGTTGCAACTCAATCATGCACGAAACAATTATGTAAAATGTAATTCTGTCTAGAGAATCTCCCCCTCATTGGTTTCAGCACAGCACAGTCCTACAAAAGATCTGTGCCTTTATAACTGCTGTTACTGAGTCCCTCTGATGCCAAAATTCTTTCCTACTCTCTTATGCACTTGACACTACTTGACTGCACTTAAAGAAGCATTCCTTTATTTGGTGTCAAATTTCTGTTTCTTTTTCAGTTTATCAACACTTTCCCATGGACAACAGGACAGTGTACACAGCAAATACTGAACAGATAACTAGAAAACAGTGAGAAACATTTATTGAATTTGCCAAAAATGTATTATGCGTTGACATAATAGACACCAGTGAAGGAGATATGATGATATCCAGATCATTTTTCTGTCGTCTTTAATGGTGCCCCTGCAGAATGCCATCGACACAAATCTTCTCAGCCTTGTGTGCTATTTCTAGCAGGTCAGGAAATGTCATTGTTAAAACTAGCAAGTATATTATGTGACCTCATGAAGATATTTGTCATAGAACGAGAGGTGCAGGTTCTTCATGGTGTTCATATTACTAATACAGTGGCTGGTTAAGGCCCTTTGGAAGTGTAGGTCTGTGACACTGGTGGAAACAGTGATTTAAGAAAGGTGCCAGAAGTGAAGAAATTAAGATCATTATAGATTAATTCCAAAAAATGAATTACACATACTTGTGATGCACATACATACCCTTGAAATTTACAACTTATGTGATATATATACTCTTTTCATGAGCATGTATGGGACAGCTTGGTACATATATACATACAATGTGGACTGACATATTTAGGTCAGGGAGACATTTACAAGGCCACTCAGTACCACAGTCTCTTCCATCCAAAATATACCATGAATTAGTTGTCACATCGGAGAGAAGAAAACAGCCCTATTGGCATAAAGTGAATTGCTAATGCCTGACTAGTTCCTTGTAATGTGTTGGCCCTGAGGGTGTGGAAGACATTTGCATAGCATTGCACCCGTCGCTCATTGAGCCATGGTATAAATTTCCCTTTCGGAGGGAGCAAACCAGTCAGTGAATTTTAATCGGCTGCTCTTCACTGTTCGCTCACGCGCCTCTGCTTCTACTTTGCTCTGGCGCAGTGGATTAATTAGTGTGGTGCACTCACACTCTTCACCACACCTTGTTTTTCAGTGCATTTACACACATGTATACACACACGCACACACACACACACACACACAGATATTCAGACACTTGCATGTGGAACTTCAACACAGAGAAATACTTTCTTACCTACCTACCCTCTTGGCAACCCTCTGCAGGCACCTACACGTCTGGCTGCTTCCCGAATAAATGAATTAGTTTGTTTGTTTCATCCAAGTCTTGTAAAGCCTCGCTGTGATCGTGTCAGCAGCAGGCTGGGCTTTCATCTCCCTAATTGGCAGGTGTGTGTGTGTGTGTGTGTGTTTGTGTGTGTGTGTGTGTGTATTGCCCTGAACAGACAGTGGGGCCGGCTGGCTCGTGTTGGCACAAGGAGAAATGGGAGTGGCTGAGTTGGCAGAAAAAGGGTTAAGCGTCATGTTAATTCGGGCCAAGAGATGAAGGTGCAGGAGGTCCCACTGCTACATGCTGCTGTGCCCCCACCACACACACACACACTCCCTCCTATTCCCACACACACCCTCCTCCTCCTTCGACAATATGCTCAACACGACTCAAGCTCCATGCTCTGACACAAGCCAGGTGTGGTGGTGGAGTGTGAATGTACTGCAGGTGCATGTATGTGTGTGTATTCACTTGTGTGAAGGTATACATACATATGGGGAGGAGTGTGTGCTTTTTTTTTTTTTTGCAAGCATCCGTGACATGCCCGGTAAAGATGCCGCCATGGGCAACTGCCCAAGTCGCCCATATCAGAAACTGCCCCCTTGTAACCTAAATTGCTCGAGAGTAAGGGGGTTAAAATTCTGCTCCAAAGATTCCTCACACTTAGGCAACCTTTATCTGGTATAAACTCTGCTCCATAGCTAAGTAACTCGGTTCTGAAATGTTTTGTGACGCCACTGTTTATAGTAACAAGCGCAGACCTTGATCTTCAAGGAAAGCCGTAGGTAGCCTATGCAAACAGTATAATCTCGATTCGCCTTAAAATGTGTAGACATGGCATTCAGACAACAAAAAATAATAATGGGGAGGGGGACTGCATGCCATAGCACCAAACAAGCTAGGACCGCCCCTGTTTGTGGGGAGGTGTGTGTGTGTGTGTACACTTGTTTGTAAATGTGCTTATGGGAGGTGTGTGTGTGTGTGTGAACACTTGTTTGTAGTTGTGCATATGGGAGGTGTGTGTGTAGACTTGTGTGTAGTTGTGCATATGAGAGGTGTGTGTGTGTACACTTGTTTGTAGTTGTGCATATGAGAGGTGTGTGTGTGTGTGAACACTTGTTTGTAGTTGTGCATATGGGAGGTGTGTGTGTAGACTTGTGTGTAGTTGTGCATATGGGAGGTGTGTGTGTGTGTGAACACTTGTGTGTAGTTGTGCATATGGGAGGTGTGTTTGTAGACTTGTGTGTAGTTGTGCATATGGGAGGTGTGTGTCTGTGTGTGTGTGTGTACACTTGTTTGTAGTTGTGCATATGGGAGGTGTGTGTGTAGACTTGTTTGTAGTTGTGCATATGTAAGGTGTGTGTGTGTGTGTACACTTGTTTGTAGTTGTGCATATGGGAGGTGTGTGTGTAGACTTGTGTGTAGTTGAGCATATGGGAGATGTGTGTGTGTGTGTGTGTGTGTACACTTCGTAGTTGTGCATATGAGAGGTGTGTGTGTGTAGATTTGTTTGTAGTTGTGCATATGTAAGGTGTGTGTGTGTGTACACTTGTTTGTAGTTGTGCATATGGGAGGTGTGTGTGTGTACACTTATTAGTAGTTTTGCATATGTGAGGTGTGTGTATACACTTGTGTGTAGTTGTGCATATGGGAGGTGTGTGTGTGTGCATAGTGGAGATCTTAGTGGGCTCCAATGTGTGTGTGGAATGGTGGGCACACATGGCTTTTCCGCATGATTGCGGCAAGTTGCTGCAGAGATGCACCCCCTGAGTGAATGTGTGTGTGTATGTATGTGTGTGTGTGTATGTGTGTGCATGTGTATGTGTGTGTGCGCGCGTGTGTGTGTCTTTGGGTGTGTGAGTTTGTGAGCCATTGCCCTCTCATTCCCCTTTCAACTTTGCCTTGACCATTGGCAGCTGAGGCCTTGGATGCTAGACAGATCTGGCCAGGTGTGTTTTTAATTCACGTGGACACACACACAGATGAGATGGTCATTCACACACACACACACACACACACACACACACACACACACACACACACACACACACACACACACACACACACACATACCTCCAGTATGAGGTATTTGTTTGTACACTATTTATCCCCCCTCCACCTCCAACCCACTCTCTTTCTCCATACTGAGTTTGTACCCGTGCCCATGCCCACTCTGTCACAACAGTGTGTGTGTGTGGGTGTGTGTATGTGAGAGAGAGAGTGAGTGAATGTGTGAGTCTTTCCCGCATCATGCTGTTTATCTTCATTCGAGAGGCCGCAGAGGGCTCGGGCTCAAGCCAAATAGTCTGATAGTTCTGCATGGCCACCCAGCAACTCGAGAGAGAGAGAAATAGGGAGAGTGAGAGAGAAAGAGAGAGAGAAATAGAGAGAGTGTGTGAGAGAGAGAGAGAGAAAGAAAGATGGTATTGCACTGTCTCTTCATTGGTCCCACAATGCACTGGTGCTGTCCATGGTGAGAGCCTGACACTGTGCACGTGGAGAAAGGGAGAGTAATTACAATGGGAAAATGAGGAGTGAGATGGGTATGCATTCTCTATGTTTCATGTGCGCACACACACACACACACACACACACAATTATACACACACGCACACTTAGATGTATTCCCATAAACACTCTGCCCCACCTTTATCTGTCACACACATACACTCAAGAAAAAGATCATTTATACGCACGCACGCACATACACACGCTTGCTGCTGTAATGAGAGGTAGTTAATGTATGGTCACGGCGAGATGTGGAGAGTGCACGTATTAGCCCCACACTGAGCCGGATGGCAGGGCCAGGTCTGGAGCCATCCTCCAGGAGCCGAGGAGAGGCAGGAGAAAGAGAAAGAGAGAGAGAGAGAGATGGAGCTGGAGGAGGTGGAGGGAGCGTGAGGAGGACAGCAGATGGGTCAGCCATCTGCTGGAGGGAGAGAAAGTGAGGGAGATGAGAAGAGTTAGGAGGATGGGGCGCTGCAGAGACCGAGATAAGGGAGGGAGACATTGGATGTGTGTGTGTGTGTGTGTGTGTCTGTCTGTCTGTCTGTCTGTATGTCGGTGTGTATGAGTGAGATGAGCAGAGAAGCACAGGCAGGCAGAGATGTTTGTGGATGTTTGTGATTGTGTTTGGGTGTGAGTGTGTGTGAGTATATGTATGTATGTGTGTCTGTGTGTGTGAGAGATATGATTTGATTTCTCATATTCCCCTTACACAGGTGTGTGCACTCACAGGTGAGAACTGACCTTATTTACATATCATTGACAGTTTTCAGCATACACCCAATGCATGACAATATACCCCGACTTACCAATATACCTTACCTTGGACTACACACACACACACACACACACACACACACACACACATGCACATGCAAAAGAAACACGCGGGCATGCATTGACAATTCATAAAAATAACTCCTCGTAAATAGCATCAGAAGCAACCAAGCCCGGCCACTTTAAGTGAATAGGGCAACTCTGCCCTAGGCTGGAAAGGACTCTTTTACAGACCAGCCCAGTTAATTCACTGAGACATACAGAAAAGAAGAGAACGAGAGGCAGGGAGGAGGAGAGATAGAGAGAGAGAGGTCAGGGTTAGGAAAGGAAAAAAAGAGAAAAAGGGACAGTGCAGTAAGGAGGGATCGCATGCAGAGAGGTTGAAAGGCAAAGTAAAGGAGGGTTGAGAAAATGATTGAAGTAGAGAGAGAGAGAGAGAGAGAGAGTATGTAAGTGATAAGATTATCCACTCGTTCACATGGTAAAAGCCCCAGAAGATCAAAGCAGTGATCTTCTTTAAAAATGCCTTGTCAGAGAAATAGACACCAATTTATTTGTGATGACACAAAGCACGAATGCAACCCGAAATTATTTCTGCTTGTGCCTGTCAACAGACTTTGGGGCATTTGGATGCCGCTTAATGTACCCAAGGAAGATCGGCCTTCATCCGACCGTTAAACATCCTTAGTGACTGGTGACAAATTACCCCCGATCTCAATTATTCATTGTTGTCTAATCAAAATTTCACGTTATTGTTTGCTTAACAAAACATGGCATTGGTTACTGCTTTGGTAGAGCTCTCTGTAAGAAACAGAGCTCTATATTATGTCTCTCCCTCCCTCTCCCTCTCTCAGTCTGTCTGAAAGCATTGCTAACAACTGCGGCATCCTTACTCATGCTCTCCAAATTGCTCTTTGAGCTTGGATAATGATGATTAGCATTATTGTTTTTCATCATTGCCATGACTTGATTGCGCAACAGATGATACGCGATGCTGCTACCCCCCTCCGACGATGGCAAAGTAATTGGGTACTAATAGAGAATGCACTGTGGCGGTGGCGAACGGGGAGGGAAACGCCAGAGTAGCAGCGGCTCATTTTTCAGACGCTCCTCTCGCCTAAAGCACGTGCAAAACAATTACATGTTGATGCAACATCCCGAATCACATTACAGTGGAAATACTACTCTCTCTCTATCTATCTATCTCTCCCTTTGTTTCTTTTTGCTCTCCTTCTCTCTCCCTCTCTCTCTCTCCTACTTTACTCTGTGGTATTTGGATCAGTGACCTATTGGCTCTCTGCCAGTCATAACCTCATCACCCTGACGAGTGAGTATTTTTTTCATTGAGGGTCTAGCGCAGTGATCCCCCTCAACACACACACACACACACACACACACACACACACACACACACACACACACACTCAAAAGCAGTCGCTGCTGAGTGAGTGTGCATCCAGCAGTAGCCTTGTGCACTTCCCATGTTGAAAAAGGACTTTGCTCAACTCAGCCTGTATGGGGCCTGGGTTTTTGGTGAACAGTGGCTAGACAACAACAGTTTTGTGAGGAAGAGAATGCTGGAGAGAGCGCTGACTGTCAGAAGATGAAATGCTGTGTGGAGGAGAGAACAACAAAAACAGAAGCAAAGCTATATGGACATGGACAGGCTCACACTTTTTTTTTTTTGACGCACACCCACTCACATACACACACACACACACACACACACAAAATTCATATTCTCTCCTCCCACACAGACACATGTCTGTACTTTTCTCTCTCTCATACACTCTTTTTCACACACACACACACACACACACACACACACACACACACACACACACACATTCACTCACACATCCTCTCTTTCACTCTCAACACCACACAAGCTCTTGATCAAACATACATTCACACACACACACACACACACCTACCTTTCAGCACAAACATTCTGAGAATTCAGTGTTTGTTTCTTATTCATTTTTCATCGTGTGGCATATTTGGGAAGTAAGATTTGGGACAAGACATCAAATGGTAAATGTCAGAGGAGGATGAAGGATAAAGGTTGGAGTGTGTGTGTGTGTGTGTGTGTGTGTGTGTGTGTGTGTGTGTGTGTGTGTAGTCTTCTGGGAGGGTCCCTTCATTTACCAGGCATCTGTGACAGCCTCTCAGTTTGACAGGTAGGGATCAGGAGATCTGTTGTTCTTTAAGTATGGAGGCGGACATCTGCTCTTTGAATGTGTGTGTGTGTGTGTGTGTGTGTGTGTACGGTATGTGTGTGCATGTTTCTGTCTCTCCTCTCCTTTCCATTCTCCTTCTTCTGCCTGGTCCTGTGAGTAACCCTCGATCCATTGGTGGGCACACTGACCACCTTCTACCACCTAACCACTCAATTGCTCCTACATTCTATCATAGGGATCTCGTGGGTGGCACATGTGTCTCTACATCACTCACACCATCCAGTGCCAGCAAGCCATCAGCAGACATGGTGATGCCATGGGCAGACTGGAACATGGTGCCAGTGGATGTGAGTGCGTAGTCAGTGTGGGTGCATAGTGGGTGTGCCTGGGTGTTGCTGTGCAGTGGGTGTGGGTGTATGCTGGTGTAACAGTAGCCAACTGGTCGATAGCGGCACAGCAAATGTGTTAGTAAACCTCCCTTCCAACACCTTAAGATATGTACTAGTGAGTGAAACTAGCACCCTAGGGTCTTAGCTGAGCCCGTATATGTGCAGGGTGGACCATGTTGGATAACACAGGTTACACTGGATGGGTGGGTGCAAATATTAAAGGGGCCCAGTACTGGACATAGGTCCTGGAATGTGATCCCTTGGCAGAACCAATACTTGTTTAAGTGCGTCTTTTTTTTTAAATAACGTGAGGCAATGATTTGAAGCCACAAGGTGCTTTTGCACATGCAACAGCAGTTTTGCAAATCCAAGATTTAGGGGAGGGGAGGGCAACTCCTGCTTGAGAGAGTGAACGTTCTACCTCATATGGTAGCCTAGTTTGTTCCAATCATTCACTCAACCAGATGATTCTACTTAGCACAGACATAGTCAGCCCGGTAGACCAGTTAAGTAGTGAAATGGTGTATGTGAAGTGCATTCTGCGCTTCAGAATCAATAGGTCGAAGGACTCTTAGTTTCTCATTAAGCTGGAGTCTTCTGCCTCTGGTTAAGATGGGCCACTGTATCTGAGGTGGCTGTCTATTTCTGAGTATAGGTCCCTGCCTCTGGTGTGTGTGTGTGTGTGTGTGTGTGTGTGTGTGTGTGTGTGTGTGTGTGTGTGAGAGAGAGAGAGAGAGAGAGAGAGAGAGAGCATAGGCATGCAGGTTGAGCTGGAAGGCATGCCAGTCAAAATGTGATGGAAGAGTGCAGTTCTATTCAGTCCTGGAGGGGACAGGGAAAGATGAACCAAGGGAACTATCACAGATAATACTGCAAACCTCCAGGGGATATACATACACATGTGTAGGCTTTACACACAAACATACACACAGGCTACACACACAATCACATGTACTGAGACACATGTACCAATTGCAGACGCACAGGAAATAACACATGCATACCTCTCTCTCTCCCTCTCTTTCCCTGGTGGAATAATCAGTCTTTTCATGCTATCTCAATTGCCCCTGTTCATACTGTTTATGTAACAGAAGAAGAGCGTTCTTCCTTTCATTTCTGATGATCTCTGATGTTTTGCTTTTCATGTTCACGAACTCCCGCTGTTGATAGACCATTGTTGCTTTCTATCCCAAGAGCCACCGTAAAGACATGCAGATGTGACTGAATACTTCCCCTGTCAAGGTTAATTGCAATAAGTGAGAGGAAACGTAAAAATGTGAGGGAGATGCTGTAAACAAGCTGGCGAGATTTATGGAGAAGGCAGTGAGAAACAGCGACCGATGTGAATAAGCTACGTGACGAGAGAATTTAAGAGTCATTTTATTATTGGCGGAGGAGGCAGAGAGTGAAAGCGAAGGAGAGAAAGACAGCGAGAGAGAAAGGGAGAGATAACAGCGCTAGTCCTATTCCTCGGCTGTTTGACTCAGTTCTTGTCATTGCAGACAGACAGATACGGCGCGGAGAAAGAACAGCGGACGCCGATCTTTCCCAGGCTGACATCTAAAAAAGGTAAAATGTGTACTTACTATGCCATAGTTAACAGCACATAACATAGCATTACCATCTGGTCGATTGGGTAGTATTAAAAGGGGTACTATTTTAACAGTAGACACAGCACTATTCCTTGCTTGATGTAGTTCATTCCACATTTATGTGTGTATGATAGCTTAACCAACACTTGTCAACACATTCCACAAAACAGAGAAATGCGCTGCCGAAATATTTAATAGTCCCCAAAAACACATCCGTTTGGAATGGTTTACGCTTATAACTACAATGATTTAACTGTTTGTCTCATTGCGTGTGTGAATTCAAGGCGCGAGTCGACGCATTTGAAATTTACATTTATGCATAAACTACATTTATGCAGCACAAGTCTTTGAAAAGCCTGCTGAACAATACCATTTCACAACCATGAGAAATCTGAATTATTTATTTGAAAGCTAATTAAAGTGTGAAGTTGTGACTGGCAGTTGTTGGAAGTGTCCTCCACATTGGACAAACGCCGGACTTGGAATGGGCGACCACTTTTAGGGTAGGAGACATTGAGGTAACGGAAAGGGAGACGGGCCAGGACCCATTCCACACGACTGAGCTAGGTTCAGACAGATGGAAGCGCATGGACTTCTGTCTTTCACCTTCCAAAGAGATTCGTGTGGCAGAGGCTACAGAAACGAACCGACACTCCAGGGTGCCCGATGCAATAATTCACCGGCCGCATGCGCGTGTCTGGATCAGCGAACCCCTAATGAAGGTGATTGGCTTTTGTGGTGCTTCACGCGCGGGGCGTAATTGCAACGGTTTATTATTACGGAGAAGTCAAGTCGTCTAAACAAGAACGAAACTGAACGGTGTCCTATCAGACAAGTCACACTTGCAGCTTTTGGTGTCTGTCGTTTTCCCCTTCGTCGGTAAGTCAATGAAGCGACTGTTCAATTATGAGGATACACCGCTGTGTGCGTGAGAGAGTGTTTGAGTTGTGTGCATGGCTTATGTTTGAGCAGACGTGTGAATGCATTCATTTGTTGCGGGAGGAGGTTGGAAATGCGCGGGGGCGCGCGTGTGTGTATTGCTATGAGTGCTTACATGTTCTGCATTCGTGTGTTAATGTATATGTTCTTTCGCTCAGCTCACCTGTGGTATACGTGTGTCTGTTTATTCTCTGATGTCTGCGCGGTGAGTGTCTGACACTGCACTCACAGTCAGCCTTTAATATAATCCTCAGAACCCTGTATCTAATTCTCAGTGGAAATATCGTACGCTGGTTCTATGTATATAGGTGTGCATCAGAAGTGTGTACATTCCCTCCGATGGCGTGCAGCTGTATGTATTATTCAACATTTCCTTTTGCACATCAGACATAAGAAACGTTGAATGTGTGTTGTACCCTCTCAATGCTGAACATGCAGATTGTGTATGTGTGTGTGTGTGTATGTGTGTTTAAAGAGATTTGTGTATCATGAACCTGTTGCCTTGTCATATCCAGATAGATTGTATGTAGAGAATCTGATCCTGAAGTTTTTCAGATCAGATTTGTGCTCGTGTCAGCATGGTGCTGTTGTCATTTGTAATGAAAAGTAGTGCTGGTCCACCAGTATCTGACGGGTCTCAAACACACATATATCTCGCTGGTCACAAATATGTCACTGTTTCTCTGCACTTTTATGTGTGGGAGGAATAGACCCAGTCACCAACCATAACATTATGCACTACAGTATGCCTGTGAGAACATGTTAGACAGACCCGGAGTGCCATTACAGAACATGTGCTCCTTTTGCCATGTGTCCCAGGACAACTGTTCTGCCAACCCACACTTGTGATTAAAGTGGTATGATTTACCATTGGAGTGTATATGTGCGCGTGTGCACATGCTCTCATGAGCTCCTAATGCTCCCTCATTCAGGTCGGCTGAGCTTGGGCATATAGGGGCGGCTGCAGAGTTAAAATAGGGCATGGGAGATGCGATCACAGCCGGGGATGCTTATTTTCCACACATTTGATTTAACTGGAGCAGTTCAGTGTTAGCAATAAGCTTGTTATTGTTTGTGCCTAGACATGCTTGAATGTACAGCCCTGAGAGAATAGGAGGGCAGAGTGGAGTTAAGGATGATATGAGACACACACACACACACACACATACACATACACAAGCACACACATACAAACACACACACACACACACACACACACACACATACACATACACAAGCACACACATACAAACACACACACACACACACACACACACACACACATACACATACACAAGCACACACATACAAACACACACACACACACACACACACACACAGTAAGAGAGAGAAGAGATGGTGGTGGTGGAGTTGTTGAGCTAGACACAAGGCACTGACTCACTGACTTATGTCTGCTGTTAAAAAGTGCGGCATGGAAGAGTGGAGGCCCTGATGGAGTGGCAGTGATGCGTTGACAGCCCGTGCTCACTGATTGTCAGGGATGGACATTATGTGTGCTACAGTGGACAGAGGAGAGCCATGGAACCAGGGAGGGGATGAGTGAAAGATTGTGACAAGGCAAGTGGAGAATGAGACGGAGAGAGAGAGAGGGAGAGAGATGGTGGAGTGGATGGAAAGTGAGAGAGATGGAATAAGAGAAAGAAAGTGTAATAGATGGAAAGTGACATAGAGAGACAGTAAAGGGACAGCATGATGTGAAGCACTGGACTGGCCAATAAGAAAAATAATCAGTGGTCCTCGTTCAACAGGAGTGGCCCTTATGTAACAGCTTTGATCTGTGGGGCAGCTAAAGGCTTAGGTCCACGTAATGGTGGTGATAATTTTAAAGAAGTTTCATCTTTAGCTGGCTTTCCCCCTCTGAAGTTCCTAGGCCCTTTTTCTCTTCTTTTAGAAAGACATGTATTCCCTATGGACAATCATTTAAGAAAAGTAATCATTAAAGATGCTGCAGACTTGCCTTGGGCCCCACTGGGGATGAAGAAGAAAAAAAAATCAGATTGACGTCTTACCTCCCCTGAGGATGCCCTCTTTGAGCGTGAGAGAGAGAGAGAGAGAGTGTGTGAAAGAGAGAGACAGAGAGATGACGCTTTCATCTGCACTAACCCCTTTGGATATCCATCAGCCACACTATAGTTGGATCATCCATTCTTAGTGCATTGCTGTCATTGACATGTGTTCACCTCCTCCTACCCCTCCCTCCCATGTGGGGCAGAGGGTGACAAAGTAGTCACTCTCCTTTTCCTAGGAGGGACCCCATTTGGAGGACGAAGTCTGACAGACACGCTCTTGCAGGCATAAATTAAAAGCATTTCAAATTGGGTTACAGGCCTACTCCACCTTTGAGCTCTCCAATTAGGTAAGTTGGCAATATGAGATCCCCCACAGGGTTGTCTCATTTGGAGAAAGGAGCTTTTAAAGTGTGTACTACGCACAGCAGCAATAGTGGCAGTGGCAGTCCTCCAGGGCTTATCGTTCAGAGAAAACAGAGAGAGAAAGCTGCAACAGGATGGAATTGCAAGGCCTCCCTAGAAAGACGCCTATTGGATGACGGAGTGTGTCTACGTTATAATGGTTGTGAGGCAGGTTTCCTTTGTTTTGCCCCCCCCCCCCACCCTCAGATTTTCATGTCTCGTGGGACTTGTAGGAATAAGAAGAAAAACTCAGCTGCCAGAATTCAGGCAGCTGGGAAAGGGACGCATGGGACTGTTGGACAGAGTGTGATGGAACAGGTGATTGTAACCCGCTTTTCTTCAGGTGGCTTCACTTTCCCATGTATTCCTATTTTCCTTCTGTCCCATGGGGTTTTACTCTATCTCATGCTACCCATGTCTATGTGCATCCCTGTCCCCTGTCTCTGTTTGGGAATCTGGATTAAATTAATCTGATTGATGATTTGGTCATAATCTGCTTGGTAGGAGATGCCAGGAAAGGCAGGGAGAGTAAAAAAAAAAAAAAAAAAGCTGGTATTGCCAAACCCCATTATTGCCATAGTTGCATTTGTGTGCATCTGGCCTTGAGCACACACCTATGTGTGTGTGTGTGTGTGTGTGTGTGTGTTTGTGTGTGTGTGTGTGTGTGTGTGTGTGTGTGTGTGTGTGTGTGCGCGGTCAGAGGACGACGAATTATGACGGTAAGCTCAACCCCTGACATAGAGAGTCCAACAGGAACTGTGGAAAATCCTGTTGTAAATTTGCCTACTCCACAAAGATAATTGGCTTATTCCTGTGTTAAATTGGCCTGTCCTACAGGACACCGAGCGAGCGGGCTTAACACTGCTCACTGCAGACACAGTCTCTGGGCCTCTGCTTTCCTGGGACTTAGCTGGTATTACACACTGAATTACTGTATGACAATGATGGACTGATAGCCAGTGAGCAGCTCGCGGCGAGACATTGTCGTGTCAAAGCCGAAGAGCAGACTAGATCCGCTGCGGACAGCAATCTTTACACGTCAGACATGAAGCCAACAGCTTCGACTGCTAGGGATTGAAGGGTTAGCTTGACATTTTGGGGAGAAGGAAGGACCTATGGGCATTGGGATGGATGGGCTTTCACAACACAAGTGCTTTTGTGCTAATTTTTCATTATGAAGGAGAGATTCTTTTTCTGAGAATTCTCTGCCTTGTGGCATTTCCTGGGAAACAAAAGCCCCAGATCATGTACTTCTTTTGTGGGGATTTAGGACTGGAAACTCACTAAGGTAGGGAAACCAGGGAAAGATGATGTTTTCATCTGAAAAATCTTATACATCAGAGCACAGTCCCTGTATTCCAGCCCAGACTTGAACAACACATTCAGATTCACAGAGGATTGGGAATCTTGTCGTTCTGCATACCTAAATCATTATCCCGACATCAAAAGCTCCAAGCAGACTTTGGTTCTCCACTTTGAAGACATCTCTTCTTTTTGCTTTGCATTCGTGTGATGCCCAAAGGACACACGCTGGTAGTGTGTTTGAGTTTTTCTCACACACTTTTTAACCTCCTAAATGTTCGGTAACCTTCAGAACAATGGCTTATTGGTTATGGCCAAAGGCATTCGCTGTAGTTGTCGTAGAAATCTGACGGCACTGGGACTCAAGATTGAAAAACCTCACCGTGAACACGGGGAATCTGAAGACGGATGAAACGTCAGAGGAAGGTGTTTGCTTGCGTTTGGAACATCAGACAGCAGGAATCATTAATTAACCAAAAACTGTCTCGTTAGGGTGTTTCTTGTGAAGAACTCACCTAAAAATGTTTAAAACTATGTTTGTTGATTTACGAAATGAAAGAAAACATGAAGTGGAGGAAACACTTAGAAATAAGCAAACGCAAAACAAAACGAATTAAACAAAAACAAAACAAATAAATAAAATACACTTAGAAACTAAAAGCAAAATGCTGTTTGTTGGTGCTAGAAATCCTCTTACTGTGAGCGTGGAATGAGTTTATATATGTGTGTGTGTTTTTGAGTGCCTGTAAAGGTACACTAGCATGTGTGTGTTTCAGTGAGGGAGTGTGTAAATTTGTGTGTGTAAATGAGGACTGTCCCATATTGTGTCTATACTTATGAGCACGGGGCTAGTCTTTGTGTGTATCTGTTTATTATTCTCTATGTCTCGTTAGTGTGATGTCTAGGAATACGCGAGAGACGAGTGAGACACACACACACACACACACACACAAACACACACACACACACACGCACACACACACACACACACTCACACAGACCTGTAAAATGCTGCTACTCTTTCTGTATTTCTCACTGGTTCAGATAGTTGTTAGAGCATATATTACAACTGGATAAGGCAGGGGGATATGGTTGGCTGTGCATGGGACTGTGTCTTATTTTTAATGTCTGTGTGTGTGTGTGTGTGTGTGTGTGTGTGTGTGCGTGTGCTTTTGCTTATGTACCTGTTGGTATCAGTGCTAGTGTGTGTGTGGAGGGGAGGGGGGTTGTATGTGTGTGTAAGCATGAATGCCAGGTTCATCAGTAGTGTAATTAATGTAGTCTGGTCCAGCTGTCCTGCAGTGGTGATATTTCAGCAGTGCGTCTGCTTGAGGAACCCTTTTGATGAATGGGCAATTAGGGTGAGCCTCCTTATGCCTGGTGCTGGAGTGATCTCTTCTTAATGGCTCTCCCTCTTCTTTCATGAAACACAAAATGAATCATCAATACCAGGTCCACTGAATGCTGAGCCAGATATTGTAATTGTAATAGTGTGTGTGTGTGTATGTATGTATGTGTGTGTTTGTGTGTGTGTGTGTGTGTGCATGTGTGTGTGTGCATGTGCATATCTACGAGTGTGTGTGTGTGTCTGTGTCTGTATGTTTGTGTGTGCATGTGCATATCTGCGAGTGTGTGTGTGTGTGTGTGAGAGAGAGAGAGAGCTTGTGTGTATACTATATTCATGAGCTGCTGATGTGTGTGCTAAGTCTTCGGGGAAAATGCTTATTTTTTACTCAGAGCACTTGTGCATAGTTTTGCAGTGAGAATCTCATACAGTACGCAATATTCTGTGTGAACAAATTGCATTGCTGACACAGTTCCTTAGACAGCAAAAGGTACTATAGCCCTTGATATTTTTGGTTTTGATTCACCCCTCTCTTCATGTGTTAGTCCTTTCTCATCTTTCATTTCATAACGGTTTTACAATGTTTGTGCCATGTTAATGATCTTTGATGTACTGAGCTACTTTAATCAGACTTGAAATTATTTTATAAAAAGCAAGCACAATCCTTGTTTCTGTTTTTACATTTACATTTTAATCATGAAATCCTAATTTATACATAATTGATGACTCCACTCAAGAAATGCAATATTGTGCTGTCCTGGCATATGTAGACCTCATATTTCAATTTGTCCATTGAAGACATTTTCTGCAGAGAGTCATTTGGCTAGTTTGTGTGTTGCAAAGAAGTGTAGATTAAAATGATATTGAACTTGGACTGGATCAGCTATGGATCAGAGTATTGCCTGCTCATTGGTCAGTTTTATGCCTGGCAGTCATCTCATTTTCCACTAATGAAGGCTGCGCTCCCTGTGAAAACCAATCTTAGAGGTAGTCTGATAGTGTGAGACCAATAGCAAATATGTCAGGAGACAGAAATGGAGCCATTTGAAAAAAAAAAATATATATCTAAAATATAAAATAGTAATAAGTATGAACGTTGCGCAAGGCTGAGTGATATGGACCTAAATTCTTATCCTATTTGTAGGCTGAAAGGTGATATGTAGTACATTACTTTGAATTCAGCAGACAGGCCAGAAATGTCCCAGTGGATTTGTGAAAACTCTGACTTCTGAAATTATCGAAACCTCTAAACGACATAAAACTATTAGAACAAATATTAGAGTATCTTGTCAATAAAAGAGTCAGTTATTTTAAACATTGCAAAGTATTGCTGTGGGATTGTGTGCAGAATATGATTGGGCTGTATAAATTTAATTTTCTTTATTTGTTTTGATTTCAGGTTATTTACTTTTTTAAACATAATCTATAGCTAGTCATTCATATATTTAACTATGTATTTGGAGTCGTATGCATATGATGATCTGCTCTTAGGAATGAAAATATGCTCTAAATGTACTGCTATTTTTGGATCTCTGTTATCACTGGCAAACTTTGGAGCCCTTCAAAGTGGGTTAATTAGTCTGTAATAACCTTTATACAATGCCTCATGCAGTAACTTGAGTTAAGTTACTTAAGGTGACTAAGACTAAGACAATTTAGATTAAATTTGACTCTTCAAAAAGTATCATTCCTGGTGAATACATGCTGATGAACTAGCATGGCTTCCAGATGGAGTAAAATACAAAGACTTTGAGTAGGCCTAGAGCAGATAACTAAACCTGTTACAGATGCCCACGTGAGTACGCCACAAAATTATAACATTAACTCACTCTAGTGTTCAGGCAACAGCAGAGGAAATGAGATTGGACACAACTTGGTTCATTGAATCAGTCCATCTTGTCCGGGATGTCTGTGGCTGCTTTTGGAGACAGTATGAAATGTCTATAGCTGTTTTGTGGTGGGATGTAGGCAAAGGAGATTCAGAAAACAATCAAAGTACAAATTCCAGGCCTATGATTGTGCAGACCTGCTGTTAGCTGGCAAGCTATATGCTGAAAACAGCTAAAGGTCTTGTTTCTTTGTAATTATGTTTTTCACAAATCTACTTTCTACCTTAACATAAAGCAGCTTCTAAAACTGTTTGTTTGGTTCCTTGATTGTGATTGGCTGATTCAGCGTTCCAGGCCATTGTAATTCCAGCACAAACACACAGGCATGCCTCTTTTCTTCTATATTACTCAACAGCGAACTTCAATTAAAAAAACGTTACAGAGTAACAGCCCATAGCCCATCTCACCGTAGTAGCATTTAGTGTTGCCCAGCAACCACTTCCCCAAAGGAACTATATGTTTTGGCGGAAGAATGGTTATTACAATACATGTTTTATTTTTTTTTAATTTGTGTGGCTGTATCTAATAAAATCTTATCAAAGATTTGTTGTAACAACAAAGATTTGTTGTTGCAACTTGAGTCCATGGGTTTGTGCTGGATTTAGAACCGCTAAGGTGGTTTAATGGCTCTCCGCTTCACGTTGTGCCAAACAACACCCCTTAGCTGTTCTAAATCCAGCACAAACCCACGGCCTCTCATGGGTTGTTGCTTAAGTGAAAAATACATACATTAAGTGCTCTCTTATGATATCATGGGCAGACAGAATTGCTGTTGCTGACATGGGGTCTTGAGGAATCCTTACAGACAGAGATAGAGTGAAAATGATCGGAGAGAGAGGAGCAATCATGGCTTTAGAGATGAAACGCAGTACAACATCAGAAATAGCAGTATTAAAATGTATTGTGTAATCTCTTTTGAAAATATCTAGTATGTCTTCACAGCCTACAACCCAGTATTACAGTGCATTGCAAATTTGTGTTTGTACAATATGTATGAAAATTAGACCTACTTGAGCTTTATTTTAATTTTGGTTGAGGTTAACTTGTAATAAACTATTTTCCACATACAATATACACATACAATTATTTTTTCACTTTAATTTATGCATTTAGCAGACGCTTTTATCCAAAGCTTTTATGCATATGCAACTTAAAACATAAATGCATACTATTATGGGTAACACTTTACAGTAAGGGTACATTACTTCCGCAATGAGAGCAATATGATGTGGGATCAGAAAATGTCATCTTCCACACAATTTTCACACAATTTGTCTGTGATTTAGCCTGTGAGTTTTTAAAGGGACAAACATTACAAGTGTTTGAACCTAAGGCATTCTGTACAAACACCAGAGCAGTAGAACCAGCTGGTCATGCTGCCGGAACAGCCTACCCACCGGGCTACAAGGACCTCCTGATGCGCTCACTAGATACAGCTCGGCAATCAAATCCAGCAGGGATATACGATGTGCAGTCTTGCATCCTGGCCACCAAATACAGATTAGTTTCTGTTGCATTTAAGCTCGCTTTGATTGAGTACATCTGTTGCGGCAGCTTTTAGTCTCTGATAAGGCCGCTCCAGACAGTATTTCCCAGTCTTGTCAAAATTAGGCTTTTGATGCTACATCTGTGCCTCTGCTTCAAAGGAAAGGTTGACTGACCTTATTCTTCTTCGAAGGTCTTTGCAGTGATTGATTGTGGCCTCACCATGGCGACCTGACTCTGACCTAATCATAAGGAGTGACTGTTGACTGAATGACTGTTGTTTTGTTTTTCCCCTGGTCTCTTTGTACTTGAGTTATTTACAATCGATATGACGAGAACAAAGTATGAAAGTATTGGGTGAGCCTCTCTTATACTGTGTGCACCTGTGTAAAAAGGTGTTTGTTTGTGTGTGTGTGTGTTTATGTGTGTGTGTGTGTGTGTGTGTGTGTGTGTGTGTGTGTGTGTGTGTGTGTGTGTGCATTTCCAGCAGCTTGGGTTCGCCAGCATTTTTGTCCCATTTCAGTAGCTGCTGACTCAGTGGGTTCGCCAGAGCACAAAGTATCGTTCTCTCAGGGATACGGCTCTCTTAATGCCTGCTATATATATGCAATGTGAATACCACATTAGTATACGAGCCACCCAACACTTATGATGCAGCACTGTGGCTAGTTCAGCACAAAATGCCTTTCAAGCTAAATCTCCCATAACATAGTCACCTCAGAGGGCTGACTTCAGATGATTCAGGCGAGTCTAACATGACTTTATCCCTCAAACTTATCATAATTCCACCCTCACTTCCACCCCACCTCCCCCCCAGCCCTGTCTGGTATTGGAATGCGCAATCGATTTAGCGCTTGGTGTTATCTTTTAAAAGCCAAGTAAACTATTGGCCCTTTCTGACTTTTCAAATTCTTTTCTTCAGTGTCCTCGAGAGTCTGTGGTTGGCTTTTTAAAACTGTTGGCTTTGCTCTCCAAAATAGAAGCCTATATGTACATCCTGGACCTCGGAACAGAGCTGCTTTTTAGAACCTTCTTCAGACGAGATCTCTTTCTAAGATATTTGCCTTAAAATGTCCAGCAGTGTCCCCACTGTTTGTAACTTACGGCTCTGGCAGTGTTGAGTTCAATGCCTCCTAGTCATACTTAACAGCAGCAGTTGCTTCTTTTTACTCCTTTAGGAGGTTAATGTCCTCTTCAGGCAGGCACCGAAAAAGGGGCCTGTATTGGAGGACATTAAAATCATCAGGGTCAGTACACATGCACGCGCCCGCGACCGCATACACACACACACACACACACACACACACGCGCACACACACGCACACATACACATGCACGCCATACAATCACACACACACACACACACAAACCACAAAATCAAACACACCACAGATGCACGCACATTGACGCGCATACACACACACACACACACACACACCACAAACACACATATATGCCCACTGAAACACCAGCACATACACACACAGACACATACACTTCTCTCCCTCTCTCATCCATTACACACTCTTATGCAAAGGCACGGCTCGCTGCTGATAAACGGAGGCAGCGTCTCTGGCAGATGTATGAACAGATACGTGATCCTGACAGATGTGGGTGAAGCATACGGTGTTTCTGTCATGTTCTGTCACTGTGCAAGCTTTTCTACCATTCCCCAACCCCCCAACCCCCCCAGTGCACTGTTAAAAGCACTATAGTAACACTAGGCCATGGCTGTCATCACCAGGAGCTGAGCATGAAGCACAGCACAAGAGTGAGATGGAGGGAGGGAGAGAGGGAGGGAGGGAGAGAGTGAGTGCAGAGAAAAAAAATAAAGGACAAAACAGGAGGAGAGGAGAGGAGAAGCAGCAGAAGGGTGCAGGGGTAGATTTTTCTGACAGCCTGTTTGAGTTTTGGTTTAGGGTCAGACATGTGTGATATTGAGAGTGGCAGTGGTAGAAAGACAACAGGAGAGAGTGAGAAGGTGTGAGAGATGCCTGTGTGCATGTGTTGTGTGTGTGTTTGTATATGTCACAGAGGCACTCATGATTAGGGTCGTCGTGACTGTGTGTGTTTGTCTATCACAGCATTCATTCATTCATTCATTCATTTATTCATTCATTCACTCATAATCAGTCATGGCTGGCTCTGTCTCAGCTTCCGCTGTGTTTATGAGTGTCCGTCTGTATTCATGACTGTGTGTGTGTGTGTTTGTGTGTTTCTCACTGAAGTCTGCATTTATAACCAAGTCTATGTCAGTGTTTGCTGCTTTTATGACAGTGCGTGCGTGTGATCGCTGCGGGCCTGTCTGGAAACAGTCCCAACAGTCTGGTCACCATCTATTATTGAGAGTCGGGGAACTGAGCGCACTTTGCAGCCTGTCTCTCAGTGAGCGGCCTGCTGGCCTCTCGTCTTATTCCCCCCCTCCCCTTCCTTTATCCGCCTCCGTCCTCCATTTCTTCCCCCTTTTGGCACTCCTTCCTCCCCCAAGTTCTCCCACTTGTCTCTGCCTGACCCTCTCGTCCCCAGCTCCCCTTGAGAACTGTTCCGCTCACCCTCCAACGTGGTGCTCCTATCCCATTTATTCTGACAGCAGGAGTGCACTCTGTCAAGTGCAGAGAGTCCACCCCCTCTGGTTCCCTTTAAACTCTCCTTTCAGCCTTCCCTCCGCCTGGCGTCAGTAATTATCCTGTATTATCTCTCACTGTCGACGTGCTCTACCTGCCTAACTCTCACTCTTCCGCTGCCAGTCATCGCTTGTGCGTTGCAGCTCACCTTTGATCTACCAGGAGCGCAGTGCCTTTCATTTGATCGACGATTGTCAAGTGGTTTATTTTCGTTTGCGTTGCAGCTCATGCAACGACTCATTTTAGGCCTGTGCTGCCAACACGCCTCGAGCTAGAAGAAAAGAGAAATAAAAGCTAATTTCGGTGCAATTCATTGCGCGAAGATTGCCCAGCATTTATTGATAATTGCTTTTTTCCGTTTAAAGGGGACGCTGGTAAAACGTCAATCGCGTAAACGCAGAGCGACGCAGCTGTCTCCGCAATTAACTTCTCGCTCCCCTTAATGAAAGGATTAATCTGCCTGCAAATCTTCTGGGTCTTTTACGCAGATCTATTCACTCACTTGCCAGTGGGAGAAAGGAGACTCATGTCGTGACAAAATCTAGCTCCCCCCCCCCTTCCCCTTGAGCCAAAAAAGCTGCATTCAGCTTCGCTGTTTGGTGTCGCGTCAACCTTGGCCCTTCAGCATGGAGCTGATTGACTTTTAACCACTGTGTGTTCAGTGCTGGGCTTCCTGTGGTTCTGATCGTCTTGCTTCTGCTTCCTCAGCGTGTTCCCATTCCTCTGAAACTGCTTGTCAATCAGTCTCCTCTATGGAATCTTTTCTTTTGATTTTTTTCTTTTTGACATTTATCTTCTTCAGCTCACCAAATGTTTACGGGAGGGAGTGTGTGTAGTAGGGGAACCTTTGCCGTGAACATTTACATAGCGCCACCTATCAAAATAACAGTGCTTCCACCTCCTCTTGTTTTCTCGCATGTGTCGGTTTGCGTTGTGTGCCGCCAGAATAAACTGCTTTCTGTTCGGTCCTCTTTGCAGTAGAGAGCACAGCAGGCTTACTCTAATTCTCCTAAGCGATTGTCAGTCACAGTATCGACCAACCAGATGTAGTCCAAGCGATAGTGAAAGACAGTTAATTAAGAGACTCGACACCTGTCGATCAGACATGATTAATTGCCTGTCAATCATTTGCCAAATCCTTGATTAGGGCCAATGCTATTGCCCAACCTCAGAGAGTCAATCTGTCATTTTTTTTTCATGGGGTGGTGCAGAACCATGTTGGATGCTGCCATGCTTTGTCCTTGGCAAGTTGGGGCTGACTGTTTTGAAAGGTCTGTAGGATTTCAGTGGTATTGACAGGACTACTAAAATGATTGGTTGTTTTGTTGTGGTGGAGACCACTTTCAACTGGAGACTTGTTAGTGCTGGATTCGGCTAGGAGATGTCGAGATGAGTTCTCTTGCTTGTAATCCTGGTTGTGAGGTTGATGTGAGCTGATTTAAAGTAAGAAATTATGCTTTGATTTTGAAGTGGGACATTTCTCGTTTCTCAGCCTGGTCTGTGGATATTATGGTGTTTTTTTGGCTGAAACCTCACAAGTTTGGATCAATATACAACAGCTCCAGCAATGCACACATTGGTTTTCCTGCTTAGTTGAGTGGTAGAAGAAGGCGATGTCAGGAGAAGGGAACGGCCCTTTTTTCTCCTTCACTGTGGTCTCCTCATTACAACAGTTACTTCACAGTTGTCATATCTCTATTTGTCATCTTTACTCTCTACCCTACGCATCATCACCTCCTCTCTCTGTCTCTCTCTCTCTCTCTCATACACACACACATACACACAAATCCCCATAGCCCCTCTCCAGCACACACTCAGACTAACACACACAAATCTTCACAGCCCTCCTCTGACACACACACAGGCCAGTGCAGTTAAAAAGTGAAGATTGCGTAAGCTGCCAGTTTGGCCTACTTAAATAGACATTTTCTCCTCTGTCTATCTAGCTCTTATCTATGTTTTGGCGTCCATCTTCAAGTTTTCTTCTCCACATTCTTCATTCACTTGCCTTTTTTATTTGTAACCTTGTAAAAATAGGTCTCTCCCTTCAACCCAGTGGCCCATTGATATTAAGACGGAGATGATTAATTTGACGGAGACAAGAAATGACCCATGAACATTTACCCAAGCACTCACATGGGTGTGTGTGTGTATATATATATATACACACATGTATACACACACCCATATATATATATGTTTAAACACCAAGCTCACGCAAACATTCACATGCTTTCTCGCTCACAGTCAGACAGTGTCGTACACATAACACACACACACGTACACAACTTCTCAAATGCACACACACGCACAGCCCTGCTCTTGTGGTTGAGTGCTCATCTCCTCCTCCTGTGCTTCTCCACGCTTCATTCCCCCAGTGGAGGGGACAACAGAACGGCTCCTGATGCCTGCCGGCCCACCTGCCCGTGTGTGTATGTGCACGCGC